>WOFM01000216.1:133311-593803 GCA_011428145.1 Ericerus pela | reverse complement strand
TTCACAATTTGTTTCCTATTTTTGACGTTGACACTTTACGAAATATTTATTTGAGGAAAACCACAAATAAATATTTATAATAAAATAAAATAGACTTTATAAATTAAACTTGAATGTACTAGGTATCCACTTCACTATAGTGGACCTTAACTTTGTTGAGAAATTAAGACTTCAATTAATTTTCAACGAAAATCTTTTTGTAAAATATAATAAATTTCATTTACAACACAAGAATAATACAATTGAGCAAATGAGTTGACTACAATTAAAGAATTTACATAAAGTTAATGAAGTGAACAAAATTAAAGAACTGAACAGAATTAAAAGTTGAAGTGAACAAAATTGAAGAAGTGAACAATTTGTTCTTCAGTGTAAGAGTTTTTATAATTTAATTTTTACATGATAAAAAGAAGAAATGGTAAGAACAGGTGGGATTAGTTTATTACGATTGGTTGCTACCAAAAAGAAGGAGAATTGACGTTTTCCAGAATTAGACAGATATTTCAACTAAGTCACACGTGTGTGATATTAGCTGAGGTCAGCCATAATTGTTTTTTGTAGAAAAGACAATTTTCATCGAATTCAGACGATGCCATTTCCTGCTAGGTTTGTTCAAAGAATAAAAAGAATAAAAAAAGTGTGAGAAAATAAAAAATAAGACGAATGAATTCGTCTGTGTAAAAATATAGGCGGACATTATAAAGAATGTTTGTCTATATTCGTTACAATATATTTTACAATTTTGGGAAAATGTATTAGTTTTTATTAAAAGGCAATGGGTAATAATTGGGTGGTGTGGTTCCCAATTTTCATCTGAAGCAGAATAGAAGTCATGTAAGTACATTTTATGGAGTTCCAAGGTACATAGGTGTAAGAATATAGCCGTTCCACGCTGACATCGGGTACACAAATTCTGGTGGGCTGAGTCAGTTGGGGGCAACATTTTTGAGTTTCCTCCCTTTGCAAATGGGACATAACTTGTGAGTCTTTCAGCCGTGGCCCGTGGTTTTTTATATAAAATAATGTGGGAATTGTTGGGTAGTGAGTCCATAGTAGGCCCCCCTGGCATATTACATTACAATAGAAAACCCGCTGAAAAATTCTAGGACTGTAATCACTAAAAACATTTTGAAAAAAATTCCGATTTTAAAGTTGCCAAAAAGTGGTTCAACAATTTTGGTTGTAGGAGCAAATATTAGTTTTGCTTCCACTACTAACTTTTGCCCCCTACAAAAAATTTTTGCTCCCTGGTCTGAAATTTTATGTTTCGGGCCTTTAAAACGAATACTTCATTGCACATTTTGCCCCTTATATTGCAAAAAAATTATTACTAGTTGAGAATTGGAGAAAATTTTCTCTTCTTTCTGACAGTACAAACCCTAACTTTGTAATTTAAATTGCAACTAAGTAATAATGAAGTGAAAGAGGAGAAGTTTTTTTTCAGTATTTAAATGTTATGAATGTTGCAAAACTTGCAGATACCTACCAATACAAGAATACCTAAATTTGGATGAAATTTTGATTTATATACTATGGTTTTGTGCAAATTACATACATTTAATTTTCTTAAGATGTGCCTAATAATAATGTCTGAATATGGATTAATATGTGGAATGCAATGAGAATGGGTAAACTGCGGATATGAACTATAAGTGAGAATGAGTTGTCAGGGACCAAGTTAAGGAGGGGAAAAGTGACAGTTTGCCCTAAGGGATTCTTGGGAAGGTTGGTAAGTTTGATATTTTCACTCATCAGGTGGAAATTTGGAAAAATCTTGATTTTTTCATACATAAAATATGGAGCATAAAAATTTGAATATGTCACCTGATATTATTATCAACCACAAGTAGCCAACATCCTCTTAATATAATTTCTGTTCTAAGAAACTGGCGATATAGTCGACAATGTCTACAATAATTACCAACTTTTGTATTTTCTACAAAATGTAACAAACTATCAGTAGGAGAGCGGTGCTAAAATGTAGTAAGTTGACAATTTCCCTTTATGTGAGTATGTATACACCGTGAAAAACATTATTTATGAACTGAACTCATGTACCAAATTTGTGTAGATAAATTATATTGAATTTGTCAACTGTATTAAATAGTCATTTATACGAAAATCAGTATTTTCAACAGTGATTTATTCTAAGGCTGTGCACTTGATAAAAAATAATGTGAAGTCGGTAGGTACATTTTTATTCATTTTTATACAAGTTTTTTTTTAAAAAATCTACTTGTTACATTTGATCTATTACAAGTTTCAAGGTTGGGAGAGGGTACCTATGTTTTTTATTTCATAACTTCAAGAAAATTTTAACTCTAATAATTCAAATTTCATATGTATGTACACAGACATATAATATATACACATAGTATATAATAATACATATTTCATTTTAGGTCTCAAGGTACAGGTTGCAATTGTGATTGGATAGTCACAAACTTTTATACAATCATTTGTAATAAGTCAAGAGCTGCAATGTCCTATTTTAGTGTAGATCATCGGAAGTTGCCTCCCACATTCTATTTTTATATTTTCTGTATTTTCATTTTTGTTATAAAATCCCTCATTATGAATATAGATACAAAATTTAAAACAAATACATATTGTCCATGAACAATTCTAACATACTTTCAAGTTTAGTGCAGATTGGTTTTATGATTCTTCTGGTAAAGCCACATTATATGTCATTTTCTTGTTACCTCAGTAAGGATTAGTACTAATTCAAGAACCAAATCTATCGAGTTTAGTTTAGATCTGCTGGATGGTACTTATTTATATACAAGCCATATAGCGCCACTGTATGGCACTTTGTCTTGTTCTAGTCAGGCAACACTGATCAGTTAGTTGTTAGGATGGAAACAACAATATATCTGCAGTTGAGGCATATCCCTTAAATCTTATCTAAATAATTTTGGTTGAATTTTGTCTTAATAATATCATTAAACTTTGTTTTAATAATATTCTTTGAAATTTGTGTTACTAATTTTCGTTGAATTTTGGGTTAAAAAATTGGGTTGGAAGTTTATTATAATGATAAATTAAATTTTTTTATAGACACAGTAAAGATTGTAATCAGATAAAAAAGGATAATGACAGTTTTCAAAAATAACATTGATAGAAATTGGTTTAGGAAACTTTCGATAGTCTATGGATATTCCACACAATACTAGTACATACACAAATGTAGGAATTTACAAATTAATTGAATTATGGGAAGTGTGTCAAAAATTTATTTCAACATTTAATCAAAACAGATGAACGGAAGAATTGATGAACAGACAGGGTAATTAAATAAAGTATTGATAAAAATGATGTTTACTTTCTCTTTCCACAGGTTCAAGTAAATATTTTTGACAACGTTGCCATCGCTTAGCCAAATAAAAACTACACTTTTTACCAGAGAGGAAAACCTGCAGTTCACTAATTTTGTTTATTTTTTAAAGTTTCTTTGTTGAAATTAAAATTATCTTCATAGAATCGACAGAAGTTAGCCCCAAAATCTTGTTATAAAATAAAAGAAATGATGACAACAATTTCTAAAACAGGCAGCTTGTCATGGCTGTCACAAAATTTACATACTAAAACATTTGGCCAATTCATCATGTGTATTTGTTACAGACAAGAAAATAAGGTCTGCATTGGAAAAACCATACGCTGGTCCTTACAAAGTAGTATCACGTGATAGTAAAAACGTTGTCCTACTCCTAGCAGGCAACAAAAAAATATTTCAATCAACGGACTGAAGCCTTTGACGCATCCGTCCTACAATAGCCTTGTTCGTTTTACATACATTTTATATTTTTCCTTTTTTTTAATTACAATACCACCTTTACTACTTTCCACAGACTAACCATATTTTTTCAATCTTTTTCCTATTTCTTTACAAACCATCATGTACAGAAACATGAATATTCACGTTTCTGTACAATTCTCTTGGTTTCTTCTTTCTTTCCTTGGTTTTTCCTCAACATCTTATCTTTCTTTATATTATATTATATTTCATTTCTCCTACCAAATTCGTCTGTCCGTGGAACAGTATCTCAATGTAATACATATTTATCTCTGTACTGGTTTTTTCCATACCCCTACTTAATTTATATTTTTTCTTTTGCTGAAAATAATCCATTTGTAAGTGCTTCACTGCTCAGTTCGTTTTCTCTCTTTGAAGAGGTAATATTTATTTTAAATGACGTCCTAACAGACAAATTTTTATTTTATTAAACATGAAAAGTGAAATAATCATGTGTTGAAATTTTCTCCTTGGGCAAATGGGTTGACTTTAGTGGTATTTCTTTGCGTTTTTGATCAAGGATGTCAATCAAGTAAGTGAAAATCCATGGAGATCAAAAAACTTATGTTTTATAGATATAAAAATTTTTGTCAATGCATGGTATAAATTTGGGTTCAAGGACACCTGGCAGCCTATCCGGTTGGGCAGTGGTAATTCTGTGGCCACTGTCCTTTGTATATGAATATTCCAAAGTCAATGGTTGTGTATTTTAAAAAAGAAAGCTGGTTCAAAGAATTTTGTAGGGACCGAAGGAGGATTGCTGTAGAGGCCCCCCCTGGCATACCACATATTTTTTTCCACTTTTCGCATATACTATGTTCCAAGGTCATTCATAACTAAAATCCGTGTTAAATTCTGTCTAGGTTTGTCTAGAATTTTAATAATATTCATTCACCACCATGACTTGCTGAGTATTTACTCTCGAGACATTGGGTTAGGATACAATAATACACGTGTCGTAGTAAAACACACAAAAAAAATGGCGCCTGAACAGGGACCCAAACCAAGTATCCTTAGGTAAAATTTTCTGAAATAAAAACTCCAAGGTCGTGTTGTTTTATTAATTCTTCAACACTCCTTGGATATATTTTTTGGATTGTACTCTAATTTGAGGATAGCAAATATTATAAAAACTTTATAGGTATTGGGAAACAACGTGATTTTATACCATATCAAACAAATTTTTCACAGACACAGCAGTTTTGAACCTGTGTGCTTTTGTTTTTAGCACAGGAACTCAAACAGTCGCCTAGTTGCCTGTAATTAATATTAAAAAATGATAAAAAAAGAAATCATGCCTAGCCTATTATGCATCTTAATCCAAAAAATATAAATACCTTGGAAAGATATAAAAAATTGATATTTTTAATTATCCCATCGATTCTTAAAACTCGAAAAATTTCTAAGGACGCATTTCCAACTTGTGCAATAATAATAATAAAAATAAAAATACTTCAGGAAAAGTTCATGAATCCTTACTTGACAATAATTGACCGATTTCCAAGGAAAAACATTGCTAAAAACCCACGCCCGTTCTCCAAATAAAATAATTTGAATTGTGAAAAATTTTTAATTTTGCTGAACAGTCTCCTCTCCTGACTGAAAGGAAAAACTAGAGAAAAATATTTTTATTTAATTTGTGAATTTTATGTTCCTTTAATTTTTGTGATTTATTTGTATGTCTGTGGTTAATGCAATAGGCATAATGACGAGAGGTCAAATGGCTAGATCTGACCCTACACCTCAAAATGACCCAAATTCTAATTTTCAACTCAGGGTACAAAATCCTAGGGGTAGACCATGTAAAACACCACATCAACAACCACAATTAGAAATTGTGACTGCACAATTACCCGAAAACATGCCCTTGGAACAAGAAATTGATATCCTTGGACTCGGAGTTGACATACAACAAAGAGAATTGGACCCAGAATCCTTAAAACAGATACTCGACAAACAAAACTCTGATTTACAAACATTAATGTCGAACTTAAACAGAACCCAAATCCTAGAGACCTCTGTGGTGGAACTTAATACAAGAGCAAACCTGAATGAGCTCACCTTAACAGGTTTGGCAGCAAAAGTTGCTAACAATGAGAATACTCTTGCAAATCTAAAAGTTTCCATGGAAGATCTTGGAATTGGAATTCAGACAGTTGCATCAGAAATTGCTGAAATGAAAAAAATTTCTAGCACTGTCAAAAATATTTCCTTAGTTCTACAGGATCTTGTAAGTCGTATACCACCCCCAACAACCACAAACAATAATACACAAGGTTCCGTGGTAGATTCTGGAATTGAAACCCAGTCGACCATTCAAATTCACACTACACAAGTCAATTCTGGATCCGAGAGATCAGCAAGTTCCGTGGTTGCTCATAAGAGTGCATTACCCCCACAAAACAACTCAGAAGCAACAAGTATTGCTAGTTCCAATAACCCACCAAGGGATCAAAACCAACAAAATTCCTCGATCTCCCATGAAGGTACCGAAACTGTACCACCTTCATGACAAGTCCAACCAGTTACACAAAATGGACAACCGGTTGGAGGACTACCCCCAATTTATATCATAAACCAAAATAATGGTCATGACGAAGATAAATCAGGCATGAATAAAGCCTTCCAGGAAATGGAGAAAAAACAATTTGAGTTAGATCCATGTACAGGTCCCAAAGATGAGAGAACCCCTATGCATATTGTTGAGCAATATGAAAAACTCATAGGTAACAGTAATGTTACTGCAAAACAAATTGCTACAGGATTTTGTAGAATCATAAAAGGACACTGTAAATGGCTGAAAACTGAGGATGTAAATATGACTTACAGAGATATGAAAACTTTATTCCTGCAAAGAGAATGGACAGCCTTCGCAAAAAGAAATATAATTCGTGAATTTAAAAATACAGACAAGAAAAATTCTAGTTTTGACAATTTCCGCGATTATTTTAAACATTGGGTGCGTAGGTTGGAGGGTTGTGGATATCAGGTCAAAATAATGATCAGTGTTCTATTACCTATGATGAACAGTGGCTCACGATTTGATGTGCAAAAACAAAAAATAAAAACAATCGCAGCACTAGAAGAATACATAGAACAATTGCCCCCTGAGATGTTTGAATGGTATGTCCAACCCCAGAAAACAAATAATCCACCTGCTAAACAAATTCCTGAAAATAAATACGAAATGAAATTCATCAGGTATGAAAAAGCAAAACCCAAAATAGGACAAATTTCCAAGGTCAATGAGAAGGAGTCTGAGGAATGTGAAACAAGTTCAGCAGATAATGAAGCAGAAGGAGAGGAAGAAACTCCCAAGATAGGATCTGTTACCTCTAAACCAGCGGAAAACTAACCATTCCATCCTCAAACTTTAACCGGGGGATGGAACAAAAGAAACCAGGGTTGCTAACTTCCCAGGATTATCAACCTGCCTACCTTATGTATAAAGATTACTTAATTATTGAAGATAAACTCGCATTGGACATTTTTAAAAATAGCTTTAGTGAATACAATGCAATGAAATGTTCCAAAACCAATGACTTGTTTTGTAGGCAGGGAAACAAATTAAAATCTGTGGTTAAAAGACTGTCGAAAATTCCAATGTCGATTAAAAAAGCAATAATTATAATGGGTTATGAAGAGCATCAAAGCAGTGGTTTTCACATTGAAGTATTTGACAAAGAATACCAACAACTTGTTAAAAAATTAAAAGAATTTGGTTTTAAAGAAATAGTTGTGTCCAAGGTCCCTCCATGTCAAACAGACCTGAAAAACAGAACATATTGGACAACATCAAACAATGTCAATGCCAATATCCATAACCTAGCAAAACGCTTTGACCACGTATTACTCTTCTTTGCTATTTTAATAAAGACTTATAAGATTCAAAATTTTTGTTAGCCTCTTCAAAATGACCACACCCCAAGCAATGAAGCTCTTGGTCTAATGGAGGAGAAGTTTAGATGGATTAGTAGGGGGGAATCTGACCCCTCATTACAAAAAAATGTACCGGCTAAAAAAGACAAAAACCATGAAACTAAAAACGAAAAAACAGACAAAACAAATTCTGATTCCAAGGAACCCAAGGTTGGAAATATTTCTCCAGAAAGTTCTAAAGATATAACAAATACACCAGAATCATTTGACCCTCTAGTTGGTGCAGGATTTTCAAATCTTCTGGATGGTGAAATAGATGGGGGAGAAATGATCCTCAGAGCATAGATTCCAAATTATCTTAAAGCTCCATACGTATTAATGAAGTTAAAAGAACTCATATTTCCCCTCCTTGCCAATTGTGGTTCCCCATGAAATTTTGTAGAACAAGATGCTTTCAAAGCAGTTCTGAAAGTCTGTCCCAATTCACAATACACAGAAATCCCAACTTTGAATTTAAGCATTAAAGCCATTATTGGAAAAAAAGTAAACAAAGTTACAAAATCGATATTCATTACCTTCTATTTGTATGATGCAGAGACTGGAGATAACAGCCAGTATTAAAATTACATTAAGTTGGTGAACTGTAATCCATGAACCAAAAAGTCTGTTTGTCTTACTATAGTAGGAACAGGCCTAACAACTGATCAGCGAGTGTGCAAGTACACCTCTCACCACTGATCTTAAGTTGCCACACTAATCTCCCTTATTATGTTTCTATAAGGCAAACAGAGGATATTAAATGCATGATAATGCGTGTGTGGTGACAAGAAGACTCTTATGGTAAGGGAGCTGAAGGCATCTGCACATCATATTTGTAATGATTAGGTCAAAGTTTCTTTCCAGTCAATGTGGCCATCATCAACTACAAAGAAGTTAATTGACACCTTCCTTATCTGAGAGAGAGGAAGCGAGCTCTGTTGACTCAGTGTTAAAGCCAGGATCAGTTTGATTAAATGCTGATGGAGTGAAACTTTATAGTTTGATCCTAGTTTGAGGAAAGGTGTAGTGGAACTCATTAGATTCAATATTAGAAGAGGTTTTACTGGTAGCAACTACTCTGTCAAGTGAGATAGTCTGATGACAGTGGCTCATTGCTAATCTCAAGTCAAAACTGTAGCCAGGTACATATATTGAATAGAGGATAGGCAATATAGGGTAGTCTATCTTAGTTGTGACATGTTCAGCATAAGAAGGTAGCTGGAGATCAAACAGAGGCAATGAGAGGCAACTGGGTCAAAATAAGTTATTGAAGACTGTTTCACCAAGACTTGGGTGAAAACACTAACTAGGCTTAGCACAAGAGCAGGATTACCTTGAGCACAGTGGTTTTCAACTTGTGCAAGGAGTGCCAGCTTATGTAACTGTAATGTCTGCTACAGTAGCTGGCTAACTCTGTAATCACAGTGTCTGGCAACTGTGATATGAAAGGCTGCTCTGGTGAAATCGCTTCAACAGCAGTAATAACAGCTAATTGCAAACTTGCTGAATGCTACATCAACAAAGGCTGTCAGATGACAAATGGCAGGCTACAATACAGTAGCCCAAAGATGACTATCATTAATGTGACCATCATTGAGTTGAACCAGTCAGTACTTGAAGGCGCTTGGCTTATCTCTAGGCTAAAGGATAATCTGTTCCAGAAGTTGCTGAACTTGTGAGTTGTTTGAGGGTTAAAATTCTTCAAGAAACAATTGGTGGAAGCTACTCCTAGTCTGCTGGCAGGATCAGTGCTGTACAGTAAGTCAGAGACTATATTAGCAACAGATGATAGGAGTAAACACAAGATGGTGAGTAACATCTGGTGTTCTGTAGCATTTCCATGAGCTTATGCCAGATTCATGATCTGTTTTAGCCATATCCATAAATTTCCTATGTTGAACTGGGATAAAGCTGTGAATGTGTAAGGAGGGGCAGGGGCTACCACAAAGATATTTGGTGATGGGGTCATGGCAGATATCAATGACCATTGAAAAACATGCGATAGGTCAAGCAGGGAGTTTTCAACATCATCCTGATTGAGTGGCTGTCTGTGTATTGCTTTTCCAAGAGGGATACAGGATGCCAGGGTGGTGGTTTAATGGACATCTTCTGATGATGATATGATCATCACAGTATTTAGAAGAGTATGAATGTACTAGGTGGTACATCATTGTCCTTGACCCTTGACAATTTCCCACTTACCTGTGTTGGGGAATATGTTGCAACAAAGATGTGAATGGAAATGAGCTGGTTAAATGACTGTTGGTTAAATTGCATTCAATCCAATTCTAGAGAGGCAATGCCACCTGGGGTTTGAAGAACTTGAAGATTGTTATATGGGTTCAGCCAGATAGAGGATGTCCTCGATGGTTATCTTAAAAAAGAAAATTTTACTAAAAGGGAGCAGAGCTACAATCATCTTCATTCACTGGTGGTTGGTGAGTGAAGAGAGTGGGAGCTGAAGAGCGACAACCAACTCAATAAACAATCTGCCATAAATGAGAGAGGGAGCTGAAAATCTGAAACCTTCTCGAATAGCTGCCAGTCAATAACTGACTTTCTATACACATGATGTGGTTACCACTTGTAGGATTCACAGGTCTAAAACTACAATGACTTGGTTACATGTGTGGCACAGAGCCAGTGTTATGGAATTTGTCTCGCAACTGATCAGCAAGTGCACAATTACATTCATTACCACTGACCAGAAGTCGCTACAATGGTCATTACATTTTTTGGTTAATCTGTTCTAATCAGGATGGGCCTGACTAAAATGGATTAAGCATCAAGTAGGTTATGTATTATTTCTCAGTAAATTTTAATCAAATTCTTTTTGCATTGTTCAAACATTTATTGAAACTTTGAATAAGTACCTACTTGTATCGTCATCAACTATGGAATAAAATATAATTGAGGAATATCAGTATTTTTGGACCACCAATAGTAATGAAAGTTTTTCATCAGCATCTGTTTCAACAATCAGACAATATAATTCTTAAATTTTTTTCAAAAGAAAATTTCAATACTTTCACGTACCTAAATTATATGTTTGAATTCCACAAAAAATCAAAAAAAGAAAAAGCTAACAATACTTTTTCATAAACAATTTATAGCAATTTGTTTAAGAAACTATCGATAGACTTTCGATAGTCTAATTCCCAAATTGCGCAATGACAAGGAAATGGCAAAACTTTTTTGTCTAAGTGACAAATTACTAACATTTCATTGGCAATTCCATTATTTTCAGCTAACAATTTGTCAAATTGACAAATCATTGAGAAAAGTAAATGGTTCCATCAGATAGCGCTAGTGTTGTGGTTTGGAAAATAATATAAATTTGTCAAGCTGAAAAAAATATTGACAAAAGTGTACTGTTCCAGCAGATAGTGCTGTTTTTTCAAATTATATGATCCGTTAAAATGATTTAGAATTTTATTGTAAAAATTACTATTGTTTCATTCTACTAAGGTAAGTTTCATATTTTAATCTTAAATTTATGTTTAACATATTCTGTTAGTATATAATTTAGTTCTTGAATGAAAACTCCATCGTCTAGTGTAATATCTTGTCTATAGAAAGAATTGATTTTATTGAGTGGCAGTTCGTGGAATTTACATTATGTGATGTCCTGTATTATCCACCCTACATATGGGGCGAAGCTTTCCATAGTTGATTTCAAAAAAACAAAAGTATATGATATTATTGAAGGTATGTAGTACTATATACTCTCTCTCTCTCTCTCTTTCTACGAAATATGGTATTTATCACATCAATACTTATTAACATTCATATTATTTTTATTGCAGAAATTGCATGTGAGTGGGAACTTATTTTGCCTGAAAAAAAAGATAAGGAATGGGCCAAGTGGGACAAGAGAAAGAAAATACGAGAGGTTATTTAAAGGTGGCTCCGTAGTCGTGAAGCTGCTGCTAAGCTTACCACAAGGTCGCTAAATTTGGATGAATTGCGTAAGTATTCCTAATGTATTAGACACTGTTGTTAAATAATGTATTCAAATTTATAGAGAATTCTGTTAATAATGCTGATACTTTAATTTTACTTTTTTTTTTTTCCAACTGACCATTTCCATTTTTTTTTCTTGAAAACAAAAAAGTATAGCTCATTCAATGTATTAATAATGTAAGACATATGAGATACTTCATCAAGAAATTAACCTGCTTCATTCTACTTCTGATTCCACAGATCCTGAATCACCTATTGTAAATGCATCCCCTCCTGAAACAACATGTTGCCCAGAAGAAGCCAAAGATAATAGGTCAAATGAAATCACTGCAGAAGAAAATTTTATTTCAGGAGGCATGTCACTTGAAGCCTGCTTAGAAAATTCTACTTAAGGGTATGATTTAGTTTCAATTTTGATATTTTCCACTTCATTTTGAAGGTTAACAGACATTTCTATTTTTAATTTTTCAAAATATGGAGTTTGCCTTGTACTAAACTACACTGTCAAGGGTGTAGTTTACCTGTACTTTCTTTGAATGTTTTTTTTTTTTTTTTTTTTTTTTTTTTGCTGTGATTATCACCTAATTTTTGCATACATTGCCCTTGAATGTACTCATATGCTAGTACAATTGTTTTTTACTGCCATTTTTCAACTTTGTTTTTGGAAGTCCAACAAAAAACTTTTTGGCCCCTCAAAACAGACTTTAAAAAAATGAAATTTAAAATAAAAATATTATGCAGTCATAGAGGGTACATTCAAAGACAACATACCCAAATTTAGTGATAATCATTACAGAATGAAGCAAAAAAAAAATAAAATCTAGCAAACCCTCTAAAATATAGAAAAAAAGAAGAAAAAAACTAGGTACATTCTCTTATGTTTTTATACCCCGTTTATACAGGGTGATGCACATCATGCACCATTTGAAAATCCCATTTGGTGCGTGATGTGCATCACCCTGTATATATTGCCCCTTGAGCAAAAAATTAGTAACAAAATTATTTTATTCTTTTTCTCGAGAAAATATATATTCCAATAGATCTACTTTACCCATTAAAATTGATAATTTCATTTTTTGTAGCCCCCATTTTATCCCATTTTTTTGGAGCAGAGGAGGGGAATAACTTGAAAGAATTTTTAAATTCAGATTTAGCACTCTAAATACATTAAGGGTAATGTATCATGTATAAAAATTTAGAGATTTTTAAATTTTATAAACAAAAATGTATGTTTAAATACTTTAAGTATATGTATCATGTGTAAGAATTTGGGGATTTTTAAATGTTATAATCAAAACTTTATGCTTATAAGTGTATTAGAAATATTTTTACTTTTGTATAATTATCATTCAACTGTTATGTATTTCTGTACTGTAAATTTTGTGAAATTTTGAATTTTTGTTAATTTCTAAAATACAGTTATTTTTGTATTGTCAAATAATTGTCAATTTTTTGCTACTCCTTACAGATTTGTCATTTAAATGTCAAAAAAAGGCTATTTGACATTATTGTCAATAATTTGCTAATGTTCTGTCAATTGACAAAAATTTGACGCAGATTTGTCAAATTGACAAACATTATAGCTTGCTTCTGATTGGTTGAAAAACTGTCAATTTAATGCTAATTTTTTTGCCAAAGTCTCCTTTTTGACAAATGACAATTTTTGTGTCAATTGACGCAAATTGGGTTATGGATATTTAAAAGACTGTTCATATGTTTTTTGGATATTCCACACAACACTAATACCTATCGAAATGTAGAAAGTTTTAGGTTGATTGAATTATATGAAGTCGGTGAAAAATTCAATCTTACAATTGATCCTAACAGATGAACAGTGGTAAGTAAATAAAAGCATGGTAAAAACGACGTTTACTTTTTCCTTCCATAAGTTGAAATAAATATTTTTGACAATTCAGCCATCTTTTGGCCAAATAAAAACTGCTCTTTTTACCAGACAAGAAAACTTGTTGTTTACCTATTTTGTGAATTTTTGAAAGTTGCTACGTTGAAACTACAATTGTTTTTGTTATGAAGACATTATTTTCACAAGACATAAATGTTTATAAATCATGTGATTGTTTAGTCAAGTGAATGTGTAGAGGTTCAATATTTTTTGCTAGACTATCTATGTTGTAAGGTGTGCAAAAGATTCTGTTATTATCATTGATATTTAAAAGAATATAGTTGTCTTATCATAAAATCCTACACTTAAGTACAAACTGTAAAATCTTAAAATTTTGATTCAAAGGTTTTTTTTTGCATTTCATTTTCAAGTTTTCTGTGTACCACGGTAACTTGAATCAGGTACCATATGCTGGGAAAAGAAGGTAAGTTAATAAAATTGAGCTTTGAAGTATCAGTGAGTGTTAGTAATTCTCCTTGGATATATTGTTGGTCAAATAAAAATTTATACATTTCAAATTAATAGGCATAAAATTTGTGCAAAAAAATTTGTAAAAGTTCCAAAATTTTATAAGTGACATAAAGAATAAGAAAGATTTTTAACCAACTTCCAAAAAAAAGGAAGTCCCTTATTAATTTGATCTGCATATAGCCCATTTTTAAAATGTTTATTGAGTCTAAATTCTTATTCTTAGAACCAGGGCAAAAGCTTAAGGTCAAAAAAGCTGTATTTTTGGTAGAGTTTCCTTTCTTTTTTTTCTTTATCTAATTTTGGAATAAAAATGGAAAAATTTGTCATGTTAGACTTATGGAAGACAAGATAACAAATGCTGGAGTTTAAGATGATGAAAATGTTGAAAAGTAAACTTAATCAATCATAAAATATTTCTGATCCTTTTAATCCAGAATTTATTTTGAAGCAAAATGTAAGTCATTATATTATGGATATTAGCATTATTTGAACTTCTTATAGTAGAAATCAAGTAAGGTATGTTCTTAACTCTTGCGTTTCCCAGCTGTTGCATTCAGTACTATCCCATAAATTATTGTACAGAGTCCGGTACCTATACTTCTCCATAATTTTCATATATATTTATTTTTCTCAGACTCTCCATCTTTCTTTTTATTTTACTTTATTCTCATCAACATCGACAAGTTGTAAGTTCTTTCTCAGTTAACAAGTTTCAAATCTAGTGAGTATAGAGTAGCCTATCCCAAAAATCGCACAATTTCATTTTCACAATATTAATTCAGAGGAGAGAAAATTTCTAAGCTTTTTTGGTTTACAATCAAAAAATCAAGTGGAATGAGGTTAATTGGGTATATTCTTTTTTATCTTTCAAGTAAAAACGTAAAAGGAGATAAGAAGACTTATTTTATTTTATCCTATTAACAATGTTGTTATTTCTTACCTTTAAAAGCTGTCTCCAATCATTTTTATCTATCAATCCTTTCTTTATCTTATTTTCTCTCTACTTCTTTTATTTTTTCTGCACATTACACTCTTATTTCTTTCCCATTAATCACTCGGCATCGTAGCTGCATTTGTACATATTTTTTTCCATTGTGAAATATGTTTAATGCATTAGAAAAACCAGTTTGACAATGAAAAAATCTGTGCCTATGACTGTTCTGCTCAACACATGCCTGATAAAATTATATTCCTATAGGTACTCAGTTATTTTCCTTTCAACATTGATTTTTTATCTTTCAGTGTAACATTATCAAATCTAGAGTTTTACTTTTCTTTTGTTATAACCAGCTAGGGAAGTTCCACACTCATCGCTTGAAGCTTCCCTTTTGTTTCTTGGTTTTTTTTGCTTCCAGCCCAAAGAAGCATCTGATGATCGTTGGTTGTGAGTGCTGTCTGTTGTGTGCCTTGTGATAACCTAACCAACACATTAGTAGTTATTCTGATATTCTGGAATAATTAGATTACCCTGAAAGGAGAAGTACATTTATCGCTCAGATTTCGTCCGAATGGTGGTTCATTTAAAGTTCCATTTTCAGATGGCTGAGAGTTTTATCAAATGGTGTAATAGTTTACATCAGGTTTTGGAAAGAGAAATACCTACTTGTTTTCTTAAATATCTGAATTCATTACCAATCATTGATTTTTAGGTAATAGCCGTGAAATCACAGTATTTCATTAAATATTTAAATCTCATCACATTACTCCTTTTTATATCTCTTCGTGGCATCTCTTTGTTATTCACTCGATTGGATTATTTCATTTTATTTCCCCTCTGAAAATCATTAGCTGAATAGCCGATAATTCATTTGATGAAACGTCATTACCCTTGGTTGAAAAACGTGTTATGAATTGTGTAATAAAAATGTCGTTACTTGGTAGTTCATTGTAAGCTTTATTTAATTACTGAATAAAAATTAATTTTCTCCAGGATGTTAGTTCCTATTTTTTCCTTATATTGAAGCATAGGTGTTGGTTACTTTTCTTTAATTCTTCTGATGATCGTTTGAGGTCAGTCGTATTATTTTTATCAGAACAGCTGTATTTTATTCTGTCTGACCCTTAAAAGTTGACAACCATTTCTTGTGTAATGTGTAATTTTTTTAAATATTGGTAGGTAGTCCAATAATACTATTATTATTTTAATTGTTCTTTTCTCACCAAAAAATCAATGTTACATAAAATTAAAATATAATTCTCAAATAGAATTAATAAATTTCATGTCCCATCCATGTGTGTGTTCCCATAAAGTTAATCTGCAGATCTTAAAGTAAAATTGAAATTATACCATCCTTTTTGCTATGCAATTTCGGTAGTTTCTTGATCTCAGTTATATCGATACAAAATTTTATTTTTTACTCATGATCGATTGTTTCTCTAGATTCTCCTTCAAAAACGTTATACTTACTACAAAAAAGTTAAGTTACAAAAATTGGGAACTGGCTATTCGAAAACAAATTCAAAAACCCCATCTTTGTTGAAATTCGTGAAGAAGCTAAGTATTTTCTGTCAAGATGGAAGAATAAAATCAAAATCAAAATTTAAACCCAAATAATTCATAAATTTTGATATCGTTCTATGAATTCAAAAATGATTCATCAGTTTTCGCAAAAATTTCTGAAAACATTAGAACTTCTGATAAAGAATTGGAAAATCTAAATTTACAGACATCAGAAAATGACACCTGTAGAAGTAAATTTGTCTAAACCAATTCCTGAACATTCATCTGATCCAATACCAGATCCTAAACATACAAATTTTCAACAATATTCAGTTACCTACTGTTACCCACTATTATTCCAGCCTTCCACCATCATGGATACATCCAATACTTCAGAGATGGATTGAAAATTTAGATATTCCATGCAACATTCCAAAAAATTAAAAAGATGATGTTAATAGTGATCAAAATCAATCACACAGTAAGACTGAAAACAAATCTGAAATAAGAAAAAGACCAACGTGTATATTTCTGTATGTGAGAAAATAGGTCCTCAAAATTCAGATGCTGAAACCCAAACTTCAGCAGATGAAGACGATAATAAGGCAAGCTTAGGAAATAAGTAAATCATCCATCATCATCGAAAGAATAATTGGTCACACTGAAAAAACTATAAAAATATATCAAATATAACACCAGAAATGATAAAACCCAAATTAGAAAGACTAAAACCAAATTACCTAGCAATACATTGGAAACAATATCGAGTTTTTGGAGAAAGCAGCTAGCTAACTTTGCTGATACAGTCTCCATTTTCAAATGCTGCTAAATTTCAAATCGAAAGATTCCATCCAAATCACAGAAAAATTGGTTACCAAATTTTTGGGAAGGAATAAAAAAATAACCGTTACACTGAAAGATCAAATCAGCTCCAATGTGATGAAAACAAATTGATCAAAACAAAAAATCTTGAACTTAATCCCATCATCCACCTGTTCTCCATTTTGTTAATCCATCATGTTTATCCTAATTTTAAAAGAAAAAAGCTATCAGCTAATAAAGGTCATTGATCTTTCATCTTTGAAAGGTGTCACGTTTTTATTTTTAAATTCTCATTTTTTCTCTCAAAGTGAAAGGGAATAGAACATTTCTTTAGTCTAATTCTTGAAGAATATCATAGTGCATAATTTAGAAGTGTCAAAAATTTTTATTTTTTCATTTTTATCCTGTGTTTTGTGAACAATCCTTTAAACTAAGAGGGAAAATTGTGTTTTTTATTTTAACGAGAGAACAAATTTTTTTTTTTTTTGTCGTTACGAGTTACATATAGTCTATGAAACACTATCGGTCCGCGTTTCGTATTCTCTTATCTTATCTACAAAGTGCAGTGTAGTGCATGAAAATACAATTTTTTTTTCTTCTTTTTTTTTCCTTTTTTTTTGTGTGTAATAAAATATACCCTCGAATATACTCTCGAATATACTCTCGATCCACATTTGAATTTTAACTTGAACATTTTCCAGGTGGCTTGCCACCTGCCTCATTTGCAAAATGAACCCCACTCAACAAACTTCAACAAACCAAACAAACCTGCCTACATCCTACTCTTCTAAACTAAAATCAAAAATTCTACCAATCACCACCTTTTCTCACCCAACTGAAGAACAAGGTTTAGTATTTGACCATATAGCAGATTTCAAGATCAGAGATTATTTGCTCTCACTCAAAGACCTGGTAGATGGACCAAAAAATATAATTGCTGCCTCAAGAGTAAGTAACAACAGAATTATAATATTTTTATCAAACCAAAAATTAGTTGATGATTTCCTAACCAATCACCATGGAATTATGCTGAATTCAACCTTTGTGACTGGCCGAAAACTAAAATCCCTGACCAAAATAATATTTTCAAATGTATCTCCCGTAATACCAAATCAGATATTTGAAGAATTCTTGAAAATAGAACTGAACATAGAATTAGAATCTAAAATATCCCTATTAAGAACAAATCCAAAGGATGATATTTTCAGTCATGTAGTCAGCTGGAGACGTCAAGTATATTGCAAACCTGATCCAAAAAAATTACAAAACCTACCCAGCTCTGTTTTACTACCCTTCAATGGAAAATCTTATCGGATCTTCATTACTTTTGATGAAATGACATGTTTTAAATGTCAAAATACAGGACATAAAGCAGAGGACTGTCCTAAAACTGATCTAGATGATATACTAATACTAGATTCAATGGAAAGAGAATCCTCTAGATTAAATCTCACAAATCCAAACAACACTCACAATCCTGATGAAGAACAATTTGCTGATACCCACAGAGACTTGGTTGAAACAAATGAAAATTCTCAACTCAACTCTACTGATTTCCCAGCCCTCCCAGTGTCCGAAGCATTGAACAATTCAAAACCTGAACTACCCCACTCCAACCAGAATCACTCCATAAATACCATAGCAACTGATTCTAATCCTCACCAAAAAGAAATAACAAAACGACCTTTATCAACCAGTTCTACCTCTTCTGCAGCCAACCCACAGAAACCAAAAGAAACCTTTCATACTTCAAAAAAATCGAAAACTACACCACCAAATGATGCAACTGCAGCATCGTTAAAACAAGCCTTACTTCTGATGGAGACCTACATAACCCTCAATAAAAATAAATGCCCCATTTCTTTCTCAAACCTATGCCTGTTTGTGGAAATGTCCAAAGGATCACAACCACAAGAAGTCCTGACAAACGCACAATCTATTGCTCCAGACCAACTACCATCACTCCTTTCAATGCTTAATGAAGGACGCGGATTAGTGCAAGATCACTCTAATAAAATCCACCTAACCAAAACAATAAAAAAGCTGGAGGAAGCTATAAAAACTGAAAATCAATGAATTTTGATACACTAATCCTACAGTGGAACACTCGCGGTCTTCTTCAACGACGCAATGAACTACGCCAACTCATCACAACATATTCCCCTTGGATCATCGCTATCCAAGAATCCCACTTGAAACCATCTCTCCAATTCTCAATACCAAATTACTCAACCTTCCATCTTGACAATACAGATCGCCTCATTGCTGCTGGTGGAGTTTGCCTTCTAGCTCACAACTCACTCAATGTCACCAGTGTCCTACCTCTACATACAACCTTACAAGCTCTTGCTGTTGCCATTAGAATTCCAACATTTTATCGAGGAAATGTAACCATCTGCAACATATATCTTCCACCCAATCAAGCTGTCCAAAAAGAAGACCTACTTGAAATCATCAACCAACTACCCACACCCTTCATCATCATTGGTGACTTCAATGCACACAACCCTGTCTGGGGCTCCTCCAGAACAAATTCTACTGGAACTGCTGTTAATAAATTATTACTTAATTTAGATAATATAATACTTTTAAATGATTGTAAAAAACCCACTCATTTCAATATGTCACACCACTCACTCTCAACCATTGACTTATCATTTTCAACTACAAACATTGCTCATTTACTCATTTGGAAAGTCCATTCTGAACTATGTGACAGTGATCACTACCCAATCTTTCTTCAATTTTCATCACCCACTCAAAATTCACCTATATACCCATTACCCCCTCACTGGAGAATTGACGCAGCCAACTGGCCAAAATTCACCCATAAAACTGAAATTTCTTCTCATCACTTCAACAGCCTAGAAGATGATATTTCATTTTTTACTCAACACATCATCGCAGCAGCTTCTCAGTCTATTCCAATTAACCCTACCAATGCGAACAGAATCAAAACAGTCCCATGGTGGTCTCCAGAAATTAAACGAGCAATCCAACGAAGAAAATGAGCATTGCAAACATACACAACCACAAAACTCATTTCAGACCTGATTGCTTTCAAAAAAGCTAGAGCTTCTGCTAGCTGTCTAATTTGCAAATTGAAGAAAAAGAGTTGGGAATCCTTCATCACATCAATCTCCTCAGAAACCTCAACTTCACAAGTATGGAATAACATCAACCGTCTCAGAGGATTGAAACCAACTGCACGTATCTATTCACTTACCTTTGCTGACTATACTACCAGCTGTCGCAATGAAATGGCAGAATGTTTTGTCTCACAATTTGCCACAATCTCCTCCAATGCATCGTACACGAAAAACTTCCTTCAGATTAAGCAGCTAGCTGAAAACTGCCCAATCAACCTAGACTCATCCACTTCCATACCACTCAACTCTCAAATATCATCTACTGAATTTCACTTTATGTTGAGATCACACTGCAATAAATCATCACCAGGACCAGACAATATCCACCCCCGTATGTTGAAATACCTACATCCATCAGCACTTGACTATCCACTAACCATATATAACAAAGCTTTTCACCTTGGGACCTTTCCACACTCCTGGAAACTAGCTATCATAATACCAATCCCAAAGCCCAACAAAGACCACAGCTCTTCATCTAACTACCGACCAATAGCCCTCACCAGCACTCTGAGTAAACTCTATGAGAGCATCCTCAACAAACGGCTAACATGGACCTTGGAATCCAATAATGTTCTCAACGACCACCAATATGGCTTTCGCTCTAATCGATCAACAATCTTACCAATTGTTGACCTTGTACTAGATGCACAGAATGCCTTCAGAAAATCCAACTACCTTTACTCAATATTTTTTGACATTTCACAAGCTTACCCCACCACCTGGAGATACCAGATTCTAGAACAATTAGCGAAGAATCATATTGTTGGAAACTTGGGCTTAACCATCCAAAGCTTCCTCTCACACCGCCAGCTAGCAGTACGCTTCCTAGGACACACCTCACAAACGCATCCCATGGAAACTGGACTCCCTCAAGGATGTGTCCTGAGTTCCACCTTATTTCTACTTGCTATTAACGATCTTCCTACAGTTGTTCCACCACCAATCCAAACTCGCTTATTTGCAGATGATTTTAGTATTTCCTTACAAACACCCGGACCAGGCTTTGCTGAAGAAATTCTCTAAGAAGCTATTGATGCAATTCTCCTATGGACACAAAACCACGGTTTTTCAATTTCTGCAGAAAAATCATATGGAATGCAGTTCTGTAGAAAACGCAAACAATTTCCTCCTCCCACCATTTTTCTTCACAACACACCCATCAACTTTGTTCCTCAACTTAAGTTCTTAGGAATTCTTCTTGATCCTCAACTCAATTGGTCCAAACATATTCCCTACCTTCGCAAAAAATGTCTCCAGAAACTTCCTATCCTAAAAATGCTCAACCACCACTCTTATGGCTGCTCTAAACCACATTTACTGTCTTTCTACAGATCACTAATTTGATCACTTCTCGACTATGGTAGCCAACTCTATCAATCTGCCAGTAAAACAACTCTTCAAGCTCTCGACCCCATTCATTACCAAGGAATTCGCCTGGCTACTGGAGCTTTCCCAACATCACCATCACTCAGCCTTCTAGCTGAAGCAGGAGAACCCCCTTTATCGATTCGTCGAAAGATCATTCTAGGTAACCTACTTTCTTCAATATGTACAACCCCAAATCTGCCTTGTACACACCGTCTCTTCACCAGTTCACATAGGCTTCAAAAATACATATCTGAAGATCTTTTTGGGCCATCTTACTTCCATGCATTCTGCAAAAAATCTTTCTACTCAATTCCCAAACTCTATACTCATCCACCACCTTGGCAATTCTGCCCTCTACTCATCATTCTAGACTTACTCCATTTTGACAAAACTCAAATTGCTCCCTATATTATTCAATCTGAACTTCAATCTCTCCTTGAATCTCTCCCTCCCTCCATTCATATCTTCACTGATGGCTCTAAAGACACCTCAGCAGTTGGCTCTGCCATTTACTCCACCGCTTTCTCTTCTTCACATTGGCTACCCTCTTTTGTATCCATATTTACAGCTGAACTTTCTGCAATACTCACAGCACTCAAACTCATATCACATCACCCACCACATACATCTTATATAATCCTCACTGACTCCCTATCCTCACTCCTAGCCATCAAGAATATCTATTCCTCTCACCCATTAATCCAACAAATTCAAATCCTTCTCTCCTGCCTTTGTACTTCTACTCCCATTACATTTGTTTGGATCCCCAGTCACTGCGGCATAGCTGGAAATAATATGGTGGACCAAATGGCCAAAGAAGCCAGAACCCAACCCACCATCCTGAAACATGTGACTCCACTTGACCGCAAGCTGCACATCAAGAATACCACTCTACAACTTTGGAAGACTGTTTGGCAGAATACTCCACTTAGCAATTTCCTGCGTTCAGTAAAAGAGGATACCAGTGAATGGGTTGACACACTTAAATTTTCTCGCCGCCACCAAATTGCCATCACTCGTCTCCGCATCGGCCACTGTGCCTCAACTCATTCATTCCTTCTACTTAATCTTCATCCACCTGACTGTCAATATTGCAAATCTCAACCTCTCTCACTCACTCACATTCTCACAACATGTCCAGCTCTTCACACCCTTCATAATCACTACAACCTACCAACTACAACAACCACTACTGTCGCCCACAACTCCCCTCACCTCTCAAACCTTATCACTTTCCTTCACTTCATTGACTTCATAGTATAATCTAATTTATAAGCTTTTGCTGGCATAACCCATTTTGTGAAGTTAGCCCAGCCACCTTTTTTTTATATTTTTGTATAATAATAATGAAAAAAAAAAAAAATTTTTGTTTTTGTACAATGACTGATGAAAAAATCACAGAACCATTTGGCCAATTCAGATGAATTACTAAGAGCATTGAACAGATGTCAAGTATTCAATGATATTATTAGTAGGAGACTCTAAGGAGCATTGACCTGCTTCACAAAATTGAATCAAACATGCAATGAGATTTCAACTTAACTTAAAAGTCTTAGAATATTAAAAGCTCGACTGAAGAAGGAGTCATACCTGCTGGAAATTTAAGTAATGTCATAAAAGACAACCCATGATTAACGAGTTTCTAACGAACATCGCTACTCTTGTGAAAAGATCAACCACCAGAAATGGACCAACAACATGTGAAAATGTGTTCACCCAAATCAATAGAGTATCCATAGCTTCAAGAACTGGCAAGTTCATTCCTCAACTTACCAGTATGAAATTTTTTACTGTTGAAGGAGAACAGTTTGGATTACCAAAGGTTTCCAAAATTAAAATAAATATTGGAAAAAGAAAACGATATCCAATTGAAACATCTCCTTAAAAATATTTGTTGATTCTCAAATTATCATAGAAAATTTTTCAATTCAAATTACCCGGCAAACAATTTATGTCTAACTGACAAAAAAATTAGGGGTCTCCACTGCTAATTTTAGTGGTATTTTAGTATTTTCGCAGCTCAAAACCAATGCTTAATTAGCAGTAATTCCTAATTTGGCATACTTTTTAGGGCTAATGCCCTGCTTTTCTACAGCTAACAATTTTTACAGATATCTGTATTTTAAGAGCAACACTGCTAAATTACAGATATAATTAGTGGTGAATTGGGTGTATTTTAGCTGTAAATTGTGGCTCAAGAGGATGTTACAGCTAAATTTGCTGCAAAAATACAGATATTCATGAAAAATTGTTAGCTGCAAATGAGCAGTGTACAAGCTGTAAGGAGTGTCCCAAATAAAGAGATTGAATTTAATATTGGTTTGGTCTTCTGAAATTTTGAAATGCCACTAAAATTAGCAATGGAGACTACAATATTGAACCATATCAAAGAGATATCATTTTTTCCAAATTGAGTAGGTATTAATATTGTTCATTTAATCTAAAAGTTTTGTTATTGTTTGTGATAAGAGGCATGTAAAAGGGGATTTGAAGGAGTCGCAACTCACTCCTTCCTATGCACTTTTGTTTTTAGAGGAGGTGTGTTTGATGTCCTCTGATCAAAACTATAACCCATAAATAGGAAAATACAATGGTTCTTAAATGAGAAAATAAGATTCTTTTCATTATTATAATGCCTAACTTACACTACTTATTAAAAACATTTTCGCATACTTAGCCTAGAATTAAAATTAATTTGAGATACTTTCATAGCTATATACTATCAAGAGTAGGTATAGCGAGGTAAGCATAGGAAATTAGGTTTTGAATATAACTAAATGGTTTTTCTTCTCAAAAATTACTTTTAGACTAACATAATTTTCCCAATTATCAACTTTGAGATGTTCTTTTTTGGTGTGAAAATGAAATTTTTCAAATTTGAAAAAACACATTTGTCAATAACTAAAGATGTGAATTACATAGTATTGCAATATGTTTTACAGGTAGATACGTACTGAGAATCAATTAGTTGGTAGCCTGTTGATTTTTTATAATTTTCACATCGTAATAAATGTTAAATAATTAAAAAATGCAAAGTAAATATAGGTTTTAATAAACCAATGAAATGGACTTTCACCATAGCTGATGTCAGATACCCTATATTAGGAGCAGATTTCTTAGCCTATTATGGACTATTGATTGATCTTAAAAATAAACAATTAATAGATTCCACAACCAGTGAACACATGAAAGGAAAAACTAAAAATTATCAAATAATTAATATAATTAATGCGTGCACGCAATCAAATGATAAATTTGTCAATATGTTGACAGATTTTCCTGGTATCACCGAACCAACTTTTAATCCAAATCCTACATATAAACATGACACAGTTCATATAATAGAAACTGTAGGACAACCCTGCGTAGCAAAAGCAAGACACTTAGCTCCAGACAGATTAAAAGTGGCTAAGGATGCATTCGATAGAATGGTAAAAGAAGGAGTTTGTAGACCCTCAAATAGCTCATGGAGCTCACCCATTCATATCATCCCTAAGCCAGGTGGAAAATGGCGAGTAGTAGGTGACAACAGAAGCCTAAATGCTCAAACAAAACCAGATAGATATCCAGTTCCTAATATCATGGATTTTAATATAAACATGAAAGGAAAAGATCTATTTACCAAAATTGATATTAATTGGGCTTTCCACCAGATACCTATGGCTAAAAACCATATTGAAAAAACGGCACTAATAACTCCATTTGGCCTCTTCGAATAATTTCGAATGCCATTTGGATTAAGAAATTCTGCACAGACATTCCAGTGATTCATAAATGGTGTATTGAGAGACATACCATATACATATGCATACATAGATGATATTTGCATATTCTCCAGTGGAGGCATTGAAGTGCACGAGAAGAAAGTGAGAACCGTATTACAGCATCTGCACGCTGCCGGTTTAACTATCAATCCCGGTAAATGCGAATATGCAAAACCAAATATTGATTTTCTCGGGTACAACATTACTTCTGCTGGAATTGCCCCTTAAAAAGTCCGGGTTGAGCCCATAATAAATTTCCCTAAACCAAAAACAGTCGCTGAATGAAGACGATTCTTAGGGAAGACAAATTTCTATCAACGTTGCATAAAAAACGCAGTGGCCGAACAAGGCAAATTATTCAATTTGATTAAAACAAATAAAAATCGCGACAAAACTCCTGTCATATGGACAGAAGAAGCCAATTTAGCATTTGACAAAGTCAAAAATATGCTGGCTAACGTGACATTATTAGCTCACCCTGATGACAGTCTGCCATTATGCATAGCAACAGATGCATCAGACTTTGTAATTGGTGCAACATTGTACCAAATTGATAATAATCAAAACCAACCTTTAGCATTTTTCTCGAGGAAACTATCAAAGGCTGAGAAAAATTATAGCACGTACGACAGGGAGCTATTGGCGATAAATGCTGCAATCAAGCACTTTAGGCATAATGTAGAAGGTAGAACTTTTACTGTGTATACAGACCACCTACCTATCACACATGCATTCCAGCAGAGAGCAGAACATGCATCGCCGAGGCAAATGAGACATTTAGAATTCATAGGCCAATTTACAACAGATATCAGGTATATAAAAGGGGAATTAAATACAGCCGCTGATGCTCTGAGCCGAATAGAATCTGTGTCAGTGCCATCTCAGTTACCCTATGCTGAAATAGCAATTGAACAGCTAGGGGATGAAGAATTATTAAAATTGATACCTTCAGACAAATCAAGTCTACAACTGAGACAAAAAAGACTCCCTGGCACAATAATCATGTTAACATGTGAAGTGTCCCAAGGTCAAGAACGACCCTACATTCCACAAAAATATAGGAAAATGGCGTTCGACAGTGTTCATAATTTATCACACACTGGACCTACGAGTACGACTAAATTAATGACCTTGAGATTTTATGGCCCAGTATAAAAAAATATTGCAACAAATGGGCCTGTGCTTGTCTAAATTGCCAGAAATCTAAAATTGGCAGACACACGAAATCAAAACTTGGGAAATTCAGACATACTGACAGATTCAAACACATTCACATAGACTTAGTTGGTCCCTTAAAACCTTCTCGTGGCTACAAGTATCTGTTAACTATTATAGACCGAGCTCGCTGGCCCAAAACAATTCCACAAATGGAAATGTTAGCCCCAACAGTGGCTGTGGAAATATATTCAACGTGGATTGCTAGATATGGTGTGCCCCAAAGCATAACAACAGACCAAGGTTGACAATTCAAAAGCCAAATATTCAACGAGCTAGTAAAGACCTTGGGTGCTAAACACTGGTCCACCACCACTTACCAACCACATTCTAATGGGAAAGTGGAAAGGTGGCATAGGGCTCTAAAAGCCTCAATTATGGCACACGACATTAAAAGATGGATTGATAGGCTACCAACCATCTTATTAGGCCTCCGATCAGCCTTGCAAACAGATACTGGACACTCAGCTGCTCAATTAGCACTCGGTGAGGAATTGCGCTTACCAGGGGACTTTTTCTATGAAACCAAAGAAATTAACCCCGAAACATTAGTTCAAAATATAAAAGACAACGCAAGTCTATTTTTAAAACAAGCTGCAACTCATGACAAACCTAAAACCTATGTCTTGAGACACTTAGCAACAACTACGCACGTGTTCCTATGAGAAGAAGGAATGAAAAAGGCTTTGCAGAAATCCTACACCAGTCCCTATAAAGTAGTGGATAGAACGGAAAAAACGTTCACCCTACTCATAGCCGATAAAGAGAAAAAAGTCTCAATAGATCGTGTCAAACCTGCATTCCTAATAGCAGATGATAAAGTCAATGTCATAAAAAATTGCAAGGAAAATGAAATGGATACTGACATAAACATAGTCAAAAATCCACAAGAAATTGTCGAACAAAATACCGACACACAAAAGCTACATACACAGCCAGAAATAGTACAAGAAATACATAGTGATGTACTCAAACCAAATTTGGAAAAAACAGCTGAAAAAACCAAATCCAAAAAAGTTGTCAAATTTGATGACAACGTACAAAAATATTACTACGATGCAAAAGCGCCTATAAATCCTAATAAAAGAGGCAGGCCTAAAGGTAGTTACAAAAAATTAAACCAAATTCCGAGTCGTAGATCAGTAAGGTTAGCTCAACACCAAAATAGCTAAACCGAAACATGATCACAAATAAAAAATTTACTCATACAAAAACCACCAAATTCCCAAACCATAGAAAAATAAATGGTTATAAAAAAGCAAAATAAATTTATTCACCATTAACTCCTGCATCAAAACATAGCAGAAGGTTAAACAAAATAAAAACATAAAAAAAAAATGGTCATAAAAATCAAAAATAAATCTTTTGCCTCTAGGATTCGAACCTAGACGCAGGGAAGAAAAATGCGAAAATAAATCAGCTCGAAAACAAAACATCTATCGTGAAATTCAAAATAAATTCACGTGCGTTTTTATAAAAATAGAAATCACTTGACAAACAATGAGAAATGGTTCAACTGCAATGACACACATTCTTATCGCAGAACATACCACAACATACTTCGTGATAAGGATATCGCACCACCGTTCCTTATCGCATTGACTTATATAAAAGAATAAAGTTCATTCACTCAAATACGTTGACCCACATAAAAGCACGTGGTAATTTAAATCAACGAATTTTGCACGTAGAATCTTCTACGTGGGAATTTTTTAATGGTGGGAAAATACTAAATCTTTTATGCTGAGATGAATTATGATAAACTCGACGACAAATTCGTACCAAATGAAACAGCCAAGAGCGATACAAAAAATCATTTGTTTGTCGATTACGCTCCGAGCAACATTACATTCTAATTTCATGTAATTTGTTCAATTTGAACATCTATTTCTGTGCCAAAAAATCGCTTTTGAAAATTTCTAACATTTTCCATTGTCATAACTGACACTTGCATTCCATCATAATGTCTTCCATCAACTATTCTGAACCTTTGCTCGACTATGAGGAAGCCCTCCTTACAGAAGAGCAGGAACAGAACAATTGGGAGCATGACATCATGCTTTCCCAACTTTCTTTTTCGGCGAGCAATCTCACTTTGAATTCCACCCCAAGGCCTGAGGTCAGTTCAGTCATAGCTGAAATGACCCAACCTCTTCCTCGCCACCTTCCTATCGGCAAGACCTCGGATGCTTCATGATCCATGATCACCCCCATGGACGTGGACCCATCTAGGAGCATTCAGCCTTCTCGCTTCAAAATCACGGTCCATATACCAAAAACCGAACTCCAGCATTTCGTCCAACAACGGAATTCCATTCCAAATACGAATTTCAGAAATTCCACTCAGTCGATTTGGCACAAGAATAAAAAGAGAGGAGCACAATCTCGTGCTAACTATAATCAGCGGAGGATCCTCAATTATAATACGGGGACTTTTACTGGCCATGACTTAGGCCAAGCCCTCCGCGATATCCTCTTTGGAGGATTTAGGTCTTACAGAGTACGTAATCCCACGGGACAATCTTCAGTCCAACATCCCCCCAACTTTTAGGGTATGACTGGACTTAGTCTTTTCATACAAAAATACTAGGGGGTAGTGGCTGTGGGGATGTTTCCCTCTTTGCCTCCCTCAGGGCTCAGCCCTGCATCAACAGACGGGTTGCAGACCAAAGTCCGCAACCCATACTAATTGTGCACTGCACGTTAAACAAATTACATTGTCTGTATGCACTCATACAGATGATGCGTTTCTGTGTTTACCGTGAGGCAGTAAACTGAGGCAAGTGGGTATGTAATATTTACATACTCACTGACAGTATACGTGCTGCAGTCCGTATAAAGTACCGCCTCGCCTTTGGACAATTGCCCCAGTTAGGAAGTATGCTTTGTGTACGGTTAAGCACCTAAACCGGCTGGCTACCGGTACTGAGAAATAATTCGGTTGCCCCGCATGTAAACTACTGTCTCCCTCAAAGGTTCCATGAACCCCGTGTAGGTAGCATCTACCTACACTAAAGGAGCCACATCTTTATTATTGCCCAGATTTATATCCTGAAGTGGAATCACAAGATCTGATGAAATACTTAGTTTGCGCATATTTTTATTTTTTATAAAAAGACAAAATTTTAATAAAAACAAAAACACATGAAAAAAAGGTTATTTCAAATTATGAACAATGTTGCAAAATTAAAAATTTTTTATTATGGTTTAAGAATAAAACTTTTTTCATTATAAATACCTCCAAAGGTACATCTTACTATATTAGTTACCCCTATTCTTAAAAAATTCATCTTGCAAGTTACCTGATTAAAATTACTGTATCAAAAATCGAAGTTGTTAGTAAAGAAAATATTAAATTAGTTTTACCACATAGTAAACAGTTTCCAAATAATATTTGTGTATTAATTTGGAACAAAGTGGTTCAGTAAAAACTAATTCAATTTTTTCCCTTCTGACTCATCCCAATGGTCTACTTTTGCAAACATGTACTTATTATAAAAATGCTTGGAGCAAGAAAAATATAAATTATTAAAAGTCATATTTCAAAAAGTGAATGGATTAAATGCGCATTTTTAGATAATGTGGAACAATTACCATCACCAGACCAGTGTCCACAAAATTTGCTTGTTTTAGTGATGTAATATGTTTGAAAGCTGATAAAGATAACATTCGCACTTTTCTTGCATTGGACGACATCATAATATTGATATGATTTACTTGTATCAGACTTGTACACACATTGATAAACATTTATTACAAGAAAATTGCAATATTATTGTACTGTTTGCCCAAGATACTTTCAATTTGAACATATATACGATGATGATCTAACGGGAGATCGCTCTTTCGACAAATTTAAAGAAATTATTTGTAAAATACTGAAGACGAAGAGATAGTTGGTTGACCTATTCCGTTATTACCCTCTTACAAATATTCTTCAGTAAATTTTATAATTTCTGGTCTTAAAACTCTTCTTAATATCAGCAGATTGTCTTGTGTTGAAACCTCAATATGAGATCCCTAATGCCCTTAAATATATTGACAGAACTGTCAAAAATTCTCCGGTAACACAACTTATGAAACATCAATAAATCTTAAATGAAGAGAACGGTACTGTACCATTTTGTTTCTTTCATGTTGAATCATGGCCAAATAAGCTAATTTTGCAGTCATGAATGACAGACATACTCCATCTTTGTGTCTTAATTTACAAGACATTGTGATGACAAATGATTGTCTAAATTTGACAGAATACCCATCAGGGAAATACGGAGTTATGAGAATATCACCCCCTTCAGAAACTCACAGACTTGTCACATATGACCAAGTTGGAAATGTGTAACGAATCTTTAGCCGTGAAGTTCATGTGACTGGAAGAACCCACCATTGCCACATACTATTCTGCCAATGTATTTGGTTAGGATGAGTAAGAAAATTCACCATTGTCCAAATTTGATGATGAAAAACAGATATTGCTTGACAATAACACTAACACCCAACCCAGGCAGAAAACATGTCTAGGGTTATTTTGTAAAAGGATTTTGTTTCATAGGCAAAAGCAATTCCTTATGAAAAAAGATTTACCCATCTAAACATCCTAGAATGCCACACAGTTGAACATATTTTTTCACGTCACATTCTTAATCCTGTCTAGACTCAGAACAAGCTACCTTCAATATGGGCTTATTGTCCTTTACTATATTCATATTTTTGGATGTTTTGCAAACAACATCCGTATTCCCATTATTATGCATTCTTTTTATAGCACCCTCTAGATTGATCTCCTTCATGGAACAAATATGCACTTACATTTACAAACAACTGGATTAAAAATTTACTAAATCTATCACACATAAAAATCGTGAATTCAAAATTATTTTCGCCAATATTCATACTGACAAATTTGATTAATGTAATATCCAAAAAATTTTATAATCATAACTAAAATTTTTTCATAATACGCACAATATGAAAATTTACAAGTACTGAAATAATTCAGATCTTGAAATAAATTATGATTTTCACGAGAGAACTAAACTCTTTCGCAATACAAAGACAAACTATATTTCTTTTCCATCTGATTAATTAAATTGATCTCTTTCTAAATATTGTCCCAAAATTTCGAAGAAATTTCTATTCCCATTAGCCTATTTTCTACTGTTCTCTTTTTGACTTTAATCACGTACAAAATCTCATATTTTATTCTGAATAAATTTCAATTTTAATTCTTCTCACAATTTTGTCATACATCCCATTTTTCTGCAGGTTGCAGATGGTCAATTTTCATATTTATGCTCTCCATCGCAACATCTCACAATTTATTCACAGTAAAATTCAATCTCATTCAAAAATCTGCAATTCCAACTGTTACAGCCTCAGCAGGAGCATATTTCAAAGAATATGAAAGAATACATTTATATCAAAAAACTATCTCTATTCTATATAGTATTCAATTAAATTTTACTGACTCTGCAGATTTTATGGGAATGAACATTTATACCAACTACAATAAAGATTAAAATTGGGATGAACTTTAATGCTGATTTTGCAGAATCAGCATGAGATACAAAAAGTATTTTGAATCTCAGGTTAAAAATAATATTTCCTTAATTCAAGATTTCGTTTCAAAACCCTATTCCCTTTGCAAAAAATTTGACACTGCAATTGATAAAGTCATAGACTACTTCGGAGGTCTTCTTTTGGAGAATGAAATTTCTCTCAAAGACCAATATGATATTATAAAAGAAACTGTTATTTTGGATCAATCATCCTTACTAAATGTCACTGAAAATTTTTAATCTTTTTCCCAAAATTTTCAATACTTCTATGATGATTTTTTCCCTGCAAAATCTGCTCTAGACTAAATACCAGTGAAATATTCTAATGAATCGTATATTGTTGAAAAAATCTCCTGTTTTGATAACTCTATTCCTACATATTATGATACATACCTTATTCAACCTATGAATATTCAGTATGTCCTGAATGCTTGTAAAAATCACAATTTACCCTCAAGTATTGTGCCAACAGATATACTAAAGGAAGATTTAACCAAACTAATCTTATTATTTGTTGAAAAACAATCTTTAATTAACTATTCCTGCTTACAATTACCTACATTATTATAATTTAGACCAAATAAATTGCAGCCTTCATACTGACAATTTGGAGATTGAATTGAAAATTCCTGTTAAACAAATAAACTCTTATTAATATGTGTATTAATTTATCCCTGTAACTTTTAAATCCCATAATGATGAGTTCTGTTCCTGGGATCAAGAATCTTTGATTATTGTTCATAACACTGATGATGACTCAGTTTGATATATCACAGTTACAGACTTACATTACTATAACCCTGAAAAGCCCCAATGTTTTCTTTCTGATAATTGTGGATCTGGTGAAGTATAATCTTGTGCAAAAACTTTATTCCTAAAAAACCCTATGATGAACTCACCAAATCATGTGCATTCTGATGTGAAATTAACCATGCAGAAACCATTGTCAATCAATTTTCAGAAAATAGATTTGCTCTTAACAATCCTTCCAATCTTGGTGCTTTTGATACAAAGTAAAAAATCTTTTGATATATCCATTAATGTATGCTTTTCTGGACTATGCTTTTAACAGTACCCTGTCATGTTCAAATTTTCAGTGCTGAAAATTATGGTTGTTGTAAATAATTATTTCAATAGGATTTCATTACCCTCAAGATATGTCCAATAGCATTTTCATCAAACATCATTTGCCATTACTCTGGACAGATTATAATGTCATTATCGATTCTGATATTACGAAAACTATTTCACTTAAAACCATCAATGCTTGTAATTCAAACTGGACTATGTGTATCACAAATTTCTCTCCTGTCATCCACCTAAGAACTTCAAGAAAAATTAAATAAAGTCCAAATTAATATATTTAAAGGCAATTAAGCAGACAATAATTGGGGAAATCTTGCTGATAAGAAGAGCTAACTTGTAAAAACAAATTCTAATTTTTACTCACTCTTGTTCTGGTGATCCCCTGTACTAGGTTCATCTTTACAATGTAGGCAGATAGTAACAGGTCCAAGTCTCAAGTTGTACGTTAAAGTCCTTGTGTAGGCAATTGTTAAGTGTACCATCTTTGGATGTAGATTAACTTCAACCTGATCTACCTTGAAGAAAAACTAGGATGGTAGTTCAAATTCTAGTTAGGTTCAGTTGAAGACAAAAGACAAATTAGGAGTGTTCTTTCATCACGAAGGATTAGTAGTGATGATATATAAGTCATTTCTAATTTTGTCAGTTTACATATCGTATTTCAAGGCGATCTTTTAGAAACATCTGCGAGGTGAAGTTTTAAGTCATCAATACGATCAGATGGAGTTCCTGGCATTTGTTAGGAGGGAAATTTGGTGTGTTGAAGACAAGTTTAGGACAAGCTTATTTTGAGATAACTGCTTTGCTCTATCATTAAAAGGCCACTTAGAGCCTTTTTTCGCTCATAGTGAATTTGATTTCATCTGTGTTTGTTAATTTTCTCACTTCACCCTCACACAAACCAAAAGCTCCAAAGCTTAAATTTTCATGGTAGGAGTCTTTTACACAACACAATAACCATCTATTATGAAGACAAACAATTAGGTGAAGACAAAACAACTTTCTGATGGTTTCTCCTACTTGTTGTCTGCAATAGCTTTTTTTATATCTTTTTATTTTTCCGCTGTACACTTTGCTTTATTTCTCTTTGTTGACACTTTAGTTTTTTTGTGATTATAGTCTTTGACAAAATAATTCTGCTGATTGTTTTTGTAAGTTTCAAACCTCTTATGGATTGAAAACTTTGTTAGGCTCTTCTGTCTGCACTACCCAGCTTATTGCTGATTTGTCATATTAATTTGCTGAGATATGAAGACAATTGTAAGCTGTGTTCCACCGTGTCCAAAGAAATTTAATTCAAGTCAAGAAGAATTCAGCCATAGGATATTGTCAAAGTCAAAAAAATAAAATGTCTTGAAGTCACATAATCAAGACCCCTCGCTTCAGTATTTTGGCTGCATGATGCCCTAGTTTTAGGACATTGTGACATCATTAGCATTTAAACACCACCATACATTAAAGGTTGACTTTATGAATTCATCGATTTCAGGTTGCCTCTTAAGACAAGGTAATCGGTTTTGGACGCCTCAGTGTGTAAATAAGCCTGTATATAAACCATCCAAACCAGCTCTAAAATTTCTAGTGTTTGCACAGGTCTCGGCTTACCTGTATGTTTACATATGAAGTGGTTGAATAAGCAAAATCTGTAAATTTTTATTGGTGAGAATATGTTTTCACAATAAGGTATTTTACATGTTGAAAAACCTGAAAATTGACTATTTTATTTATTTTTCATTATATCTATATTTTTCTACAATAATTCATTTATCTATATCCTTATTTTTTCAAATTTAATAGCTCATAGTAAACTCAAATTTTACTATATAGGCCATTTTACTATGTTTTGAATATATATTTTTCTATGTATTTGTATGATCCAAACAAAATTTTTTTTCTCTCTCTCCCTCCTAATTTCTAAAAATCTGTATTTTTGAATTTAAACTTACTTTAAACTTTGAATTTCAAAATTTGCCCAGAATTTTATGTAGGTAATGATAATTTTATATCATTCCCTAAATTAATATCCTTTTCAAATTTCTTTCATATCTTATAAATATTATCTCAACAAAACCATTTCAAATATAATTTCTCTTCCAATATCCTCTTCTAATCATATTATTGAAACTTGTCAACACTTGTCTTATTATATCACCTATTCTTATTTTTATGTATTCGTAATGCACTCCATGATGTCATTCATTTGATGAATATTATAAACAATTCTGCACTAATTCCAACTCCTCCTAAAATTATAACTACACCCACTTATATCATAAATATGTTTTTTTATTGGCTTATTCTAAATTTGTAGATTGTATTAACCAATCACATTGTCTATCTCTCACAACAACAAAGTAAATTCCACTCAAATTCATACTCTTAGTTCTTAAGCCTAATTTATTCTTAATACTACTCTGGAACAATTCAATACATTTCAATGTTTACATGTACTTAGGTGTGGAATACCTTGTCGTGAGAGATATTCTCACCAGAAGGAAATTCAACAGAATTTAAGCGTGTTCAGCTACTACATACAAGCGTATGGGTAAGCCAGAACCAAACCAAACACTGGTGATTTTAGAGCCGGTTCTGAGAGTTTTTATACAGGTTCTGGAGCACACACACAGACACACGTATGTAATATAATATGTACGTTGATAAGGGCGGCCAGGTCGCATCATCCCCTACTATCGTAGATAACGGCTGGCCGGTTTGTGTACGAATCGTGACATTGATTGATGGATGACGTCACGATTCGGTACTCGTACATTACCTGCATGTATTCGCAGGTAATTACGATCGAACGTAATTGTGTGTTTGTTTAACGTCACAAGGACGATAAGTTAGCCTGCCCTTTGGGGCGACGACTGTCGTCGAGGGGTCCGAGCCCCTAACCTCATACCGTAGAGTCCCCACATTAGGTAAATCATACAAAAAGTAATAATATAAGTCTTGTGTATCATTTTATAACAGTTATACGTTATATTTTTCTTTTCATTTTTAGAATGGTCTTTCATTGGAATTACCACTGATGCTATGTTAGTATAAGCTAGGTTAATAACAAGAAATGGTGCAAAGAAAATTGAGACAAAATAATTTTTCTATAAAGATGGACACAAGTAGAAGCCCATGGTTGTACAAAAGTATCTTTCGTATTCAAAATTTTATATTGAGTGATATAAAAAAAGCAAATACTATTGCACCAGCCAGCTTTGGACTTTGAGAAAAAAAAGAGTAAATAGGTAGGAATAATCATATTCCGCATGAAAAGTGAATAGCAAATGAAAATTGGAATAGATTGAGCCAAACAAGGGTTGGGTTTGGTGCTTCAATAATTGCCATGATATAAATTGCACATTATACTAATTGTTTGCTTAGTTATGTGAATTCAATAATTTTTATACAATTTTATATCATAAATCATATGCCTATGTAAGATAAATGACAGTTTCTATTTGTTTATCGAAAGGAAAATTGGAAATCATCTGCAAGTGCGACAAAAAGATGTTTATGATTTGTTTGGTTTTTCTATCAAGTATCATCAGAACTGGGCAAGCTTCCCTAACACAGCCGGAGTTGGAAAAAGCTTTCTTAAATGATGTGGTCAAATTGGAAGCAGAAGATTATAAGTGAGATTCCTTTTTTTATTTTTATATTAATCATTGTGCTGAGTACTTAATATAATTATTTGTGTATTGTAAGCTCAATGTTGTTCTCTTAACATCACCACATTTAAAGAAATTTTATTGCTCAATATGAGGTTTCAACAACGGAATTGTCAACTGAGAGGAAAATTTCTTTCAAATGAGATGAATATTTTCACATAATATTTTCATAACATTGAGCTCTTATTATTGTTTCATTTCTTCATTGATAGAGACCAAGGAAATATTTATCAGTCACAATCAGAATTTTAAATTGAAAAATAGTGTATCTTAAACTTAAAAAAAATATAATTTTTTTAGGTTTATGTAAGGTTAATTTTGCCAGTACAATTCAAGAATTCTATCCAATTTAGTTTTCTTCTAATTTCAAGGAGTTCCACAATTAGTTAGTATTTTTCTCCCTTCACTTAGACTGGTTCCATTTGAGCAGATAAAAATATAAGCTGATCAGGAAACTTTGTGATCAGCGTAACTGCTACTTACTGCAGTTATCTGAGTGTGAAAGTTTTCTCATTTCTTCTTGGCTTTACTTACTTGGTGTGAGCACTCGCATTTAGATTTAAAGACTTTGTACTTTAACGTGTTTTCATCCTTTATTTAGATGTTCTTGTGAACATATAATTTGTGTTCTACAAACTCGGTTATTACATTTGCTGACAGGTATATAATATTTTATTAATGTGTATTACACTGTTCTTTTTCTTTTCAACTGAACTTATTTTATTTCTCTGAACAACATAATTATCTTGGCTAGGATGTGTTTTATGAGGGTTTGAATGGAGGAAAATTAGCAATAGTTTTTGATTTAAAGTATTACTTTTTGGAATTCAACATGTAGAGTAATCTGCTTTAGGTCTCAAATTACGAATGTTAAATCTATTTCTTCATAATCCACTCCCAGAGCATAAGATGCATTCACATAAGTTTTTGCATTATTTTCATAACTTTTATACCCTAATTTATATTTTTTAGTTAAATTGAGATACCTAAATATTATTTTTACATAATTGTTTGTAGTGTTGTCTAAACATTTTTGTATTTTTGATAAATAGTTTACAGAGAAAACAAATCCAGTCCAGTTAATCATGATATATACATAAGAGGGCTCCTATCATTCCTTCATATTCTTTGTCATCAGTGCCTAATTTGGGTTTATTTATTTTTAGGGAAGTTTCCATTGGGGTTTGTGATTGTATTTTTTTAATTGTTTTTCTATTTATATTTCTTTGAAAGTTTTATAATATTATTTTTGATGTCACCTTCTATTTCAAATCCTGTGAAGAATTATGGTATGTAATTTATTTTCATATTGAATCTATTTTTAAAGCTATTGTTTATTTCTTTTATCCATTCTTGATTATTTGTGGATAGTCATATATTATCTACATATATGATGAGAAAGGCCATATTACCTTTATTGTCTCTTTTTTCATTTGCACACCTATCAAATTTCATTAGTTTATAATTTATTTCTTTAATATGTTGATCTAATAACTCGAACCAATTTTTTGATAAAGTTTTTAGTCCATAAAAGGATTTTAAAAGTTGTTGACAATTATTATTTTCTTTTTCATATCCCTTGGGTATTTGTTAAATAAATGGGTGTTTTTAGTTGTGAGTTACAAAAGGCTATTTTAACGTAGTATTGTACTAGTTTTAATTGGTATTTATTTGTGATAGATAATAACCATCTGATTATCCAATATTATACGACCAGGACATAGGTTTCTTTTAAACAATAATTCGTTTTATCTTTAAATCCCCTTGCTATGAAGCATGCTTTGGTTGTATATTCTCCATTTTGATTTTGTTTGTTTGTGAATACCCATTTTGTATCTATAATGTTCATGTTTTTTTCTTTTGGAACTATTTTTGATACGTTTAATTTGGGTAATGATGAAAATTCTTCTTTAATGTAATTTGTCCAAACTTCTTTAAAAGGATTATTATTGAGATCTTCTATTGTTTTGGGTACATTATGTTCAAGGAAGTAATAGTTTTTTTGTTTTAGGACTATACATACTATGGAGTTATCTTTATTTTGTATTGGTTTAAATTCTGTTATATTTTTTTCTTCATCGAAACAAACATCACAGGCAATGTGAGATTTGCTTTCTATAGGATTTGTAAGGCAGTATTCTATTGTGGTGTATCCCCCCATTATATTTTTCTGATTTTTTCCTTTAATTTTAGATCTCTTCTTTCGAATCATTACTTTTTTGCTTTTGTAGCTTTTTGGTTCCTAACTTCAATTGGTAGGTATGTGTTTGTGAAAAAAATATCAAAAAATTTTTAAATTATTTAGATTGTTTTTTATAAAAATTTTCATAGGGAGTTTTTGAATTTTCATTTGAACTACATGAGGATCTGTTTATTAAATTTGCATCAGTGCTTATGGCATAATTCCAAAATGTGATGTCAGGATTTGAGTCTAATAAAATCCAACTAACTGTTTTCATAAGTGTTCTATTTTTTTTTTTCCATTATGGCATTTAATTCTGGTGAATATGCTACCATAGGTTTCAGTAACACACCATTTTCCTCACAAAAATTATTTACTTTACTATCTAAATATTTTATTGCATTATCACATCTTAATATTGATATGGGACAAGTTAGGAATTTATTTTTCATTAATAAATAGTGCATTCGCATTCATCAGATATTTGACTCTTTTTTTGTATGGGTGTGACATATACATAATTTGAAAAACATCATTTTTGTACTACATTAATTTTGTTTATTTTTTATTTATTTTTTTAATGACTTTTCACTGTTTCATTGTTTTTTAATTTTAAAGTTAGCTTGAGTCACAAACCTGGTTCTAACATCTCATAACTCACAATTGCAAATGCCTCAACAACAGTACCCTCACATAAGTGGAGGAGTCCAGTAAGTATACTATGGACAGGAATTCATGAGTGGAGCAACAATAGTGGGGGGAGTGTGCAAGGGCTGCCTTTGGAGGTGGCTTTCTGGAGATTCGCCTGCAATATAAGAAATATTAAACACGGCATGTACATATAATTATTTTTATCAAACAAAAATTAAAAATGTACAAAAGTAATAAACTCTAGGTTTTGAAATAATAATTTTTTACACTTTGAGAAAAATAATTCTAAAATGAACATTTTCTTGCAAATGCAAGACCAGTGACAAAAAAGAAAATGAACAGTTAAATCAGGCAATAGATAATGGATTCTGTAAAGGAAGAAAGAGGAATTATAATGCTGTAAACATCATTAATGTTTATACATTTTTGCACTCAGTCACTTATTATCTATTAACCTTCATGACCTATCTAGACAATAACAATGGGTGTCAAAAATCAGAAGTATACCTTATTGTGGGGACTCACTTGTATGAGGTTTAGGGGCTCAGACGACCGACAACAGTCGCTGCCACAAGGCCGGCCAATATTTGTCTTTATGACGTTAAACAAATTGTTGCACAATGTATGTTTGATCATAATTACTTGCACATACATGCAAGTAATTTACATGTACCAAACTGTGACTAATCTCGACAATACAATGATTTCACGATTCCATAAACAAACTGGCCCATCGTTTCTTATCATCATAAGAAATGATGCAACTGGCTCTCACAAACATATGTATTCACTATGTATGTGTGTCAATGTGCATGTAATTAAGTCCATATATAAACCATCTGAACTGGCTCTAAAATTGCCAGTGTTTGCCCAGGTTTTGACTCACCCATATTTTTAATAAGAAGTGGTTGACCATGCAAAATCTGTTGATTACCTTCTGGTGAGAATATCTTTTCACAACAAGGTATTCCACACTTATAATCAACATAATATTTAATTATGATAGGCCCTAAAGACAGTTGAGGTTTTTATACCTGGCCTATATATGTCATCAGCAAGGTTTATCTCAATAAAGAATTTTGGTTCTGAAGTTCGACTGCTTTTTGATTTAGCTTGAGTGGGGCTAAAAACTTTAGTGGTCTAGATGATATTTTTTTCCTGGAGAATTTAATTAGAGCATGTGAATATTTCCTTCATGTGATTTTTCAAGATTTATTATTCTGGCAAGTTTATAGAACCCAGGTATTGATGTGTAATGTAATATGTGAACTAAGTGATTCACTTGTGATTGAAAAGGTACTGTATGATATGTATTTTGTGAAGCTTTGTTTAGTCTATCTCTAAAGTCTAGAGAATATTCCCTTTTCCATGATAACCACAATTCTAATAGATTATCTTGGTTTAATTTCAAATGATCAATTAGCTGCTTGGTTGTAGAAGTTGAATCCTGAATCAGTTAATCTGGAGATATGATTTAAGGTCCCAAATTTGCATGGGGAAAATCCGCAGGTGTTGAAGCATGTTGACCTTGGTCATCTGAAAATGGGCAAAGAGGTCTTTGGTCAACTATAATTTGAATGTCTTTCTAACTATTTTGAAAAGTATGAATATAAATAGAGTTGTGAGCATGTTCATGGTAAAAGACTTACTTTATCACCTGAATAATACATTCATAGACTCCACCATATCAAGGATCTTTTGCAGGTATGAATTGCCGCTGAATGCATTTCATATTTAAACTGTCCATTACCCTGTCCATTACCCCTGAATGTTTTAGAGAAAGTGGTCCAGTATTCAGGTAAGTACACTGAAAGCAATTTAGAACTAGCAGCATAATCTGAGAGGATTAGTTTAGATGTTCCTATACAGAAAAAAATGTCAGAAATGCCTTCCAGGTTTCTGTTAAAGTTAGAGATGAAACAGAAAATAAATGGCTTGAGTAGAGAGACAAGTAAGAATTAAGATACATTTTTTGTGAGGATTTAAAGTTGGCATTTTCAATTGATTTTTCCTTTTGGGCCAGTATGTACCAAATACTGAAAAAGGTCCAAAAAATATCAACACTTTTATATGTAAAAGGGTGAGTGAAAGGAATCAGTTTGAAATCTGATAAAGTTGAGTATGTAAATTGCTTAAATGAGCTGACAAGTATCATATTTTTTGCATAAAATTTATGACTTTTTCAACATTTTTGGAAACACTACAAGCACTGTGTGTATGAAATAATACCTACAAACATTGGCTAATGTCAATTTAGCATCCATATACATATATACATTGGTTAAATGTGTACGTAAAAGTATAAGCTAAATTATGTGAGACTTGTGCATTAATATGGGTGAAAGCATATGTTTTGCATAGAGTATTTCTGGTAGGTAATTTTTCATATTCAGAATTTCCGAAGGATCCAAACTATTATGAAATTTTTCATATGAAACATATTTTAGAGGATTGTCCTTCAATAGATTTTCAAATTTCTTGGGAAAGTATTTTTTCTGCTCTGCATAAATAAAACAAAGTAATGCAAAATAACAATTACAATTCATAATTGTATAAGGAGTTGGTATACATTTCCTTGTAATTCTATAATGGTTGAATTAAAAAATTGCTTTTGAGCATTGAAGAAATGTCTTAATAAGCTTTTTGAGAGAATTAAAGTTCTGTATAACAATCATAAAGCGAGTGTTTAAGGGAGATTGAATAAAACTTGTATATGGAGTACGTAACATTTCAAAATCCTCTTTACTTTTTGACAAATCTGTGGGTTGTGAAGATTAATCTATTCACATTTCCTTTTCCCACAGAGAATATGGTTGAGAATTAGGCAATTTAATTTCACATTTAGAAGTTTCTGAATTTAAAAGGAATTGTGAAATATTTCTCTTTTGAGATTTTTGTATCCTTTCAAGTTTAGCTGGTCAGTGAGTATCAAAGATACCATCTGAATCTGAAGACAAAGTAGATAATAGTCTTGGGGAGATACTCAAAGAGTTTGAAAGTGTACAAAATACAAGAGTAGAATATTCTTTCTCAACATGATCAGGTAATTCATCTATTACATGAATATCAGTTTTTGGCCAAGAGATAGAATATTAATCTAACCAAAGAGGTCCAGTCCACTATTGAGATTGAGTTAAATTCTCAGCAGTAGATCATCTGGATTCTACAACTGATAGATTTTCATCTGGTGGTACATAATGATATTTTACAGCAGAAATGCTTTTAATTTCGTTAACACAATTGGCGACAAATTGAGGTAAGATTTTACATTCAAGAAGCTAGGTTAGAACACATTTACTATCAGACTATAAAAAGATTGGGTAGTTGGTAAGATCCATAGGTTTTCTTGCTGTATGCTGAGTTCTAGAACCAATTAAGTGAGCTATTATTTCCAATTTGGAAATGGTAATAGGCCTCATGGGAGTTAAATGAGATTTTCCTATAAGAAAATGTACTCAATAAAAATTTGACTCCTTATTGAAAAAATGTACATATATTACTATAGCAAATGCTGAGTTACATGAGTCTGTGAAGACATCCAGTTGACAAGCATTTAAGTCCCAAGATAGAGTTGTCTGAGAAAGCAATAATTAGTTTATTCCATTAAATAATTGAGTATGTCAGTAGCTATTGGTTGTAGTTTTTCAGGAATTAATATAATTTTAATCCTTCTGACCAAACTGTTTTCATAAATGATTGAGGGGGAAAAGGGTAGAGCAAACAAACTAAGAGGACCATAGAAGGTTGATATAACTTTCAAAACTAATGTCTTAGTCCAACAAGTAGTTAGAGAAATAGGAGTTGAAATATATAAAACATCATAGTCCATAACCCACACTAGACTTAATACCTTCACTAGAAATTTATCCAGTGAAATGGAAGGATTGAAAATTTTCCTCATAGGAATATAGTTTGTTCTCCAAAAGGATAATTTCATTTAAATGTCGTGAATAGGCTTGTTTGATCTAATATATAAATCATTTAGAGCTTCAAAAGTAGGTATGAAAGTCACCAAGTTATCAACATAATATTGTAAAAATTTTTCATGAAAGTCTTTATCCACCATTTGAGAGTAGTGCGACAAGATTTCGGCCAATAAAAACAGGCGATTGCAATTTCTCCTCCTCCTCCAACCCACATTTGTTCAAGTCAGCTCACACTACTGGAACTATAACAGGCATTGTAGCTTCATTACAAAAGACTACGCATCCTCGGAAGACAAATTAACCCCACCTATAAAACAAACTTGTAACAAATGTGTCCAACTCATACCGCAACAAATACAATCCCATTTTTGATGTGTTTACAAGATGAAGATTAGCAGCAGTTACACTCAAAGAAAAGAGTAAATTTTGTGTTTTAGAAACTCACCCTTATTATGATGTAGTCAGACCCTTCATTGCGATTGAATTAATCAGATGCTTTTAATTATATAAATCCTGTAGCATAATATACTGACAAATATATCTCAAGAGCATCTTCCTTTCCATTTTTGATTTTTCATAAGATGAAGAAGTAGACCTTTAAAGGCTACGCTACCACTGTAATGTGGTGACAGCGATTTGTCATCTCCTCATGTAGATGACCACTGGTCTCTTATACCTTCCTCAATTTCCACAGTGGCAATTACTGATGCTTCTCTCTCTACACCCACAAAGACTATGGCCACTTCTCAGCTAGTGAAGCAGTGGTAAATGGTATCCTCTACATCTGAGCAAGCATCAGCATCATCTTTGATACCTGCTGCCAGACCTACACAGAAAGACAACTTCAGTCAACTTCTTGTAGAGTAACTAAGAAATGATCAACACTGAGGCAGAAAGTGGAATGAGCTGCCATGGGTAAGGGTGTGCAATCCAGACAATATGGGACTGCCGTTAGTGTTGTGGTTTGTGACTCTGTCCTTGTACAGTATGGACTTGTCCATAGTATATGATCTCAAGTTTTAATGCCAATAACACACTTCAGTGAAGCTAAATTTTTAATGTTTCATGGTCACACATTACAGCATATTACAGCTGTTGAAAAATGCGCTATTTTTCTACATATTAAAAATAATCAAACACCAAATGTAACTGAGCCGTTTTCTAATTTGACTCATTTTAACAGAGTTTGGTGATTTCACTCAGAGTGAAAATTTAGCAGATAATATTGCTTTATTAGGTGAATTGAAATCACTGAGTGACTTTTTAAAAATAGCTTTGATAAGATGTTTGACAGGCCTAAACCTCAATTAAATTTGTATGACTCTCGCAATCTATCTGGGCTTGATTTTGTTTGTCTCTGTCATCGAATACAACAGGAATTGAAGCTTAATTCTCTAATTCAAGATTTTTAAGACTCCTGGTAATTTTATGAAATTGAGGGGAAAATTTTTAGAACTAGGTTTTTTGTGCCACTAGATTTTGAAGTTGGGTACACGATTGTACCATTTTTGTCTTCATTGGAGAGTGTTCAAATAGGTTTTACGCCATTCATACCAAAATGAATGAATTACGGCTTGTGATGTATTTAGATGAGTTTCTAAGTCGCAGGACTTATCAACTTGATCAGTGGGAGTGGCGAGTAAGTGAGTACCAACCAAAAAATGTCCAGGAGTGAGGACACCAAAGGTTTCATCACGTTCTTTACGAAAGCATAATGGATGAGAATTCAAGATACTTTCAACTTGACAAAGTATGGTGTGAAGTTCTTCATAGGTGAAGGTTCTGGTCCAAGTAGCATTAACAAGTAGCAATCTGATTTTATGGCCGATTCCCATAATCCACCTTGATGGAGTGTACGAGGTATGATAAAGTGCCAATCGATACCTTCATCTGAAGCAAATTGAGTTATTTTAGATCGATCACGAAATAATTGGTTGTTAGCACCAACAAAGTTTTTTCCGTTGTTGCTGTAGACATGCTTTCATAAATCACGATGAGCAACAAATCTACGTAGAGCTTTGAGGAATTTCTCTGATAACAGGTCCAAGAGAATTTCAATATGGACTCAACAAGTACAAAAACAAATGAAGAATGCAGCATACGATTTGTTATGCTTAGGAGATCGATGCCCAAGACAGCACAGTTAATGGTTCGTAAAAATCAATACCGATATTAGCAAATGGTCAAGAAGGTGCAACACGATGTGCAGAAAGCTGACCCATAATCTGAAAACCAGTATGAGCACGAAGACAAATACGAAATATACAATTACAAATTACTTTTTTACTAGTATTATTGATACCACCCACAATCCAATATTTACTTTCTAAATAAAAGTAAATTAAAGCTCTTGAACAATGGAAATACTTTTCATGCAAATGTGTAACAAATAATCGAACAAAGTTACATTTAGAGTTTAGAGTAATAGTATGTCTTCTATCAAAAGGAAGTTGTGAGTTTTTAAGTCGAGCTCCAACTCTCATTATTTTTTTGTTATCCAAAAATGGGTCTAAGATTTTTAAACTACTTTTTTTACTTACGTTAGTTTTACTCAACAAGTATTTTAATTCTTTAGAATAATAGTTACGTTGAGATAAACAAATTATATAATTTAAAGCATGGTTACGTTCAGTAGTGTTTAATTCAGTTGTTACATACTTGATATTTGACTTTTGAGAGATGTTGAAAAAGCAAAGGATGTAACTAATTACATTAATGAGTTTGTTGTATGACGAATAATTAGACAAAATTGAGACATCTACTGTAGATATGAGCGAATAAGTTTTAGAGGTACAAATCTCTGGAAGATTTTCCATACTTTGAAAGTTTACGTTAATAAAATCTTCAAAATTTGACTTTAACCACTTAGGATCATTTAACCATAATGAGTTATCTAAAAATTTCATGACATCCATAGCCCGGATTGCGAGATCAGCAGGATTGGATTTAGTTTCTATGTAATTCCATTTCTTTACAGATACAATTTTTAAAATTTCATCAACACAATTTGAGACATATGTTTTAAGTTGTTTTAACCAACTAAGTACAATGGTAGTCTGAGAAAGCAAAAATGTTACGAGTTTCAATTTCAAGTTTATGAGCGACACGATCAATTAGTTGGTATAACAATAGAGCAGCTTTTAATTCTAGTCTAGATATTGTAAATGCTTTAAGAGGAGCAATTTTAGTTTTAGCACAGATAAAATTAACAGAATCCTGTGAAAATTCATCAATACAATGCAAATTTACGATAGCACAATAGGCTTTGGGAGAGGCATCACAAAAACCAACAATCTGCCTAGATATAATGTTATTTAAATTAGTGTAACAACGAGGTATGCTAGTGTTTTAATAGCAACAATTCATTTCGATATTCGGTAAATTTGGTTTGTAAATGATCGCTGACAGAGTCATCCCATTTCAAGCTTTCTCGCCACAAATCTTGTAAAATTATTTTTGCACGTACAGTTATTGGTGACAAAATACCAAGTACATTGAATATACGAGACACATCTGATAAAATAATACGTTTTGATATGGTTTTAAGCAAAGGATTAATGTTTAAGGCAATCCGAAATACATCTAGTTTAAGGTACCAAATTAGTCCTAAATTATTGACAAATTTATCATCTTCGAAGGAACGAGATTCAATGTTTTCAATAATCGAGTTATTATACAATTCAAAAATTCAATTAACTTACTTTGATATTTGCGCAATGAAAAACCAAATTTTAATAATGTAGAGTATAGAGTTCTTTGAAGTTCTAACGCACTTTCCACTGAGTTGGCGCCAGTTATGAGATCGTCCATGTAGAAGTTGTTTCGAATGACAATGGCAGCATGAGGATTTGATTTTTCTACTGATCGAGCAACAATTTTGAGACACTTTGTAGCTAGGTATGATGCAGGTGTAGTGCCATAGGTTACAGTACCAAGTTCCAAGATTTATACAGGTTTGGTTGAATCTTGTCGCCACAAAATACATTGAAATTTACAATCATCTTCTTGTACAACAACTTGCCAGTACATTTTTTTGATGTCAGCGCAAAATGCAATTTTGTGTACATGAAATTAAACAATTGTGTCAAAGAGTTTGGGCTGCAACGTTGGGAAGTGATCATTGAGCTAAGTCTCAGATTGATCATTCGATGAAGCATTAAATACTACTCGATATTTGGTAGTAGTACTAGTCAGTTATTTTATGATTTGATGTGGGATGTAGTATTTTGGAATATGGGTTACAGCTGCGGTGAGTCGTCTCATGTGGCCCAGTTGTTCATACTCAGTCATGAAACTGACGTATTCTCGAAAAATATCGGGTGATGAAAAACATTCAGATTTTTTCAGGATACTGATTGCTTTAAGGAATGAACTGCGATCGATGATTGGCTTTATGGGAAGACGAATGACAAATCAACCAGTGTCATCACGAGTGTAGGTTTATTCAAAATGGTTTTCAATCATTTGATGTTCATTGATAACATCTTGGTTGGATGCTCTGGCTACGTTAGTAGCCTCTTCAATTTCCCAAAACCTTTTCAGTTGTGTATCGACATCAATTTTAGTCAAACCACAATACAATTTTGATGTTAGTAGCTAAGATTTTTCATTGTCACATCCTGAAATAACATAACCAAACTTTGTTTTTCAAAGGGCCAAATTTTCAATAAAGCAGTATTTTTCTTCTACTAGGAATTCGTAGTAATCAGCTCCAATCACAATATCAACATTTGAGTGAGGGAGTTTACATTTGGCAAGGGGTAGATTGGTGAACTCGTTTTTCAATTTCAGCATCATAGTGGTGTTGACCTTGTGTGAAATTTTGGGAATAACTTCCACACAAATTTCAAATTTGAATTTAGTGTCGATAGCGAAGAGTTATTTTAGCCATCAAATCCAATACTTGACTGGCACTATCAATTATACCTCCCAGGGAAGTGAGTTCGCCTGATTTTAATTTTGGAATGTTGTTCGCCTATACAAACAGTTGTGATACGAGGTTGGGTTGGGAGAAGTTGTCGAGAAGGAGATGAGCGAGAACATTTTTTCGACCAATTGTAACAATGGCTACAATTGGAAGGAGGACAGGTTTTTTTGACCCAGTGACTTACATAGAAGTTTTGGGAACAGCTGAGCTTGAGTTAATCAAAGGTGTTTGTGAAGTAGGTTGCAATGTTGTTGTTGTTAAGGATTTAGTTTTAGTTGGCAGCTTTGTTACGATGGAGGCAGATCTTTCACAATGTAGTAGTTGGCTGTTATTGCCATTACATTTACCACAGTTTGGGAGAATGCAATCAGATACGCCATGAAATGGATTGAAGCATTTAATGCACAGTTTGTTCCTTTTTTCAATTTCAAAACGATCCATAACAGATTTTGCCAAAAACACCTTACACTGATTAAGATAGTTTGACTGAGAACAAACAACAAAGACAATTTTACTGATAACAAACAATTTTTTATCAACTCCCAATTTAGGTTTATCAGATAAAGATTTCTTTACTGTTGCTCCTAATAAGTTGTCAGCTTGGTTTTCTTCAACTGAGAATGAACAAACTTAGAGAAATTTGCTTAGGTCATCAAAGGTTGGAAGGGAATCATATGATGGAATCAAATTTTCCCAGTCTCGAAGCGTTACTGAATCTAGACACAAACTGACATGAAAGCGATGTAACGAGAAAAGGTCTCATTAATTTTTTCACCTGTGATCTTTAACCCACAAATTAGTGAGTGAGTTACATTGAGCATCTTACAAATTTCAATTTCAGATTTAATGGATTGTAGGTTTTTTAGTTCATGAAAATAACAACCAACGATAGCTCTTTTGTTTTCATAGTGAGATAAAAAATGGGACCGAGCTTTTCAGTATGACGAATCCTTCAGCCCAAAGTCTGATGATGTAGGATCAGGATTCTGGATCAACAAGTGACTGCTTTAAATAGTATATCTTTTGCACGTTAGTTAGTTTAGTGTTTGAATGTACTAGGTTATCAAACAGAATTTTGAAGTTGTAGAAATTTTTCAATTCTCCATCTAATGTAGGCACATCAATTTTTTTTAGTTTGGGTTGACAAGAGGATGACGATGACAAGAACAAACAGTTTAGATCAGATGTCTGAGGTATTAACGATTTGAGAGATTTTTCACTTCTCAAGAGATGGTGAAAGGTTTTAATTTTACCTTTAATGATGGCACAATACTTACGATGTTTGTCAATCTCTTGGAGTAAGGCCACGATGATCTTTTCTTTGTCAGTAACATTTTCATCCAGGAGGTCTATCATGCTGTCAGTAACATCTTCAAATTTATCTTTGAGTGGAAGGTAATCAATTTCCAATTCAGCCTCTAATTCTGAAAGGGTTTCAATGTCCATTGGTTTTCTTTTGTCAATTTGAGAAGTTGGTAATGAACACAAATAATATTTAATCGAATTACACGCCTTTGTTTTTTAAAAGCATCCATGTTAACGAGTTAGCAAATTTACAAATTTAAGATACTAATAAGAACAAGACTTGCAAAAACAAAATATTAATTGCCTGGATGCCCAAAGGACCATAAAATAGTTGTATAAAATAGTTTGAGAGATTTTGCTTGAATACAAATGATGACAAAATTCAGCAAGAGAGTTAATATCAACGAAGTTTATTAAACAAATGTACATGAGAAGCTAATATTTTAGATTCTGACTGATTTGAAAGTAGACAGCCCAGGATCATAGATCTTTAGAATTACGAGACCTTGAATATAAGATGGGAATAAAATGAAAACTTAGTTCCCCATATACCACTAGTATACATGAAGTCATTTCATTTAGACTCTAAAAAATTCCCCGTTTAACTGTGTTAAAAATCCCTTAATTTGAGAAATGATCTCTAGACAATTTGGTTTAAAAAAACACTTGGTAAATACTAATGTTATTAGACTTAGATCTTACTATTTACTGAGGTGTTGTATGTCAGTCTCGATGTTGTCGTGGCTCCACCCACAGGTCCCAGCGCATAGCCTGTGCGCTGGTTCTCCTACTACACTCCTAACAGAGTTACGTAGGGATACTGGTGTTGAGGCGAGGCAGTTGTGAGTTACAAGGCGTGCGATGCAGGTGTGTGACTCCAACCAACTTTATATGGTCCGCTGGACCTTAAACCATTATATATAAGCTTCTACCCACTACATGGTAGCAGGAGCAATATAGTCTGGTGGTTTGGAATTAAACATTCCCTGATTTAACAATTCATAGCCTAAAAACGTTTCCACTGTAATAACTTTGAACAAAAATACGAGGTATTTTTGCAGACTAACCATCCTCACTTGAACTTTAACTTTTAGTTGAAAGAGTTCATCGAATTAATAATTCGGATTATCTTATTTTTTTTTGTCTAACAAATAAGGAAAAATAATTTAATAAAGACTAATCATCTTCTCACGTAAAAAAAATAAGAATTAAAAATTCTCCAATTAGCGGCAAAAATGAAAATTTAGCGCCCCCATTAATAATGGATTCCTATCTAGAACTCATCATTCTAATATACACGAATATTTATTCAAGTATTATGGGTAATGCCGACGAAAAAATTAATAAAATTAATTTTTCCGCCGCCCCTAGCATTTATCTGCTCAAAAAAATATTATGTATAATTTTTTTTTCCTCTTTTTCATTAGCAATGAATTTAGAACAAGAATAAAATCTTCCATATTGTCAAATAATTAAATTATTTCACAACTCAGCACTAATCATGCTACGTCTAAATAAAAGAGTCTAAAAAACTCCGCGAATAAATGCTTTAATATTTCTGTCGACGTAAAATACGAGAGCGTAAAAAAGACGAAAATGGACGATCAAATCCTATATCTATCTCACTCGCACTCGTACGTCTAAAAAATAGAAATTAATATCGGCCGAATTTCGTCTAATTTTAGACGAAAATTCGTGTCATTGCATCAATTCGCCGATCCAAGGTCAAAATCACCTAATATAATAGCGATGCAAGTATCGACTTGCATCGCGAAAGATTCACCATCTTACCACTACACACGTAAAATACGTATAAAAATACGTCAACGACAGCAACAGGGAAGAACCATATCAACCACGTTGACTTGCGCGCATGCGCAAATTATGGTTTTTTCACCAACGTCCGCGAATTCGTACAAGAACCCTTACCAGTTTCTTGTACGAATTTATCACGTTGCGCTTTTTCCCGTAATTAATTAAATAATTAATTAATTTTTGCTGTTTTTTTGTTGTTTTTTACGTAAATTTTTACGCAAATCAATTCGTTTTTTATTATTTCATCGTTATTCGTGAGTTTTTACGTAATTTACGTAATAAAATACGTTTTTTCTCACGTCAGCGAAGTAGCGGATAGAAACTTCTACTCAACTCAACAATTACAAAACTCATCCTTAATTTCCCGAATTTTGGTAAGTGTAATTAAAGGACCATATCCTTACATTCCTAAATAATTATATAATTGTTTAGAATAATAATTTCTCTCGTAATAATTTGACTTAGCGTCTTTATTTTCGTTGGAAAAATACATGGATTCATCATCCTATTCATGAAAAAATTATAGGTCTTAGATCTAAATAATCTTTAGCCTATAAATTATATTTTTTTGTGTATATTTTTTCAAATAGTGTCATGAATAGAATTTTATTCTTTCACCCCAGGGTCATGCCCGATTTTTTATTGGCACCCTGACACTTGGAAAAATTTTATTAATAAGAACTTACCATTCTCATGCATAAATTTTGAATTTTCGTCCTAGGGTCACGCCCGATTTTCTCTCGGCTCCTAAAGACTTATAAATTTTTTATGCATTTTTCAGAACTTAACATTCTTGTACTAAAAATACGTAATTTTGTCCTAGGGTCATGCCCGATTTTTTAACAGCACCTTAGGACTTGTCAAAAAATTTTAAATTTTATTTTTTTTGACAACAATTGAATTTACCATTCTCGTACCAACAATACGTAATTTTGTCCTAGGGTCACGCCCGATTTTTTAACAGCACCCTAGGACTTGTCAAAAATTTTTAAATTTCTTTTTTGACAATTTTCAGAATTTACATTCTTGTATTAAAAATACGAAATTTCGTCCTAGGGTCACGCCTAATTTTTTAACGGCTCCTTAAGACATAGAAATAATTTTATTATTCTAGGAATTCATCATTCTTGTAATTAAAAAACGAATTTTCGTCCTAGGGTCATGCCCAAATTTTCTTTAGTCGTAAATACTTAGAAAAATTACAAAAATTCAGTACTAAAAATACTCAAAATGGACTCAAAATCCAATTAACGTAATATTGATAAATATCATTTGAAACATGGTAATTCAATTATTTCACTCTAGTGAGAAGAAGTTTGTGTCGTGGACACTAATACTTTAAAAATTTAAATTTTCTCTGCACCTTTCCTCAATAAATAAACGTTTAACACACGTCATAGTAAATAAACAGCAGTAATATGCTGATAAAATCTAAACAATTTTTTATTATTTTTCTGTTCTCAGTAATAATTATACATGGCAGAAAAAGGAATTCACGATTCCCCGATCTCTTCCCAAAAAGAAGATGATCTTTTAGATCCTAACAATCTTCCATGGTCCGATCAAGCGGACATACAACAAGCGGCTGCTGAAGCTAATAAAGCCTCTGAAGCTCAAAAAGCTCTTGAGGCTAAAAAAGCCGAAAAGAAAAAACCGGCTGCTCTAGCCAAGAAAACTAAAGCGGACTTAGCCGCTAAAGAAAAAGCTGAGGAAGCTGCCCGAATCCGCGCAGAAGAGGAAAGGGCCCGTAATATTACGGCCAAAAAACAAAAAAAGGAGCGAAAACTCCTCCAACAACGTAAAGAACGTCGTAAAAAAGAAGAGGACGTGGAACTCCTTAAAAGATTGAGAGCAATCTCAGACACTTCAGGATCTTGTCGAAGACGTAGTCCCTGCATAGAATCATCGGACTCAACATCCTCAGATGACACCTATGTTGCCACCACTGTTGTGGAGGATTGTGAATCCTATGCGTGGCGTATTCACAAAATTTTACAAACGCCAATAATTAAAGGCTTTGATTACGAAGCAATCTTATCCAAAAAGGATGCGATTGACTCGTGTATTGAAGATCTAAAAAATCTCTCCACTAAAACGGATAAAGATATTATTATCCGTGCACGTAACTGCAGATGAGATTTGTTGGTTAAGCGTTCACGCTTAATTAAGAAATTCTCGCCTGCAGTTGCACCTCAACCTGTTCCCCTTCTGGACTTAACCTCCCTTCAACAAAAGGAGGAGGAACAGCGTTTGAAACAACAAGCTGAATTGGAAGCCAAACAGCTTGCTCGTGCCAAAGAAATTGGCAAGTCTCTCAACAAGGCTCGTACTAAGATCGATAATACCTTTCGTCAGTACAAGAAATGGGAAAAAACCATTACTGATCTTGAGAAAACAATTCGTGAAGAATTTAATCTTAACATCGTAGAATTCGAGAAGAAATATCTCAAATCTACACAGGAAGTTCCTGCAGGTTTTCCAAACCTACCACCTTCTGAAGAGGACGATGTAGATCTCGATCCCACATCGGCTCAAAGATCAAAAATCCCGCGTCTAGTAAAGGGTAATCAAACATCCAATACTATTAAACGTACGCATGCTATGATGGCCAATGATGATTCTGAGGAAAATGAGCATGTGACCACTTCTAAAAAACATAGAGGTGAGTCGTCTCAAATTCCAAAAGAAAATTCATCGACATCATTAAATAATTTATCTACGATTAACAATCCTATATTAGATAATCAGGGACTTCAAATCCCACAAGAATCATCTTCTGGAATTAACGTTTCATTTTCTACAAACCCACTTTCTTTTGGCTATATTCCTAAATGTTGGGAACAACAACCTCAAGATAATGTAGAAACCGGTTTCACCAACCTTAAACCACCTAAATTTTATTTAGAGAAATGGAATAGGGATATTTTACGATATCCTGGTTTCATTAATGGTTTTAACGAATATGTAAACAAACGTAAGGATATTGCAATCCCTCAAAAGATTAATCTCTTACAAGGTGCCTTACCTAAATTTATTAATGATAAAATAAATCATTTTTCGAATGATATTGTTGGTTATCATCAACATCTAAAATTTTTAGACAATAGGTTTGGTGATGAATCAAAAATCAGAGCAGCTCTATGGGAAAGCCTAACAGCAATCCCTACTACAACTAACGAAATTTCTTCTATTTTGGACAGTTTAGATACTATTTCCGTTTTAATAGAAAGATATCGTTCGGTCTGCTCAACTGTTGACAAGGAACAACTTTATAATATAGTTATTAAAAAGTTTCCTCCTCGTTCATATCAAAACATTCTTAAGTCTAATGAACGTCATGTCAAACATTTGTTTGAGGCTATTAGAAATTTTATAAAAATAAGGGAACTTTCTGACCCTACTAGCACGTTTGGACCTAAGAAAGGTGAAAAACCTCAAAAACAAAACAAAGGTACTAACCAACCTAAAGGCAGGAAAAATTTTGCTATCACATCAAATGAGTCTAAAAAAGGAAAAGATAAATCTAATCCTAATAAAAAAGGCCCTCCTGCTAAACGTGTCAAAACGTCTGAAATTAAAGATTTTGAATCTTCTCTGTTTACAGCTTCGGATGGAACAGTGTTCCTTAGATTACCGAAAGGGAAGAAAATCCCCGTCAGCATTTTACGCACTCCCCTTGTTCCACAACAGGGGAAATGCATATTCTGCGACAAGCTGCACCACAGCTTCCTTTGTTGCATCGTCAACACGCTCGACGAGTGTAAGTCTTTCTATGAAGAGCACAATCTTTGCATAAAATGCGGTTTCCATCATGCTGATGATGAGGAGTTCTGCAGGCACATCCCACCTGCGTACTGCAGATGGCTGGACTGCATGGGCTAAGGACATCATCCTAATTTATGCCCAAAGGCTCCTTACCCCATCACCATGGGGAAATGCGACGTATGGATGGCCGTCATGAAGGACTATAATGCGTACCTGCCTGAAAAAAGTATGTCTGACAAACATTTAACTTTTAAAGAAATTAATACTTCTTTAAATGACCATCAAACTTTAATCCCACAGTTGGACAACAAGGTCAAGGATGGCGGATCTAAACAATCCCAAGGAGCAGCTCCAAAGGCGCCTACACCATCAACAGTGGTTACAACATCAGGACTACCAATCCTTAGTGAGTCTTGTTCATTTTTTAATAATAATGATACTTCTGCGCATTTTCTTACGTTTCTATCGTATGTTTATGTGTCGAATACTTCAGAACCTATTGAAATTAATGGATTTTTTGACTCCGGTAGTAAGGAAACTTACATTCCCGATACTTTTGCAAATATGCACCTTAAGGAAAATTTTTTGATTAAATCTCAAATTTTACGATTTAAAGGTGCTGCAAATTCAAAATCAAGTGAATTTAGATCTCACAAGGTGAAATTTAACATACAGAAACCTAATGGAACCAAAATTCCTCTTTTGGCAAATACTGTACCGTATTTGGCTGAAAATCTTAGTCAACAAAATTTCACAGAATTCAAACTTCTCTACCCACAATATGATCATATTGAGTTTTCTGAGTTAGACCGTGAACATACGATACACTTACTCATAGGAAATGATTATATGTGGTCCTTCGTGAAAAATGTTAGACAACTTTCACAAAATCTGACTCTTATTAATACAGATTTTGGCCATATGCTTGGCGGATCTTTAAATCCCTTGGTGGAAAGTGATGTTTTTACTACTATGTTCTTTACATCACCCCAAAGTGTAGAAAACTTAGGGAAATTAGATACTCTAGGTATTGAAACCACTAAATTGGTTGAAGCTGAAGCTGAGGCTGAAGCACTTCGATTATTTAACAAAGGTATAACACTTGTTAATAATTGATACCAAATTAGATGGTTATATAGGTTTGCCCCACCTCCATTGCTTGATAACTATCGTTTAGCAATTAAACGTTTAGATCAACAATTACCTAGAATGGTTAAGAACCCACAATTCTTTCATCTGTATGATCAATATTTTCATTCTCCAATAGATTTGGAAATGATTGAACAGATAGACCACGAGAGACCCGCTAAATTGGCTCATTATTTACCCCACAAAGGTATCTATGACCCATGTAAAAGCACTACTCTTCGTGTCGTATTCAAAGGTTCCGCAAAAACTAAAAAGTCGAATCATTCGCTGAATGACTGTATGTATAAAGGAAAAATTATCTTAGCGGATTTAATCTCCATTTTGCTAAGTTTCCACAAAGATCCTTATGGTATTGTAGCTGATATAAAGAAAGCTTTTCATCAGATTGGACTACATCCAGAGGATAGGGACGTAACCCGTTTCTTTTGGATTAAAGATCCTGCAAAACCTTCAGATTTAACCAATCTCTTGTTGTTTCGTTTTTGTCGTGTACCTTTTGGCATAGTAACCGCCCCTTTTCTTTTAGCAGCAATTTTGCTGTACCATTTTCAAATGGTTGATAAGGAGTTTCACGACAAATTTCTACAACAATTCTATGTTGATAATTTAGCAACATCGTTGCCTACTTATGAAAAAGTAAAGGAATTATATGTCAAATCTAACAAATTATTCAATGACATTTCCATGCAACTTGTTCTATGGGGAACTAACTGTAAACCAATGAGACAGGAATTTGATCCTTCGTATGCTTTAGATAAACCTCTAGTTAAGGTCTTAGGTCTAGTTTGGGACATGGAGAAAGATGTTATGTACATCCCTACCTCTAATGCTATGACAGCTTGTTGGACAAAAATTATTTTTAAAAATAATGTCATCCTTTTATGATCCACTCGGATGGTTTGCTCTGTCCTTAGTACCTTCTTGATCATTTATGAAAATACTTTGGTCTGAAGGGCTAAAATGGGATCAACCAATCCCTGCAAAATTGCAACCAGTAGCTACAGACATTTTAAATGATCTGATGCAAACTACTAGCTACTGTCTTCCGAGACAACTTTATGTAGGGATCTACAATCCCAATGTCTGTCAATTGCATGCATTTACCGATGCATCCAAAACAGCATTTTCTATGGAAATCTACATACGTTTCCATAATCAGGAGTCAAATTCCTACTCAGTACGTCTTCTTATGGGAAAATCTCGCGTAACACATATGCGACCCATAACCATTCCAAAATTGGAATTAATAGCTGCCCTGATCGGCGCTAGAGGTCTACGTACTGCTCGAAAACCTATGGATCTAACAAATCTCCCTGCATTTCTATGGTCAGATAGTAAGTGTGTACTTACCTGGCTATTAGAACGCAAAATTCTACCCCAATTTGTTTCAAATAGGGTAAACGAAATCAAAAGCATTAAAGCTGTTGAATATCGTTATGTACCTTCGGATGAAAATCCCGCGGACATAGGATCCAGAGGATCCACTGTGGAAAATTTAATTCAATTTTCATGGTGGACTGGACCATCTTGGTTATCCCAAGATTCCAGTTTTTGGCCTAAAACAGACCTTCATATTATTGAAACTTTACCTGACCAACCTGAAGAAGATTCCACACCAGTGTACTGTACACTCAGAGAATGTTTAAGCATCTCACCGAAGCTTACCACTTCCTTACTTGTTGAATCGGACGATATTTTCGATAAACATAGATCAGCAAAATTGCTGAGGATCCAAAAATCCTCGAAAAGAAATATCCCTCATTTCTTTTTGAATTCGGAAACTTCCGAATGTGAATTAATATTGCCTAATTCTACTCCAAATCCTGTACAGGAAACTGACACCGAAATAGGTCAATTTTCACAACCGTTGAACTTGTCAAAAAGTCATCAAGACATTAAAAAGTCTCAAGTACCATATTCAAGTTTCATCCACTCCCCAACCAACACTCCTTTTGGGATTAAAATTGAAAATTTCAATTCCCTACGTAAGCTTATAAGTACATTTTACCAATGTCTCAAAGCTATCCGACGATTTAGCCATCAGAGGATCAAAAGGAAACGTTTGTTGGAGCCATATGCGATCATGGACTGTAACTTTCATTTTGCAGTTCTATGTTTCGTTTTTGGTGAGCAGAAAAAATATTTTTCCAAAATATTTGAAATGCTCTTGAAGGATAATTCACCTAAACATGTTTCATATGAAAAATTTCATATTTGTTTAGATCCTTCTGGGATTCTGCGTATAGTAAATTACTTACCAGAAATACCATATGCAAAAGATATGCTTAACCCCATATTACTGCATCCTAAGTCATATTTGACAGAGCTTATTTTAATGCATACACATCTAACCAATGTACACACGGGTATTAAGTTCACTTTAGCTGACTTCCGTAGGCATTATTTTGTTCCTAAAGCATTGAAACTTCTCCCACAAATCTTGAAAAAATCATGTATTTTGTGCAAAAAATCTTAAGCAACCGATGCACGCATCTTTGCCAGATTTAAGGTTAATACCTTTCACTCACCCCTTTACCTATACGGGTGTAGATATATTTGGACCTTTTCCTGTATTTGACAAATACTTACCTAAAAGGAAAAACCAATTGGTGACACAAACCACTCCTGTTTATAAGAAATGGGTATTGATATTTACATGCCTCTCTACGAGGGCTGTATATCTCTTTTCTGTTTCGTCTTTAACCACGACAGAAATTTGGGCTGCATTTAAGACCTTTTTTGCCGATAAAGGAACTCCTAAGGCAATTCTATCTGATAATGCAGCTCAATTCCAATTGATTTCGGTGTATCTACCTCATTACTGGACCACTTTCTCCGAAAACTCGGAGATAAAGGACAGTATGGTTATGAAAGGCATTAAATGGCATTTCATACCAGCAAAGGCACCATGGTACGGTGGAGTGTATGAACGCATTATCGGAATAATAAAGCAAGTCTTTTACCGTGTACATGGTCATACCTCCATTTATATACATACCTTTCAGTCTAGTATAAAAGACATACAGACTATGGTCAATCAAAGTCCTCTGTGCCCATCATCTGATGATCTAGGTCAACATACCTTGACACCAGCGCATTTTCTCCATGCGAACTTAGGACACTTAACAGTCCCTCCTGACAAGATGTCACAGGATTCAACTCCTACAGCTAGACAGCTACTTGATATGTGGAAACTTGACCAAGATTATCTCACAAAACTGTGGTTATCTTGGAAAAGGGAGTACTTACTCTATCTTAGGGACAGGCCTCCATCAGCCTTACCTAACGCATATCGAACGGTATCTTACGAGCCACAGGTAAATGACATAGTACATGTGTTAGATTACACGTCTAAACCTGGAGTTTACAAACTCGCCCGGATCACCAATCTGGAAAAATCGCATGATGGAAACATCAGACATGCGAAAATTGAATTTTCTAGCAAAAAACAGTCTTCTAGACCGCTGAAATTTCTAGCTCCCCTCGAGCTCAAATCAAAGAATAATAACGATTAGAAATAATTAGACCTTTATTCTTGATTTAGATAAACCTCTGACTTGACACTTGTAGACCCAGATTTAATAATCTCCTAAATGTCCCTGGGGTCCGCCATAATTGAATACTATGCTGGTAAAAAGGTATACTTTTGATTTTTTGGCACCCACTATTGTTGTCAAGTTACCTCACGAAGGATCACAGACAATAGGCGACAGAGTACTCATATAAAACACTAACCATGTTCGCAATATGCTAATTCCCTGACTATTCCTTTTACAGAATCCGTTCTCTATGGCCATTAAAACTTCTCTATTCCTCTTGCTAAGGCGTCCAGCAATTGCCAGAAACGATGTTTCTCAAAAATGTATATATATATGTATATAAATATACCTTTTTGCGTTTGTAAATACATTCCTACAAATTTGTACTTTTATATTTTTTAAATAAAATATGTACTTGTCATGTCTTTTTCTATTTCAGATTGAAGGTGAATCTCTTGGGGAGCCTCCGAAGGCTTCCCATGTCCACCGCCCCCAGTGTCGTGGCTCCGCCCACAGGTGCCAGCGCATAGCCTGTGCGCTGGTTCTCCTACTACACTCCTAACAGAGTTACGTAGGGATACTGGTGTTGAGGCGAGGCAGTTGTGAGTTACAAGGCGTGCGATGCAGGTGTGTGACTCCAAGCAACTTTATATGGTCCGCTGGACCTTAAACCATTATATATAAGCTTCTACCCACTACAGATGTATCTTATAGTCTTACCACATGGTGATAGGGAATTTGATATTGTCTTCTTTGTTTCTTTTGTTAGCTTATTTCATTATCAGAGATAAACAAACATTTTTAGTATGAAAAAAAACCCATTAAAGAGATACTTCCAAATATTTGTATGAACTTTTTATTATTTTTAGATCTTAACTCATTTAAAATTTGAATGAAAAAAAAATCTTGTTTATTTTAAGTGGGTTGAAAACGGACCAATTTCCCCACTTAGATACATCACAGTTGTAGCTCTCATTCTTTATCTTTTAGACCTATCTTTGGGAAATCAGTCATGGATATTCTACTTCTTTGAGATCCGATACTCAACCAAATAAACTGTATTTCCTTTTGTTAATAATTATACATCTTAGTTGACTATAGGAAAAAAGTGATATGGAAAGAAAGTAGATTATTTCATCTGGCAGATCTCAATTATCATTTTAATAAATTTATTATTTCATTTCTAAAAAGTTCTTCCCATTGTCACCGCATATATTCCATTCATTTTGCACACAGGTTATATCGCAAGGTTCAAGTATTTTATGGGTTGAATGATTAGTTGTTACTGTATGATAGAAAATGGTATTTTTTCATTTCTAAACTAAAACAAACAACCAACAAATATACATTCGTTGTTTTATTTTCATCTATATTTGACATTGGTTATATATGAAGAATAAAATTAGGGGGGTTTTAAATGGCTTGAGACATTGGTTGTACTTACAACCCATAGAGAACACATTTAGCAATTCTCTGATTTTCCTACTCAAAACAGCAAAAAAGTTACATAGATTATTCTAATTCCATGGAAGAGAATTCTATCAGTGTTTTGAGTTTATCAGTCATTTTGAGTCCAATATTTCCATCACATTAATGAAAATTTAAAAAACAACGGATATATAAATTTACATTTTGAAAATATTGTTAGGCATTGTGGCTTTTTGAAATAATTTTTTGTCTGCATTAATTGAAAATATGTCAGAATTAGGTGAAAAAAATATATGGGGACAGACATATTTTTTCCTTTCTCAACAATTTTGACCAAAATAAGCTGAGGTTGGTATAGCTAAGGGGAGGCAAAGTCTACAATTGCCATTTCACATAATTTTTTTTAAATTATAATTTTTAAAATTTGGAAAAAATTTTAATAGGTACTTAATATGTAAAAGATGGTTCCATAGATGCCAAATTTCTCTAAATTTCCAAATTTTGAAAATGACAAGAAAAAAAAAAGGTCGTCAAATAATACTAGCAACACCCCTGGATCCAGGGATGGGATTAAACAATGATTACTGCATTTAAAAAATTTATTAAAATTTTTCAGTTTAGGTAAAGAAGACAATGATGTTGCACATTTCTAATATTTGCAATTGATTTGGATAGCAGAGCTGAGAAGAGACTATGTTTGGAAGATACATACTTCAAAACCTTATGCATCATTTGCTACAATTCAATTAAATGTTCATTCAAAAAAAAAAAAAACAAGTAATAAATTAAATTAAAAAACTCTAATTTTGGCTATCCTACCCAATGGGGTGGGTAAGATGCCACGTAGTGATGGCTAAGATGGCTAATAGAAATTTGCATGTATTTAAAAAAAAAAGTCAAATCCAAAATTATTAAAATTTCTGGAAAATATCTATTAAATTTGGATAACAACTGCACAGAATCATTTTTCCTGGCTTTCAAAAATAGATAAAATCAGTTTGAATTTTTTTTAAATATATTCTTCATATGTTTTTGCAATGTATTGCCCTAAAATTTGACTAGAAATAAAAAGGAAATGACATAAGATGGTACCTTTTTCAATTATTCATTAAATTTAATCAATGAAATATCATTCTACAATGATTAATTTAAATATTGATGCAGCATCTTAGCTGCTGTGAATGTTGGCCATATATTAGCCAATTTGGATTTTTTATTGTTTCACATTTTTAAAATTAAATAATGACAGCGACATCAAAGGAATTAAGTACTACCTCAATCTACACAAAATTTGCTAATTAGAGGAAATCGGACAATTCACTCGTACAATAAGTAGCATAAGTTAATTAATTTGAAGCTCATCATCGAACACAAAATTTACTTTAAAATAAAATGAAAGATGATACCAAGGGTTCTTGTTACAAAAATTTAAAAGGAAGGTCTGTTAACTACCCTGCACATACCAGTGATGTCATGTTTCCCTAAACAGTGCTGCCAACATGACTTTGTGGCATCTTTGCTGACCCAGAATCTTCACTACCTTTACTTTACCAATTAAGGTAAACTACCAATAATGCATCTGTTTATTATGTTTCTTCATATCTCTGGAATAGGCAATGTGAATGAAATCTAATGAACTGTGTAGAGTATCCCCATTTACAACCTATATTTCGTGGTTGATCCATTACCAATCTCCCTCTTGAAAAACTGATAAAAAATTTTTGAAGAAAAAATTTTGATGAGCATTAAATAGGACCCTACTAGTTATGGATCAATGAAATAATCAAATTTTTAAGCTGTATGTATTTTTCTTATGTTATAAAAAACCCCAAATTATATAGCCAAATTCTGACAAATTTTTACCTCCAAAGATACTACCACCATCAATTTCAAAATCACTTATGAATTAATCCACAATAAAATTGCAATACATGCTCAATTAATCCAAAATCTTCTTCAATACAGCCAGATCATCTAAAAATATCATACTCCGTGTGCATTTTCTTGGCCTTTTTATCTAAATCTTGAACTTTTTGTTAGGGACCGGGTTGACCACGTTAACGTCTTAAAAATCCACGTGGTAACCACCAATTTTAATAAAATCACTGGCTTCTAATTGTTGATCCAGTTCCTATTTTTGTTGCTAAAACACTCTGTTTTAACCTAACATTTCAAAATTGTTACGTAAATACAAAAATCATGGTGCCATTTTCATTTTTGTTACTTTGTACATACGTCTGCGCAAGAGGCCATTGTTTTGTCCGATCTCTGTTGGCGACTGTTCGATGTTTTGTTGCATTTATACTTAATCATACGGTTACTTTTCCTTCATGTGTATATGGTTATTGGCCATGTGTGTACATATTTGTTTGTACCAGTCAATAACTATCACTGTTAGGGTTTGTCTTAGGTTTAACTTTCAATTTTTATTAGTGCACGAAATGAATTTTGAATAGGCGCCTAGGATGTTCTGTCTTTTGCATTATTTGGACTGTGTGATATGGAAGATCTGTCCTCTTCCATTCCACATTTCTCTTCTGTCTTACGATCGAATTGATCGATCCCTTTTCTGTCTTATAAAATATTTTTGGTATCGTGCCCAAACCCTTTTACACGTTACCAAGTCTTTTTAGATATTATTTTCATTTTGGCTCCTGGAAATAATATCTCACCTTTCTTTTTTTTCTAAAAAGCTACCAGAATATTCACCTCTAGGAATACACTCAATTAAATTGTACATCTCTTCCTAAATTACCCTCCCACCGATTTATTAATAAAATCAATTTCAATTTGTAATTGAAATTTTTTATTTGAGTTTTAACGTAATTTATCATATTATATTTTGCCTTTTTCACTCTACTCACTTGCCTTCTGTCTTTTGCATTATTGTCTTTTTTACAACTATTTCTTTATCTAAGAATAACGTAAATGATCTTTGGATCAGAACTGTCCTCTGCCTTTTGTATTATTGCATTATAAACTTGTTTAAAGAGCCTTGCTCTATAAATCTTGTATTAAGCTTCTCAGGAAGCAGGTCAAATTTAATGGTCAACCTATACAATAGTTTAAGCCCTAATTGTTTGGATCAAGTGTGCTCTGTCAAAATTAAATTTTTTAATTAACGTAAATAGAATGCACTATCAATCTCCGGCGATCTTATTCTTAAGATACGTTTTCATATTAGGTCCCCAAAGACTTTTGTAATTGACAGCCAACAAATTTGCCAAAAAAGATCCTTGACGTTTTTGTAAGTTTTTGGTACGAGCAACTTTCTTTTGATCTTTTTGCCCTTGCATTCCATTTCACAATCATCATGTCACTCGAACTTATCGAATTCGATAATAAAGTCTTTGATCCTAATCAGATGATTCCGATAACTGGGAATGAAAACTTCGATGAAACCCTGGTTAGAATATCAACGTATAAATTAACTGATAAGTCTGTAATTGAAGTCCGATCGACTAGAGCTATGATTTATTTGTTAAAAGATAATAAAATCCAAGGTATTTTAAAGTCTCCAATTACACCAAACACGAAAGATGAAATACACAAACCCATTAAAACCGTTACAACTTCTTAAGCACTGGTTTCCGATACCTTGGAAAATAAGTATAAGGATCTAGCTAAACATATTTCTAAGTTAGAAACACTCCTTACAGCAATAGACTCGATTCAAAAAGAACTAACTAAGAAAAATAAAGAACTCGCTAAATTTGAAAATGACTTTGTAAAATTATCCACCGATACTAAATCAATTATCAAATCGATCAATAAAACCGACAAAAACATGAAGGAGCAAAATAGAGGAATTCGTGAAAGCATCGATAGTTTAATTGCTATGCAAGGTAAAATAAGTTCCGTAAGAGTTAAAACCCTGACCCAGAATATCAACGAAAATGTTGCGGGTGGAAGTGGAATTAGGAGAACATCATCGGTGAATACTTCACAGAAAATCCTAAATAAGTCCAATAACAATATTTCTGATTCTGATTCACGATGATAGGACTCCCCTTCAATTTCTCAAAGAATTTAAGGACCACGTAATAAAACATGTTCCCGATAATAAACAAGCTGGTGTTCTTTTCTACCAGCTTATTCAGGAATCCGATTGTTGTCACACGTGGCGACACGAATTAAAAAAAAGTAGTGGTTTCAAATGTATGGCCACTAAGTTCAAACAAAGAGAATGGAACTCAGAAATCCATGATGATTATTATTTCCGTTTTAAAAATTCGTCTTTCGAAACATCCAATTTTACAAATTTCCATGCATATTTCCAATACTGGGCAGATAAACTAACTGGCGTCAATATGGGAACAGATTATATTATCAAACATTTTAGAAAAAATCTTCCACGTGAATTCCGTGGTCTTTTTGACCCCAAAAGTGTTACGACTCTGAAATTTTCAAGAAAATACTCGATCAAATACCACCTGAAGATTTAGAATGGGTTAAACCCAGTAACGTCGATACACTTGCCAAACGCGAAAAAGCTGTAGAACAGTATAAACAATGCCAAAAAAATTTAATGCTAATTGGAAATACCCATATAGAAAGGAAAATGAAAATAAACCAGAATACGAAAATAAGAAAAGCGATATTACACCAACATCGAAACCCACCTTTCAGCTGACCAAATCGTATTTGAACAATAACCAAAACTTGAAATCTAAAGTTAATAAAGTACAAATCCCATCTTCCAACTCAGATGAAAGAAGAGACTCGATAGAAAAAATTCATCAAACCGAGACGGAAAACTAAATCCTCTGATTCCTAATAGCGATCGGGAAGAGGAGGTATCGATAGAATCACTACCCCATATAAACAATATCAAAAAAGTGATCAACTCTGGAAACAAACCATCGGGAGAGCAAGATAAAACCCGCCCAACCCAACCCAAAAATTTTGAGAGCGACTATCGTCTAGTTTATTCTACGTATAAATACTTCACCGTTCTTTGAGATAGAATAGCAGTAAATTTCCTGAAAAATAACATCAAACACACTAATATTTCGAACTGCTCATTGTTATCTGACCTTTCCTGTAAAGATGATAACTCTTCTACAATGTTAAAAGACTGTCTTCCCAAACTTCCAAAAAATACGACGAAAGTTTTGATATTATCCGGTTTCGATGAACATCTTCATGTAAATTTTCATCCAGAAAAATTTTTAAATGATTACGATCTCATTCTCCAAAAACTCAAAGAATATGGCGTTAATCAAATCATCGTGAGTAAAATAATTCCCCGCTGCGCCTCAAGAGACAAACTATCGTATTGGCAAAAATTAAATAAACTTAACGGCCGAATCCACGAGTTATGTCAAGCACGAAGAGTGGATTATATCAATCTAGACCACATTTTTGTCGACTTTGACAAAAGAAAAGATTACCACTAAGGCAAATATTACTTTGCAAAAGATAGATCCGTATGTTTTCGCCTACGTGAACATCTATAAGATAACAAAACAACACCTTCAATCGAAGCTTATCATCTCATGAACGAGAAACTATCGTGACTTATAGACGAAAAAGATAAGCAATCAAAAGAGAAAAACCCGACGCCGAATACTTCTATAAGTACGACAAATAAAGCCACAATTCATTTCGAGGTCATGGATCCGAAAGAATTACGTACGAGACCGATAAAAACAAATATGAATGCGGTTGAAGGTTATACTCCAGTAAACGAAGAATACAAAGATGAAGAATTATCGAAAGAAATTATCGAAATACAAATCCATAACTTCATCAAAGCACTGTATATTCTACTGAATTTTAACGGTTTTGTTTTACCAGCACTAGTAGATACAGGTAGCCCATATAATTTTATTTGTTGCGATCTACTCCAAAAAATAACACACAGTGCTAACCAAAAAGAAATGATAGAAATTTCATTTCGTAACATTTTAATTAATGGTGTATTGGGAAAAAGACCGGCACGTGTTAAAAAAAATATCTACGCAACTATACGTCTCCTGGACAAAAAATTCCACAATGTTCCATTATGGACCACATTCCGAGGAATCGAAGGTTTCAATACCCCATTAATCATCGGAAGAGAATTTTTAGATGTTTACGACAGCAAAATAGGATTTGGTAGACAAAAAGGAATATCCATCCTTTTACAACCTAACGATGATAAAAAACATTTTAAAATTTTCTCTCACAACGAAATAATAGAACTTGTCCAGTCTGGAAAACTTCAAGACCCACTTGGCATGCTCTCCAGAGTTCAAGTTTCCTTTTTAGATGAAACAATTGTTGAAGACATGCAGACTATCAACTTGATCGACATCACCAACCTTCCCCCACCACCAGCAGAATAGTTTGAAAATAACAACACTTCCGAAATTGATCAAGAAAATTTTCCAGATAACAACAACATAACTAATTCCTCACCGGATTGTATTGTAGCGAAAAATCTCGAATATGCAGCTCCAATTCCACCGGAGTGCACTCTCAAGAATTTCAACATATTACACATACCCGAATCTCCTGAAAATATCATACAGTTTGCAAAATTAAAAGACATTATGTATATGTATGCAGAGATTTTCACAGATAATCCGGGATGTTGTAAACTCTACAAACATCGGTTCGAGATTAAAGAGTCTTACAAACCACACCTATGCAAAATTACCCTCTTCCAATGGTAAAACAAGAAAAAATTAGAGAGGTAATAGAAAAATTTGTAAGACTCGGACTAATGAGAAAATCATCCTCACCTTATCGTGTTCCTCTCGTAGCGGTACCCAATAAAAGTGACGATACGCTACGACCATGAATCAATTTTCGCCAACTTAACCAATATATGGTTGTGCATGGAGAAGAAGTTCCCAGAATTGATCATCTTCGAACTCAATTAGGCGGAGCAAAATACTTCTCAAAAATCGACTTCACCGAAGGATTCCTTCAAATAAGCGTAGACGAAGAATCCACAAAATACTTCGCTTTCAATTTCGACGGAATGCAATACAAATTTGTACGTGTACCTTTCGGTACAGCCGACTCAATGCCCACATTTCTAGCAGCCGCCAGAACAACATTAGCCAGATGCGAAAAATTTGTTGCTGCATACATAGACGATATTTTAATATACTCAAAAACAGAAGATGAACATCTTGAGCAGCTCTGGATTGTTTTTGACAAAATAAGAATGCCGGAATGACCCTTCGTCTCGCGAAATGTCAATTCTTCAAGAAACTCGTCGAATACCTAGGTTTTTCCACTCTCAGCTAGAGCCAAACCTATTGAAGATTTCCCGGTTCCAAAATGCAAAAGAGAAGTACAATCCTTTGTAGGTCTTCTCAACTACTACAGAGCACATATACCAAACAGCGCTTCTATAGGTGAACCTCTTTATCGTCTCTCTGGCAACGCACTGTTTAATTGGAGTCAAAAAGAACAAAACGCTTTCGAAACTTTGAAAAAACAAATGGCACGACTTATATTAGAGGCCCATCCTCAATTTGACAGGCCATTCTATATGATGACAGATGTTTCTGGTTATGGCTTAGGAGGATTCATCTATCAATTTAATGACGACACAAACAAAAAAGAACCAACAATCGTCATGATGACAAGTAGACTATTTTCCCTGGCTGAATTAAACTATACAACTTATGAAAAAGAATTAACAGCCAAAGTCTATACATTAAAGAAATGTAGCTACTTTCTATACGGATTCCCTATTGTTATTTACACCGACCACCAGTCACTATGTATGTTATCCAGGGATAAAAGTAACGCAATGGAAAGGACACTCCGATGGCTAATAATACTTGCCGAATTCAAAATTCTGGCAATAAATCATGTACGTGGAGCGGACAACGATATAGCAGATACGCTCAGTCGATACCATAAATCATTAATAGGCTGGGAATCCGAATTTATGGTCCCACTATCAAGATTCCCAGCACCAAGAATCCGATGTGGAGCTCTACAGCACAACACCGAACAACCAAAATTAACCATAAAAAATTTTGCTCGATTTTTAAGAAAAATACCTGATCTGCAAAAATTCCGATGTAGAAATTGACATCACATTCCACACGAATAAAAATGATAGAGACAAAATCGAAAACAATCTCTATATGATCAAAGGTAGAGATGGAAATTTCCAGATATACCTTCCATCTTGTATGAGATATGACTGTATTGACTACTACCATCGTGACTCTATGCACCCCGGAATGAACAAGACCACAACTGTCATCCACCGCTTCTTCGATTGGCCAGGCTGTAAGGCAGACGTTCAAGATTACATCAAGACATGTGAAACCTGCCTAACCTGCAAAAGAAGAAAATTTACTCCCTACGGTGAAATGCAAAATATACTTGCCAAAAATAAAAACGACATCATTACAATCTACTTTTTCGGTCCTCTTCCCCGTAGTAGAGGCAGCGTTGTCCAGATACTTGTGGTCCTCGACATTTTTTCGAAATATGTCAAACTTTATCCGGTTAAAAAAGTGTCAGCGGAAAGATCAATTGTAAATCTAACGAAACACTTCCATAACTATGGAAAGCCTAAAGTCATTCTTTCAGACAACGGCCCGCAATTTATGATGAAAAATGGATAAAACACTGGTAGAAACAAAATATACGAACTAGATTCACATCCGTATATAGACCGGCCAGCAACCCAGCAGAACATGTCATGCAAACTATAGCTGAAACAATTCGCATGAACATCACAGATAAAACACATGGCAAATGGGCTACACTTCTGCCAGAAATTGAAAAAAAGATAAATAATACAGAACATATCGTAACTGGCGTGCCCCCAATCGTCCTTCAACAACAAAAAAAAAAACAACAATTCACGGCAACTCAAAGTTGAAACGATTCCTAATGACAAATACAAAAAAAACTTTATAAAAGTCAAGGAGAGAATCAAAAATAAACTTCGTGAAAGACGTGAAGCTTTTAAAAAAACCCACAAACAAACCATCGAACTAAAGCCAGGAGATATAGTTTTTGTTAAAACGCATCCCTTATTGTCAAAAGATCTCAATTTTAGTGCGAAATTGGCTAAAAAGTTCAATGGTCCATACATTGTACTGAAAATGATAGGAAAAAGCACATACTGGCTGGAATGCCTTGAAACAGGAATACAAGAAAAGCAACACATCAATAACCTCCGATACTAAATATACACTTAATGTAATCTAATTTATTCTATTCTTAATCAAAACTTAATATATTAATAACCGGCAAAGGAAACGTTATTGTCTAAGCCGATGCAAAATTACCAGACAGACTCCGAGCGAATTGAGTAACTTGGTTTTTGATCTACATTGTACGTTTGGCCTTTTACTCTTACTTTTTCAAAAGACATACTATGTAATTCGTATTAAGCTCAACATTTTTGTAAGCAACGTTACACAAAAAAAAAAGAAAAAGAGTTAAGATGGGTCTGGCAAACAAAAGATTCCAATAAATGGACAACTATAATAGTAAACCCCTTTCAAGACCGATAACAAAAAAAAAAATAATAATATAAATAATAAAAACACACAGTAGCTTGTTACTTAATTCGCATCAATATCCTTACGATAAGACTCCAGGAATTGTAAAATAGGCTACAACGTGTAAAAAATATATAGACGACAGTGTAACGTTGCCAATATATACAGTGCGGGGTGTTGCATCCACCTTGTTCACACGACACGAACAAAAGACTCGAAAACGCTTCCTTCTGATTTGCTAACCAATACATCGTTATCAAGCAAAGACAAATGAAATAGATCAAAACTCCACCCCTTACTACAACGAATATACAAATGCATCTCTAAAATATATACAACTTGTACCAAAAATACAGCCTTCATCACCAGCTCATATACTTCGGCAAATCATTCGTTTTATACATTTCCAAGATGCGCGTCCAATATTTTAGTTTATCCTTTTTATTCTGCATCTTGTGTTTATATTTTACTGTCATTTTTTTTCTAGTCAAGTGGTTACTGTTCTTTATTGTTATTTTTAATTAATTACGATTTTTTTTCCCTTTTGTGTTACCGGTTACTTTCAATTTTGAAAAATGTAAGTACAATAATATTATATATTATTGAACATTCACCTATCATTTCTCTGTCATACTTTTTCTTCCTTGCTGGTGTTACTTTATTTCTTTTTGTAATTAAATCATATCATTATAATATAATAGGGATGAAAACGAACGTTGCAATTTCACCCGGAAAGTGGAGCAGATCACCAAAATCGTTGACAAACTATGCAAAAAAATCCGGAATGCTTCGGAGACTATGAACATTCTCAGTCTCGATCCTGTTGAAATCCCGCCCAACGTCAAATTCATTATGGAACAAATGTCCATATTGCAGATGACAACCGATAAATTCAAACGTGAAGTGGAAAAATTCAATTAATCATAAACAAACTACGAGAAATCCGACCAATTCCCGACATTGATGATCCACGAGGCACAACCGGACATCAAACTCGAATGTTCGTCCCACCACCAGTTCCAGAGGACAAATCAATCACATTCAAAAAACCGGCAGACTCACCGTTAAAAGTTACGATCAAAAAACACAAATCACGTAACGATAGAGTCTCATGGTCAGTCAAAACTTTGCCCAATCCATCCAGATCTGCATCACAGGTCAGATCTACTTCATCGGACACAGATGATTTCAATGGTGAAACCGACACCGGCGCAATTATTTCGAGCCGGAGTACCAAAACAAAAAAAGCTGACCAGTCTTCACGTTCTTCAACAAGTGATCCGAAACCAACAAAAAAACAAAAGAAAACCACTTCGTCATCGTCATCAACATCAACGACGAGAAAAGAACTTCGAATTGTTTTATACAAGGTAGAGGATCATTTCCCCAAACTCCTGCAAAAACCAGGAATACCCACAAACATCACCACCAAACCGAAGAAGTTTACACCCGGTTTCAAAATCCCAAAGAAACCTCCCCAATCAGATACAACCAGTTTGAGATCCCGGAAACAAGGAGCCAACTCTTTTCAAACCTGATGTAATCAAAGTTTCTCAACCACAACCTACATCGACAATGGACAAAGCAAATGAGCCGGTAAGAAATAATCCTAATCCTACTATTCCATCTCTAGCTGAAAAACCAGAAACTCACGATTCAGAGGATAGACCTCGTAAGGAACTGTCTCCAGTTCTTCCTCCTGAGCCTGAACTGGAACCAGTAAGTGACAAGTATAATTTGCCCTGTGGCTCGCAACTGACGTGGCAGATGGCCAGCGCTTGATATTGCTGGCCTTCTGTTGCCATCTGTCCGGGTTATAGGACGAATCTCTATCCTCCTGAATGTGGGGAACTGAGCCATTTTCTAGTGGGCCCAGCCTCCCCAACCACTGATTACTCTCTGACTAACCCTAGGGCGTATCAATTGTTGGTGGAGGGGGACCTAATAGAATGGCCGGTAGTAATTTTTGTTTGCTAATGGCAACAACAGAATACGTCGACCCTAGTCCATGTTGACCGTCATGCGTGGCGGTCGATGGTTGGTCCTCCGGCCATTACCCCCATGACTGATAGACACGTGTTGCCAGAAATCGAATCAATCAAGCTACCGTGGCGTGGGGCTGGAAAGAAGCCATTCTGTTTTAAAGATAAGGTCAACGTAAATTTCAAGATACGCGGATCTGATTACTTTTCATACGATTTTGGTTTGTGCCCGGACCTACGCCAAGGTATTGTGCTTGGACAATATTTTTTCCAGGATTTCGACGTGTCGATTAAAAAGGGGATTCCGAGTCCGGATGGACAGGGAAGTTGGTCTATGTGGGTTGGTGATGTCTGGCTCTCCTGTTATCCGGCAGAGAAGGAATACCTAATTTACAGTTCCGATATCTGTTTTTGGAACTAAAATAACAAAAATTTCCGGTTTCTTCCTTTTTTTTTCTCTTTTCCTTTTTCTTTATCATATATTCCATAAAAATTCCTTTTTTTTACTTTTTCTTATCCACCGGCTCATGACACTTCTCAATCGTGACAATTTATGACTTTCTTTGGTTTATTTATTATTCTTTTTGGATTTGTTTCTTTTTTTTATGTTTTTCTACCTTTTTTATTCTTATACTTTTTTTATATTTTTCTTTTCTATTCCGTATACACCTATTATTTTACCTTGTTTTTATGAAGATACTTTTTTGTTTGTTTGTTCATATATAACTTGTTATGTTTCCTGTTTATTAATTCCTTTTAATTTTTTTATATATATATATAACACACTGGATATTGAGTCAAAACGTGGACATCTCCTCTGGGTTTCTAAATTTTAATGGGGGGGGGGGTGAAAGGATTTTCCCAAAAAACATATTAAATTATGGAATTTGGTGTTTCCACCTTCTTGAAATCAAAATTATGGGGGTATCTCTCTGGATATCAAAACTATTCTTGTATCCTCTTCTCACACTTCTCATTTCCTCACATCTTCCAGGCTTGCCTGGAGGTAGTGGGAGAATGGAGGGAGTTGTAGTATACTTGATATTCCGGTCCGGATACACGATGAAAACTTACCACGGAGGGTTTTCACCAGGTTTAATATGTTTTTCAAAGGCTTTTATCAGCCGGTTAATTTCCCCTACCTTTGATTGAGTTTAAGTTTTCTTCGTCTCATTCAAATGTAGACGAAACTACACTCTTATTTTTGTCTCTTATGCTATCTCTCGTTCTTGCCGCTTTATCGCAATAACTTTGCTCTTTGTCAAATCTTCTTACGATGTCCATATTTTCACTTGATGTCCGGTGAAGAAGATTTTATTTCTCCAAATTGTATCTAACGGAGTATTATGATATGTTAATATTATTTTATTGTATATATGTTCTATTTCATTATACGCCGTATTTTGATCTGAACATGAACTTTTTATTTATTATCATGTTCTTCAGCTAGAGAGGTAATGAGGGTATATTTTGGGATGAGAGGTATGATTTGATTGAAGACATGTTTCGAATGATGAGGTGAAATGTTTCTGGTAGATAGCCATTTCCGGTTCTTAATCTAAAATCCAAACATATTTGCTAAAAACAGAGGTCTTGGTGATACAAGTCCGAATTATGGCTGGCTATCCACATACTCCATGATCTGAACAAATTGGACTACCAGTAAGTTACGTTGTTTGTATTGTATATGTTACATTTGGTAAGTTTTGGTGTGATTTTGTGTGTGCCATGTGGTTTTGGTTGTGGTGACATGAGGTCATCACACTTGGCATACCACAAAACAGATAAGAACTATAGCACATACGATAGGGAATTGCTCGGAATTCTTGCTGCGTTGAAGCATTTCAGACACCAATTAGAGGATAAATGTTTTTCTGTGTATACTGACCATAAACCCCTAACATATGCCTTCACACAAAAAGCAGAACTGGCATCGCCGAGAAGAGCACGAATATTAGACTACATTGGTCAATTGACTACCGACATTCAGTATATAAGTGGAGAACTTAACACTCCAGCTGATGCCTTGAGTAGAATCGAAGCTATCTCGGCTCCTTTCCAATTACCTTATGCTGAAATAGCTAAAGCACAGCTTAAGGATGCAGAATTGCAAGAGTTGTTATTGAACGATGATACTAATCTCAAATTGAGACAGAGAAAAATTCCCAGTACTGATGTTTTATTAACATGTGACGTCAGTACAGGTAAGAATAGGCCATTTCTACCAGTAAAATATCGCAGGTTGGCTTTCAACAGTGTACATAATCTGTGACATGCTGAGCCAAAATGTAGTGCTAATTTAATTTTGGCAAGGTTTGTATGGCCACGAATGAAGTCTGACTGCAACAAATGGGCTCGCAGTTACCTTAACTGTTGAGAATCCAAAGTAGGAAGACACACTCACTCGCCCCTCAAATCCTTCAAACAAACAGAGCGGTTTAAAACTGTACACATGGACTTGGTAGGCTCATTGCTACCATCTCAAGGACACAGATCCCTGTTGACGATAATAGACAGGGCAACACGATGGCCAGAACCAATCCCTCTACATGAGATGTCAGCTCCTACAGTAGCTGCAAGGTCATACAATACCTGGATTGCGAGGTATGGGGTACCAGAAGTTATAATTTCGGACCAAGGTCGCCAATTTGAGAGCTTGCTATTTAAAGAGCTTTCTAATAAGCTTGGTGTTCAACACAGTCATACCACAGCTTACCATCATCAAGCCAATGGCAAAATAGAGAGATGGCATTGAGCTCTCAAAGCCTCTATCATGTCTCATGATACTAAGAGATGGGTAGACGTACTCCCTACCATCCTCTTAAGCCTTCAATCTGCCCTACAAACGGATACAGGTCACTCTGCAGCGCAATTAGCATTTGGCGAAGAGCTACGCCTTCCAGGGGACTTCTTCACAAAATCAAAGGAAGTTAGCCCCAAAATTATGGTACAAAATATAAGAAATGATGCCAACAATTTTCTAGAACAGGCAGCTCACCATGGCCAGCCCAAGATTTACGTCTCAAAACACTTGGCCAATACCTCACATGTATTTGTTAGAGACGAAAAAATGAGATCTGCGCTGGAGAAACCATACGCCGGTCCTTACAATGTAGTATCACAAGATAAGAAAAACTTTGTGATACTCATTGCAGGCGAACCTAGAACAATTTCAATCGACAGATTGAAGCCTGCATACATGGTAAGCGACGACAAAAGAATAAAAAGGATACCAAGAGAGAACATAGAAAATATCCTGACAAATTCACCAATAAACATAGAACAATCCGTCGAAAAATGTGAAAATAAAAATTCAGAATTAGAGAAAACACCAAAAATAAAAAAGTCTGTGAAGTTTTCGGACGATGTTGTTGCCAAAACATTCGATCCCGAGGCCCCCATATGCCCACAAAAAAGAGGCAGGCCCCTAGGCAGTAAAAACGCAAAAATTCCCACCCTTCTCGCATGTCTGATAGGTTAATGCGAAGAAAATAAAAATTTACTCCAAATATCCGCTACGTATGTTGAAACCCGCTAAAAAATATGCGACAAAAATCGCAACTCTGTGAGACAAAAGAAACTCAGGAGATAAGCAAACGAGGAATCCCAACAAAAAGAAAACGACAGGAATAAACAAATTCACGTGCGATACGGAAATAAACATAGCAACGTACGTTTACCGTTAAATACAAATATAATCTCAACATTGTGACGTCACAAACGGAGATTATGTTTTTCAAAAAATTAATATAATATTCATACTGCAGTATTTAGGGAGGAACTTTTCATTACCTACATGATATGGGGAATGTTTTAGCTCTACTTACCAAAAATCATATGTTTATAGGTATTTATAATTATCACATAATATTTAATATAATGATGTTATATTAGACTCGATGAGAATAATTGCTCATTGACCAAAAAATATTTCATGACACATTTTGATTTTGAAATTGAGAGAATGCTAAATCATAATATGGCTTTTCACAAAACCCTAGAATGTGCCTTGTAGGCTGTGTGTTCTGAGCTGTTGGCTATTACTACAATGAATTAGTTGGGATGTAAATATAGGAAAAAGGTGTATGAGAAATTTTTGCATTTTTTCAAAGTCTTTGGAGCCTCCGCTTTTTGATCTATGGAAATGAAATTTGAGGTATTATTAGAAGACTTTATGGACTACATATTTGTATTAAAATTTTTGAAATTCTTGCAGTAGTTTCGGAGGGAAGGGTTCTAAAAATTTTTTCAAACACACAATGTTTTCATTACAATAATGCTTGTGAATCAAAAGATTTTGGCTTAAAACTTTTATGGTAATTAGAAACTATGAAGGACTGGTTTGGTATTGAATTTGAGAATAATCAATCAACTGCTGTTCACAAAATGAGACATTTCTGGAAAATACACTCTCCGGCTGATTGGCGGGAGGGATATCAGTAAACACATTTATGTGTGTGTGTGTATGGGTGTATGGGTGTATGTACTCCATGTTTGTACCATTAAAATTAATTTTTTAAATTTATTTATCTCTTATTAACTAATTTTTATTCAGGAGTCACGAAATTTTAGTTCAAAATTTACCTCTAATACAAAGAACTGACTCACCAAATTTTAATCTAATTGTTCAATTTGTTCAGAAGTTATTAATTATTTAGTTTAATTTTGTTCCATATCTCGGGAAGGGAATGATGTAGAGGCATGAAATCTGGAAATACTAACATCACGGAGTACGATATAATAATTGGATGAAAAAATTTAAAAAAAAATGTGTTGGGGAGTGCAAGAGTGAAAATCCACAACTTTTCTCCAAGGAGGGCTAAGAGCCTCAAAGTTTCCTTAACAATTTCTTTGAAAAAACACAAATAATTTCTAAAAATTTCAGATAGATCAGTTCAGCAGGTCTGATGTGATGGAAATATATACAATCAAACATTCACACCTATGGTATAATATATGTATGTTTTGTGTGGTTCGGTTCTGGTTGTGTGCTTATCCCTTGTCAATTAAAGTTGGATGCAACATTTTAATTTTGAAACAAACCTCTTATTTATCAATAAATTATTACTCAGCCTCAAGCTAAAGAGCTGAATCAGTTTTGTATTGGTGGAAACAGTTAAGAAAATTTACAAAATTTTCATTTGATTCTCTAATAATCTTGACGATTTGAAAATGAACAAATGAAAAAAATGCCAATAATGGAAAATTTTGTCATTTTTTTGATTCCAGAAAATTCTCATATTTCACTCAATGCTTCCTCAACCACTATTTAACCTACAAAGCTGAGATTGATATCACGGGAAAGAAAAAAAAATTAGCATGAATTTAGTATTCATATAAGTTTTCAGCCGTTCGAAAATAAATTAATAAAAAAGAAGAAAATTTAATGAAAATTTTCAATTTTTAAAATCTAGAAACTTCTCTTATATCACTCAATGATTCTTCAGCCGCTGTTTAAATTAACCAGCTGAGGTTTTATTACCGAAAAGAAGAGAAAATTTTCGTAAATCTACAATGAATATGATTGTTTCAATCATTTACAGCATTTTAAAAATAGAGAAAATATGAAACCTAAATTAATGGAAAATTTCCCGTTTTAGTATTGTTTCGATATTTTTATATTTACTCGTCAATTCTTCATGAGTAGGTATAGCTACAGCGGCCCTCACATTTTTTTTCATGCTATTCTTAGTTTGTAGAAAGTTGTATTAGATAATCACTATCATAAAAATTCAATGCAGGACCTAATTTTATCCCATTTATTTTAACTCAATAAAAGTATTTATTCAAAATATGACGTGGCATTGTTATAAACTCCTAGAATGCATTACGGAATTATTTTCATTACTACAAAGTTCGGCGCATTGCTGAAAGTAAAATAGTACGAGGCCTCTCCCCAGAATGCATTCTGAGATATTTTTTCACAAACTAAGCCTAATTTAGTGATTAATTGTCTTATATTGTACCCTCCCTTCCTAATAACACAGGAATCAATAAAAAAGAACTACGAAATCAGTTTTTCACAAAATTGAATTAAGAGCTTTGAAGTCTGTCATACAAATTTGGAATTCTCCCAGAGCTTTTTGAAATATTGTTATTTTTTCTTCTTCTGTTCCTTTCTGCTAGTCTAAAGTAACCTCATTTGTAGGTTGGTTTTATGTACTACTACATTAAAAATGTGATTAAGAAACTCACTTCTTACTTAGCCTTGGATTTTATAAATATATATATGATGTTGATATATGTATGTTATAGCTCTTTGCTGCACCTTTTACCGATGCAGTTGGCTTATATCTGCAAACGTTTATTTCAAAGAGAACGATATAAATATCTGTGGAAGATTCATCTAAATGAACTAGCTCACTTTGACACTCATCAGAACTTATACCGACATCAAACAGTAACCTTCATTGACGAGAAAACAGCAAGATTTCAAAAAAAATACAAAGACAAGATGACTCTATACATGTTACCATGTTTTGGACATCATAGACCAATTAGAACACATTGGGACAAGGATGATTACTATGAAAAATTTTTTGTATCACCTGCCAATAGTTGGAATTTTATTTATATTCTTAGAATGTCGACAAAACTCGATGGAAAAATAATTACTGTAGTTCATGATAGAATTCCATTTTCGGAGAAAGATAAAAAATTTCCCTCGCTAGAAATTTCAACTGACAAACTTTATCGTGACACCTTTTTGAATGAAGTTTTAACGACAAACTATCATTCTTTGCAAGTTGAAGAAATATATTTCCATGAAATGATACTAAATAAAGATCCATATGAGTGAGTAATTTTAATTTTCATCATTTTTACTAATCTCAGTGGTAGATGAATGGGTAGGAGGATTTTATATGACTATGATATCATAAACAATTACTTTTAGTTCAGTCATGATATCACAAAAAAACAAATCATATCTTCCCACCCATTAATACCTACCTATTGTTTTAAAAAATAAGGAGCAGTTTCTATTTTTATATGTAGGTCCTCAATGCACATTGCATTGTAGGAATACAATTACTTTCAATTTAGAACATAAATTTTGTATTTATGTTAAATATTCCAATGATTGTAAGAAAATAATGAGAGTCTTTTGCACCTATAGAAATTTCTAGACAGGTGCTTACGCCCCTGAGTACCCATGGAAATTAGCTCACACTATTTGAATTTTATTCAGGGAAAAAACTAACCAAAATTACACCAAAACTCATTATTTAAGAGCAAAGTTTATATTGCTCTACCATTTACTTAAAGAAATTTGTTGTAATTATGATGAGATAAAATTTCCAAAGACCTCATGTAGATTAATACCACTTGTGATAGCTCTAGAAGTGTACTCCCAAGTTTGATGATTGTTTGTGATCTTTATACTTTTGATTTCATAATCACATTTCTGATTGTTTTTGGGAATAAAGTTTGATAAAATTTCATAATTTAATAATAAACAAGTATCTAACTCCATCAAATATGACTCTCTAAAAATAGTTTATTTCACTAAAGCAGTATATTTTATGATGTATTATTCCATTTAGACAACATGAGATTATTGAAAAAATAGAATCAATCAGCATATAATATAGATTCAATTACTATCTTGTAAAATCAACATCTTCCATGACATACTCACATTTTTTACTTAAATAAATTAATTAGCGTAGGTATACATCATAACTTACAACTTGGGACTTATTTGAAAAAACATACTTAGAATTTGTTTACAAAAAAAATTTAAGAATTCATGAAACTGATTGGTCAACAAATTGATGTAAATTAATAGGTAAAAATTGATTTATTAGATATAGCAATAATTTTATTTTTTTATTACTTTTGTTTATTATGAAGTACTATTTTCTTCAAATAATATGTAATGTGAATCTTACAGTCTGGAATTCAAAAATTAATCCTATTGAACACTCAGCCAAATTTACATTGCAATGACTTTGACTTCTTTTTCAGAACCGAAAATATAACAGTTTTTTCAGATATAGTTTGAACATTTCTATGGGATTATTAGGAAGAGGTCTAAATGCAGAGCAACTTTTCAATTTAATTTTTCATCTTTTTTACCCAGTTGTCACTGGCTTCATTAAATCACCAGACGAAAAATGCAGGCAAGACTCAAAAAATTATGTTTTGATAGTCAGATGTCAGATGCATTTTCGTCACCCCTGTGATGATACCTAATTATTGATGCGTTGAATTCAATTTTTTAATTCAATTTTTTAACGAACCAACATTCAAAAATTAGAATGAAAAATAACACTGTTTTAATACTTTAATATTTTACTTCGTTTAGTATCTTCAATGGCATACCTGGTTAGTAAATTTTACCGTGATTAATCAAATGAGATGAAATACCATGGAAAAGCAAAATAAAACATATTTTTGAAATAAAATTTATTCACGCCCATTTTCCAAAAAATAATAAAAATTATGAGGCAGAAATAAATTGTTATGTAACAAAGTCAGGTAAGGTGTTTCACACCTTTCCCAATCCACCCATTCTACTGTCACTATCCCATCCCAACTGGCTTGATATTTTCCGTGTCACGAAAGGTTTGGGATACAAGGATGTTTGTGTATATGTTTGTGTGTGAATGTCAGTGTCTCTTGGAATTCATATGGTTGCTTCTCCAATCTGTGAAAACAATTAAAAGCTGAATAGGGCAGAACTCAATACATCATATTTTAACCATGTCATGCGTGTGAAAGTTTGCTACAGGTTTTGCCATTGGTAGTTATTAACTTTTGGTAATACAATAATAGCTAAATTCATACACGTAAGTATGTGCATGGTATATTACACATTTCAATAAAATTTAACTCAACTCGGTACAGGTTGCAATTCTATAGAGGTTTTCAGGATCTTCAAGTATCAAACTTACAATAAATAAAAACAAGTGCGTTGCATGGTAAATCAGCGTATAATGAAAATGAGACGAATGGCACGTACAAAATGGTTCACAATCATACGCTAAAAATAATCCCCATCTCTAAAAATACAAGGTATACACTTGGTTGTTACATCACAGATGGTTTATCAGTGTTGTCTAAGTACTAAGTACAAATAGCATTACATCGTTATAATATTATTACTGCAGAGGACAGACCAAAAGGGCAAAATGGAGTGAGTTTGATTGTACTCAACACCCCCCCCCCGGCAGGTCACGAACCAAGTTACAGAATAAATTTTGACTTTTCCATTGGGTTGGGTAAAAAAAAAAACAATTTGTAAGTTAAGAATAACAAGGTTTGGAGAGTGTATGATGTAATCATTATATATAGCTGATGTTAAAAACAAAAATTATAAAAAATGCAGATTTAAAGTATATCATTATAGGGGAAGGTGGAGCAGGTTGAAGCAGTTTTCTTTAAAAGCCCACAGCAGCTTCACTGTTACACCTATCGAGTTAAACTATGAGACAATTAATAGGTATTTGGGTAAGCTTTCAAAAGACCTATAAGATATTTTTCCAAGAATTGTATGAACAGAGCAATTCCAATTTGAAAAATTTGTGACAAGCTGCCCCATTGAAAATTTGATGGAGCAGCTTGTCATGATATAGAAAAAAAAAATTGGGGCACTTTGCGACAGTTAAATAAATGTGATAAAAACAAAAATAGAAGAAATTATTATGCTGAACGAACAAAAATTTGTATTTTGAAAATTTATATTCATATTTATCGAACATCTTTATTTTTAAATAATTGTGGTGGAATTATTTGAGTGGGGCACATTGAGATGTTTTCAGACCAGCATTACGAAGTTGTATATCAAGCAGTGATGAAAAAATTTGCACTGAGTATTATTTTGGACTACTATCATCATATAAGATTTTACCCATCACAATTGGAATCCAATTTCTTAACAAAAATGATCAAATTGTAATTTTGTTACTGTTATCAGCAAAAGTTGTCACAACTTACCCCAAAATAAAAAATGTGAAAAAAATAGTTCCTCTGTTATAAAAAAATGATTGTTGGTTCATTATAAATAGTCATGGTACTAGTATGAGAAAATACAACTTACTTCGAAATCAAATCAAAATTACTCTTACTATAAAAAAAATACGCAGAGAAACAGCGTGAAAATTTTCTGTTTTTACTACATAAATGTCACAGCACAGAAACAAAATGACAGAACAAACTTTGTAATACTAATTCAGTGTCGGTATACTAAGGAGGTAAAATGTGATACAATGTTTATGCATAGAAATATTAATTTTGCTTGTGATTTACGTACAGACTTGTAATAATTATAAGAATTAAATTAGAAATAAATTTTTTATCTGAAAAAATATCGGACGGAATACCACGGTGAGCGACAAATTGTTGTAAAGAGTCAATAAAAGCTTTGCTAGACAAATCGCATACAATCTCGATATGAACAGCACGAGTTGAAAAACATACGAAAATGGCGATGTATACATTATAAGATTTTACGACACGATGATTAACACATTTACATTTGAAGGGACCAGCGAAGTCGACACCTATTTTACTAAATGGTTGAGATACAGTAACGCGTTCACGAGGTAGTTGTCCCATTAACGGAGACATAACACGAGTATCATATTGTATACAAATGTTACAATTTCGAATAACTTTTTTAATGACATTAGTAAATCCCCCAACAATATGATATCGAGATACTATGAATCTTTTTATGAACAAACGAGTTGCATGATAATACGTACAATGAATATTATCAATCAATAACGAAACAAGTTTACATTTACTGCTCAAAATGGTAGGATTACAAGTATCGTAAGGCAAATTCGAATTATTTAAACGAGTAGAAGAGCGTAATACATTATACTTATCGAGAAAGGGCGATAAAGAATGCAATGGCGAATTTCTCCACAAATGTTTACCATTAGTTAACAACTCAATCTCACGAGAATAAAAATGAAGCTGAGACATTCGAATTAACGCATACATGGCATCGCGCTTTTTATCTAAGTTTACTACAATTGATTTACTACAATTAGTATTAGTTTTTGCATTACAATGATAATTAATGAAATGCATGACATATAACATAACATTCAGTAGTTTATCAAATGACAAAAAACGATCAAACAACGATATATTAGATTGCAAAGACGACATATTACAAACAACTACTCTACGAATTTCAGGTAGATCATCAAAGTTTACTAACGAATTAACTGGGATGGTGTCGAATCCCTTATACTCACACACGAAATCGGGGCCTCGAACCCACAAATCATTAGCGATTAATTTTTGAACACATATGCAGCGAGTTGCTAAATCGGCAGGGTTACTTTTCAAATGGACGTACGACCAATTTCCACGCGCAATCACTTTGCTAATTTTACGCACTCGATTTTGAACAAATACCATCCAGTGATCGATATTACCATTCAACCAGCCGAGCACTGCGGTTGAATCTGAAAATGCTTTGTCCGACGAGATATTTAAGGCAATCGAAACTTTATTCACCAATTGCGATAACAATTCAGCTGCTTGAAGCTCGAGTTTAGGAATTGTTAGTTTGAATCCCTTTTGAGGAGCAACTTTAGTTTTTACAGCAATGATGTAAGAATCGACTTCTCCATCGCAATTTATCGATCTAAGGTAGACTACAGCGGCATATGCTCTTTCTGAAGCATCGCTGAATCCAACAAGTTGAACGTCGACAGGATCATCGAATCTGGGATAACGACGACGAATTTCAAAGTTAACCAGGTTCTCAAAATCGTTATAATAATCCGAGAACGAATCCACGATGTCGGCAGGCAATAGATCGTCCCAATTCTTATTCTCCTTCCAAATATCTTGGAGGATCAATTTAGCCCGGATTGTTACTGGAGCGATGATACCAATAGGATCATAAATACGTGGAATTTCAGACAGTACTACACATTTTGTTAGGGCTTTTAGAAACGAATGATCCTCACGAAGTTGCAATTTTACTGACAGCAAATCGCTTTCAGACTGCCAATATAAACCAAGTAACGAAGTAGCATTCTTATTTCCGAAGGTGAATGGTCGATTATTCTCAATTAACGACGGATCGATTTCTGCTAGAAATTCAGACGAATTGCTCATATACTTTAGAAGGGGAAAATGAGCATTAGGGAGTGTGTCGTGAATCACTCGCTGCAAGTCGAGAGCTTCAGAAACGGTTTTGCTACCTGTTAGCAAATCGTCCATAACAAAATCTTGCTTGATGGCACGACCAGCTACCAAGTGTTGTTCAATGATAGAATCACCAAGAATTTCCAAGCATTTCATGGCGATGAACGAAACAGAAGCGGTACCAAATGTAACCATTTTCAAACGAAAATCATGGATAACGTCGTTGATATCAGGACGCCATACGATGCGTTGAAGGTCACAATCATCTTCATGAACTGCGATTTGACGATACATTTTATTAACATCACACGAGAAGGCGATGACGTGGGTACGAAATCGAAACAAGACATCAACGAGCTCTGGCTGGATTGTAGGGCCAACCATGAGGGCATCGTTAAGAGAAATGCCCGTAGATGAAGGACAGGAGGCGTTGAACACGATGCGAAGTTTTGTCATAGTACTACTAGCTTTGATAACAGCTCTATGGGGAATGTAGTACGAGTATTCTGGAGCCGAAGTCACTGCTTCCATGTGATCGAGAGCCAATTATTCATCGATCACTCTTACATATTCTTCGCGCACAACCGAATCGTACTTATTTTCAATACACTTTAACAACGCGATTGCTTTTGGGTGCGAATTCCCAAATTTATTACGATCGACTTTAAGTGGCAAATGCGCAACAAAATGACCACTTAAATCGCTTACCAACGTTTTCGACACAAAATCGTTGCACTGTTGATGCTCCAAATCGATCTTGGAGGTTTCTTGAAGGTCGACGTTTTCAATTCTCCAAAATTTTTCTAGCTGATCTTGAATATCTACGATTGCTAGACCGCAAAACGAACTGTTTTCAATCGGCGGATGCACTACATACGGACCAGAGATAACCCAACCAAACTGACTATCTCGAAGGTAGATGTCACCAAATTTAAGGCTTCTATCGAATAAGCATTTTTCACAAAATTCAACACCAAGGATTATATCTACATAATCCATCTGCAAATGCTGTTCTGCGAACGACAAGGTACTGTTGTTTTGCATGACATTATCGACAACTGCCCATGCAACTGAGTAAGGTATTCGAGGCAACAGATCAGCAGTTACTGGCAATTCGAACGAATTAAAACGAGAACACAGAGTTACCTTTGAAGCGAAGCATAGTGGAATCGAGTCTCCAGTAATTCCTTCGAGCTTGGTGCTATCGTTGGATTTTTCGATGTTGACATGATAACGACGAACAAAATTTTCTGTTATCATTGTCGACTGTGACCCATTATCCATTAGGATCCTAGCTGGTATTGAACGAATACCAACCTTTGTTGACACCTTGGCAAAAACCACAGCTGTAGGCAGTACGACAATTTTTGGCGACTTTTCATCTATCGAAGAGACAAACGATTTCTTAGTAGCTTCCATGCTACCGAACGACGGGGCTGGTGACGACGGCTTTTTGGTTGAGTCAACTGCTGACGTCGACAAAGTCGACAAACTCGAATTATCACGATGAAGTAGCAAATGGTGATTACCATTGCACGAACTACAAGTCGGACGAGTACAATCAAACTGTTTGTGATGAGGATTAAAACACTGCATGCACAATCTATTCGATTTTATGATTTGGAATCGATCATTCCAATTTTTATTTAAAAATTGACCGCACTGATTTAAATAATGTGACTGTTCACACACGACACACTTTAAATTTTTTGTCACAGTAGACGCGAACGATTTCTTTGTTTTGTTAAGCGCTGATGGTGGCAATTTACTGCTATCACTAGATAACATTTTTGATATTTCTTTAGGTTTAACAACCAAAGTAGAGGCGAATTCCTCTGCCGTAAGAGCACAATTTTTGAGAAACTTTTGAACTTGATCATATGTTGGATACAAATCAGACGAATCAATCGAATTTTCAAAGTCTTTCGCAGTACGAAAATCTAGACGCAATATTAATGAAAATGCTAAGAATTTAGAAAACGTATCATCTATTACTTCACCATTAGACTTCAATGATCGAATTATTACATCAAACTGGTCTCAAAGTGATCGAATTTTGCCATCGTTCTTAACTGGTTCAATGGCTACGAGTTTCTTGAACAGCGTTCGAATCACTGCTCATTTATTTTCATAACGCGATACAACACACGACCAGGCTTGGGCATATGAGGTATCCGACAATTCGAAATCGCGCACAATATCTGTGGCACTACCGATCATAGATTGCTTCAGATAATACAATTTCCGTACATTACTCAAATCGATGTTGTTATGAACTAGGTTCTCAAATAACCCTTTAAAACTATTAAACTTTAGTACGTCACCATCGAAGGTCGGCACTTCAATTTTCTTTATCTTAGGTAAAGCGGACTAGGGTTGACAAAACGATTGGTTAAGTAAGGATTCACGTTGAGCCTCACCTTCTAATTTCCGATGAAACAATTTAACTTTACCTTCGAAAGTAGCGAGAGTATCAGATATGATATTTGCATCTCTCAATAAGCTGTCTTGAACCTTCTTCTGTTCAGCATCCGATTCATCGATATAGACTAAAAGCTGATCGACATATCCGTCTTATATTGCTTTATTAGTACGATATTCTTGTAACAATGCTTCTAGCTTAGAGAGGCTTTCGATATTCATTGTCACTTTTACCAAGTTTGACATTTGAGCCAAAATTCTACTCAAATGTAATTTAGTAACACGCATTAATTTCTTAACATCAGCCATCGTGACTCGCGAACAATTATTAATTACTAATACGAAATAATGGAATCGACGATTGTACAAAAACAATTACGAATTTAAACACTGATGAAACCAGGTAACGAGTTTAGTGATGACAATCAACGATATGATTCAAAACTGCACAACACTATTTACGACCAAAAATTTTCTATATCGAATATGCAAAAGACAACGAAATTATAAGTCAAGTTAGTTGTTAACACCGAATTGTGCCAACAACTGTTAATTTTCTAACGAATTTTAGAAAATTACCTGGAATATGCACCGAATTGTACACTTCCAAACAAAACCAACAAACAATCAACAAACTCAACGCGATTAAATGCACTTCATAAAGACAAAAAAGGAGGGCACTAAACCGTGCACGACTCCGGAATAAACCACATACCACTTGTGGCCCAATCCGGCCCGAAGGACCAAAAAATGTAATGACAAAAAATGACTGATCGATTTTAAGTTTTATATTACATTTAAAAAACAAATTATACAGAACACATAATAATGTGAAGAAAAAAAAGATCGCACAAAAAACGCATACAACAACTTGAATACAGCGGATATCATGAACGAATTGACTGCATAGAAGACAGCATATAAAAATGAAGAACAAAATAAAAACGAGACAATAGAAAACGCTGGCCAATTAGGCTTTATCTAGTAAAGCATCCGATACCTAATCGGCTATGTATATGTACGTATGTTAGCAACTGATACAATAGCCGCTACATACATTGTTCGATGTTATACGATAGCCTGGCTATCGTATACAATATTATTTTATACAAACAGTGTTGCCACCTACAGTTCATAGTTTTTGAGAAATAAGCGTGTGACAAGCTGCCCCATGTCTCAACCTGCCCCACCTTCCCCTACAAGATACACATTATTAAATTGAATTACATACATTTTGTATAAAAATATTAAATGACAATAATAAATGCATATATATATATATAAAAATTTAATTATTACATATAGTTTAATGTGACTGGAATATGTTATGATCTTGGGATTTGGGTATTTGTGTCATCGATAATTTTTCTTTATTTATAGTGACCATATTTGTTTTTAATATTTTATTGACTATATTTTCAAATTTCTTTTTATCTAATACTTTTGTCATATATCTGCTAATTGGTCGTTTTTTCCAATAAATGACAAGTCAATAATTTTTTTGTTTAAAGCATCTAATAGATCATAACATTTCATCATTAGGCTTCTAACACATTTTTGGCTGCCTCCCATTGCGATTTTCATACCTGAAATATTGTCTTCAAATATTTGTACAGGTCTAAACAAATCGTTAAATAAATTTGTTAAGTTCCAAGTTACTTTTCTATCCTCAAGTGCATCATGTAGAGCAATTATTTCGGCTGCTGTAGACGATGAAGCCATTGAATTTTGGAGATGTACCCCCAATTAATTAAGTCCCCATGGACAAATACTAAATATCCTGTTATGAAATGCACTTTTTCAATATTATTTAAATCTATTTCTTCATAATCCACTCCCAGAACATAAGATGCATCCACATAAGTTTTTGCATTATTTTCATAACTTTTATACACTAATTTATATTTTTTAGTTAAATTGAGATACCTAAATATTATTTTTACATAATTGTTTGTAGTGTTGTCTAAACAATTTTGTATTTTTGATAAATAGTTTACAGAGAAAACAAATCCAGTCCAGTTAATCATGATATATACATAAGAGGGCTCCTATCATTCCTTCATATTCTTTGTCATCTGTGCCTAATTTGGGTTTATTTATTTTTAGGGAAGTTTCCATTGGGGTTTTTGATTGTATTTTTTTAATTGTTTTTCTATTTATATTTCTTTGAAAGTTTTATAATATTATTTTTGATGTCACCTTCTATTTCAAATCCTATGAAGAATTATGGTTTGTTATTTATTTTCATATTGAATCTATTTTCAAAGCTATTGTTTATTTCTTCTATCCATTCTTGATTATTTGTGGATAGTCACATATTATCTACATACATGATGAGAAAGGCCATATTTCCTTTATTGTCTCTTTTTTCATTTGCACACCTATCAAATTTCATTAGTTTATAATTTATTTCTTTAATATGTCGAACCAATTTTTTGATAAAGTTTTTAGTCCATAAATGGATTTCAAAAGTTGTTGACAATTATTATTTTCTTTTTCATATCCCTTGGGTATTTGTTACATAAATGGGTGTTTTTAGTTCTGAGTTACAAAAGGCTATTTTAACGTAGTATTGTACTAGTTTTAATTGGTATTTATTTATGATAGATAATAACCATCTGATTATCAAATATTATACGACCAGCACATATGTTTCTTTTAAACTATAATTCGTTTTATCTTTAAATCCCCTTGCTATGAAGCATGCTTTGGTTGTATATTCTTCATTTTGATTTTGTTTGGTTGTGAATACCCATTTTGTATCTAAAATGTTCATGTTTTTTTCTTTTGGAACTATTTTTGATACGTTTAATTTGGATAGTGATGAAAATTCTTCTTTAATGTAATTTGTCCAAACTTCTTTAAAAGGATTATTATTGAGATCTTCTATTGTTTTGGGTACATTATGTTCAAGGAAGTAATAGTTTTTTTGTTTTGGGTACATTATGTTCAAGGAAGTAATAGTTTTTTTGTTTTAGGACTGTACATACTATGGAGTTATCTTTATTTTGTATTGGTTTAAATTCTGTTATATTTTTTCTTCATCGAAACAAACATCACAGGCAATGTGAGATTTGTTTTCTATAGGATTTGTAAGGCAGTATCCTATTGTGGTGTATCCCACCATTATATTTTTCTGAATTTTTCCATTAATTTTAGATCTCTTCTTTCGAGTCCTTTCTTTTTTGCTTTTGTAGCTTTTTGGTTCATAACTTCAATTGGTAGGTATGTGTTTGTGAAAAAAATATCAAAAAATTTTTAAATTATTTAAATTGTTTTTTCAAAAAAATTTCATAGGGAGTTTTTGAATTTTCATTTGAACTACATGGGGATCTGTTTATTAAATGTGCAGCAGTGCTTATGGCATAATTCTAAAATGTGATGTCAGGATTTGAGTCTAATAAAATGCATCTAACTTTTTTCCACTATGGCATTTAATTCTGGTGAATATGCTACCATAGGTTCCAGTAACACACCATTTTCCTCACAAAAATTATTTACTTTACTATCTAAATATTTTATTGCATTATCACATCTTAATATTGATATGGGACAAGTTGGGAATTTATTTTTCATTAATAAATAGTGCATTCGCATTCATCAGATATTTGACTCTTTTTTTGTATGGGTGTGACATATACATAATTTGAAAAACATCATTTTTGTATTAAATTAATTTTGTTTATTTTTTATTTATTTTTTTAATGATTTTTCACTGTTTCATTGTTTTTTAATTTTAAAGTTGGCTTGAGTCACAAACCTGGTTCTAACATCTCATAACTCACAATTGCACATGCCTCAACAACAGTACCCTCACATAAGTGGAGGAGTCCAGTAAGTAGACTGTGGACAGGACTTCATGGGTGGAGCGACAATACTGGGGGGAGTGTGCAAGGGCTGCCTTTGGAGGTGGCCTTCTGGAGATTCACCTGCAATATAAGAAATATTAAACATGGCATGTACATATAATTATTTTTATCAAACGAAAATTAAAAATGTACAAAAGTAATAAACTCTAGGTTTTGAAATAATAATTGTTTACACTTTGAGAAAAATAATTCTAAAATGAACATTTTCTTGCAAATGCAAGACCAGTGACAAAAAAGAAAATAAACAGTTAAATCAGGCAATAGATAATGGATTCTGTAAAGGAAGAAAGAGGAATTATCATGCTGTAAACATCATTAATGTTTATAAATTTTTGCACTCAGTCACTTATTATCTATTAACCTTCATGACCTATCTAGACAATAACAATGGGTGTCAAAATATCAGAAGTATACCTTATTGTGGGGACTACTTGTATGAGGTTTAGGGGCTCAGACGACCAACAACAGTCGCTGCCACAAGGCGGGCCAATATTTGTCTTTATGACGTTGAACAAATTGTTGCACAATGTATGTTTGATCATAATTACTTGCACATACATGCAAATAATGTACAAGTACCAAACTGTGACTAATCTCGACAATACAATGATTTCACAATTCCATAAACAAACTGGCCCATCGTTTCTTATCACCATAAAAAATGATGCAACTGGCTCTCACAAACATATGTATTCACTATGTATGTGTGTCAATGTGCGTGTAATTAAGTCCATATATAAACCATCCGAACTGGCTCTAAAATTGCCAGTGTTTGCCCAGGTTTTGGCTCACCCATATTTTTAATATGAAGTGGTTGACCATGCAAAATCTGTTGATTACCTTCTGGTGAGAATATCTTTTCACAACAAGGTATTCCACACTTATAATCAACATAATATTTAATTATGATAGGCCCTAAAGACAGTTGAGGTTTTTATACCTGGCCTATATTATATGTCATGAGCAAGGTTAATCTCAATAAAGAATTTTGATTCTGAAGTTCGACTGCTTTTTGATTTAGCTTGAGTGGGGCTAAAAACTTTAGTGGTCTAGATGATATTTTTTTCCTGGAGAATTTAATTAGAGCATGTGAATATTCCCTTCATGTGATTTTTCAAGATTTATTATTCTGGCAAGTTTATAGAAACCAGGTATTGATGTGTAATGTAATATGTGAACTAAGTGATTCACTTGTGATTGAAAAGGTACTGTATGATATGTATTTTGTAAAGCTTTGTTTAGTCTATCTCTAAAGTCTAGAGAATATTCCCTTTTCCATGATAACCACAATTCTAATAGATTATCTTGGTTTAATTTCAAATGATCAATTAGCTGCTTGGTTGTAGAAGTTGAATCCTGAATCAGTTAATCTGGAGATATGATTGAAGGTCCTTAATTTGCATGGGGAAATCCGCAGGTGTTGAAGCATGTTGACCTTGGTCATCTGAAAATGGGCAAAGAGGTCTTTGGTCAACTATAATTTGAATGTCTTTCTAACTACCTTAAAAAGTATGAATATAAATAGAGTAGTGAGCATGTTCTTGGTAAAAGACTTACTTTATCACCTGGATAATACATTCATAGACTCTACCATATCAAGGATCTTTTGCAGGTATGAATTGCCGCTGAATGCCTTTCATATTTAAACTGTCCATTATCCCTGAATGTTTCAGAGAAAGTGGTCCAGTATTCAGGTAAGTACACTGAAAGCAAATTAGAACTAGCAGCATAATCTGAGAGGATTAGTTTAGATGTTCCTATACAGAAAAGAATGTCAGAAATGCCTTCCAGGTTTCTGTTAAAGTTAGAGATGAAACAGAAAATAAATGGCTTGTGTAGAGAGACAAGTAAGAATTAAGATACATTTTTTGTGAGGATTTAAAGTTGGCATTTTCAATTGATTTTTCCTTTTGGGCCATTATGTATCAAATACTGAAAAAGGTCCAAAAAATATCAACACTTTTATATGTAAAAGGTTGAGTGAAAGGAATCGGTCTGAAATCTGATGAAGTTGAGTATGTAAATTGCTTAAATGGGCTGACAAGTATCATATTTTTTGCACAAAATTTATGACTTTTTCAACATTTTTGGAAACACTACAAGCACTGTGTGTATGAAATAATACCTACAAACATTGGCTAATGTCAAATTAGCATCCATATACATATATACATTGGTTAGATGTGTACGTAAAAGTATAAGCTAAATTATGTGAGACTTGTTGTGCATTAATATGGGTGAAAGCATATGTTTTGCATAGAGTATTTCTGGTAGGTAATTTTTCATATGCAGAATTCCTGAAGGATCCAAACTATTATGAAATTTTTCATATGAAACATATTTTAGAGGATTGTCCTTCAATAGATTTTCAAATTTCTTGGGAAAGTATTTTTTCTGCTCTGCACAAATAAAACAAAGTAATGCAAAATAACGATTACAATTCATAATTGTATAAGGAGTTAGTATACATTTCCTTGTAATTCTATAATGGTTGAATTAACAAATTGCTTTTAAGCATTGAAAAAATGTCTTAATAAGCTTTTTGAGAGAATTAAAGTTCTGTAAAACAATCCTAAAGCGAGTGTTTAAGGGAGAATGAATAAAACTTGTATACGGAGTACGTAACATTTCAAAATCCTCTTTACTTTTTGACGAATCTGTGGGTTGTGAAGATTAATCTATTCACATTTCCTTTTCACATAGAGGATATGGTTGAGAATTAGGCAATTTAATTTCACATTCAGAAGTTTCTGAATTTAAAAGGAATTGTGAAATATTTCTCTTTTGAGATTTTTCTATCCTTTCAAGTTTAGCTGGTCAGTGAGTATCAAAGATACCATCTGAATCTGAAGACAAAGTAGATAATAGTCTTGGGGAGATACTCAAAGAGTTTGAAAGTGTACAAAATACAAGAGTAGAATATTCTTTCTCAACAAGATCAGGTAATTCATCTATTACATGAATATCAGTTTTTGGCCAAGAGATAGAATCTTAATCTAACCAAAGAGGTCCAGTCCACTATTGAGATTGAGTTAAATTCTCAGCAGTAGATCATCTGGATTCTACAACTGATAGATTTTCAGCTGATTGTACATAATGATATTTTACAGCAGAAATGCTTTTAATTTCGTTAACACAATTAGCGACAAATTGAGGTAAGATTTTACATTCAAGAAGCTAGGTTAGAACTGTGACATCTGGATACCCGTAGCCTTTCCCCTCACGTCACGATCGAATGTATACTAATATTACGATAGGGAACAGATCTCGAATTCTAAGATTATAACAACGATAAGATAAATGGGAAGTACGTCGATTCTCCAATGGAAATAAATTCCCCAAATCTAAGAAACATCGAGGACACGTTGATCGGCTATTATTTAACGATATGGTGACGTGTAGAAATAAGATATCGATCATTGGTGAACCAAATTTAATCTCTTTTGACTGTTCACGTTTTTGGCCCAAGTGTGAACAGTCAGTCTCGTTTTAGACGCGATAGTTTTTTGTTCGTCGTGAATACGAAATATTATTCACGACAAATACAGCTCTTTTATACGACAGCAAGTCACCCTTTAAATTGTTTTCACCGATACTTTCGAATGTGAACGTCAGTAGTAGACTTAAATAACTCGCGATATTATTCCTACGAATTCAAGACGAATATTCGCTCGAGATTTGATGGTTCACCGAACTTCGAGAACCATGAGGCGATGTGAAGTATAACCTGCACGACCTGATATTAGTTACCATACTTGTAAGTAACCTTTTCGATTGTAATAAAGTGTATACTGTGATAATGGGTCGGCCAACTTATTTATTTCCAATTACGTAAATTCGCCCGACATACTTCCTAGGCCTTGGGAGCTATCGCTGGTAGGCTGGTGGCCTAACTGTTTGAGCTGGTTTGTGGTTTCGACTCTACGATTAATCGAGACTTGTTGATATACTTCAAATCGTGATATCATTCCCTATACTCGTGATGTACGTTCGTTTTTGGACGTCACAGAACACATTTACTATCTGACTCTAAAAAGGTTGGGTAGTTGGTAAGATCCATAGGTTTTCTTGCTGTATGCAGAGTTCTAGAACCAATTAAGTGAGCTATTATTTCCAATGTAGAAATGGTAATAGGTCTCATGGGAGTTAAATGAGATTTTCCTATAAGAAAATGTACTCAATAAAAATTTGACTCCTTATTGAAAAAATGTACATATATTACTATAGCAAATGCTGAGTTACATGTGTCTGTGAAGATATCCAGTTGACAAGCATTTAAGTCCCAAGATAGAGTTGTCTGAGAAAGCAATAATTAGTTTATTCCATTAAATAATTGAGCATGTCAGTAGCTACTGGTTGTAGTTTTTCAGGAATTAATCTAATTTGAATCCTTCTGACCAAACTGTTTTCATAAATGATTGAGGGGGAAAAGGCTAGAGCAAACAAACCAAGAGGACCATAGAAGGTTGATATGACTTTCAAAACTAATGTCTTAGTCCAACAAGTAGTTAGAGAAATAGGAGTTGGAATATATAAAACATCATAGTCCATAACCCACACTAGACTTAATACCTTCACTAGAAATTTATCCAGTGAAATGGAAGGATTGAAAATTTTCCTCATAGGAATGTAGTTTTTTCTCCAAAGGGATAATTTCATTTAAATGTCGTGAATACGCTTGTTTGATCTAATATATAAATCATTTAGAGATTCAAAAGTAGGTAAGAAAGTCACCAAGTTATCAACATAATATTGTGAAAATTTTTCATCAAAGTCTTTATTCACCATTTGAAAGTAGTGCGACAAGATTGCGTCCAATAAAAACAGGCGATTGCAATTTCTCCTCCTCCTCCAACCCACATTTGTTCAAGTCAGCTCACACTACTGGAACTATAACAGGCATTATAGCTTCATTACAAAAGACTACGCATCCTCGGAAGACAAATTAACCCCACCTATAAAACAAACTTGTAACAAATGTGTCCAACTCATACCGCAACAAATAAAATCCCATTTTTGATGTGTTTACAAGATGAAGATTAGCAGCAGTTACACTCAAAGAAAAGAGTGAATTTTGTGTTTTAGAAACTCACCCTTATTATGATGTAGTCAGACCCTTCATTGCGATTGAATTAATCAGATGCTTTTAATTATATAAATCCTGTAGCATAATATACTGACAAATACATCTCAAGAGCATCTTCCTTTCCATTTTTGATTTTTCATAAGATGAAGAATTAGACCTTTAAAGGGCTACGCTACCACTGTAATGTGGTGACAGCGATTTGTCATCTCCTCATGTAGATGACCACTGGTCTCTTATACCTTCCTCAATTTCCACAGTGGCAATTACTGATGCTTCTCTCTCTACACCCACAAAGACTATGGCCACTTCTCAGCTGGTGAAGCAGTGGTAAATGGTATCCTCTACATCTGAGCAAGCATCAGCGTCATCTTTGATGCCTGCTGCCAGACCTACACAGAAAGACAACTTCAGTCAACTTCTTGTAAAGTAACTAAGAAATGATCAACACTGAGGCAGAAAGTGGAATGAGCTGCCATGGGTAAGGGTGTGCAATCTAGACAATATGGGACTGCCGTTAGTGTTGTGGTTTGTGACTCTGTCCTTGAACAGTATGGACTTGTCCATAGTATATGATCTCAAGTTTTAATTCCACTGCCTAGGAGGTTCGCATATTCTTTGGAGAAATTACCCCATGCATGTACTGCTGTACAAATCAGCAATGGGTGGATTGAGACTCACACATTCCATGAGGCCTTTTAACTGTGTGTTGAAAATAGGGTAAAACCCCGGTAGTTGACACTTAGAAAATGCATTTTGATGGTTTTATTTTTTGTAATTTTTGCATATCAGTATTTTTTAAAATAAATCAATGTAATGTTTAGGCCAACTCTTTAAGGCCAATTTGGCTTATATTTCGCTTTCATTTATCAATTAGAGTACTTTATAAACATTTTTTAAAAACAGTCCAAAATTCACCAGTACTTGACACCCCAAAATCAATAGTTGACACCCCAGTAGTTGACACATCAAAAATGCAAATAAACAGAGACAAATAGGTACTACCTACCTATTATTTTTAGCTATTATTATTAATTTTATTTCAAACTTTATTTTAATAATTATTAAAATGTATTAGGTCTAAAATTAACCTAATCAAAAATGAATTATAACATAACACGTAACCAATCTACCCAAGTTTCTTAGCATGAATTTCGAATTTCAACGATACATGCCCATATTTAGTGGGCAGATTCAGCTTTTGAACAATGTTTCTAAACAAAAAAGGAGACTTATCCTCCAAATGTGGAAATTTACAAACGTATCCCATATTTTCCCTGGTAAATTTACTTCGCAGAATTTCTCAATGTTTTGTCTTTTGGATTTGATTGTGGTGACAGGAGGTCACCCCATCTGGCATACCACACCATTTCAGTTCTATCTACTTTACAACATAACTTAAAATCACTTAATCATATACCAAGTAACCATAATTAAGGAAAATTAATTATGAATACTTAACGTTTTTATGATAGCTGTCAATATTTATCTGTTAACTTTCTATATTTTTCTACCCTCTACATTTATTGATCTTTAAGTTTATTCATTCCGGATTTACTTACTGTTTCCATTCATCTTCTCCTGTATTCATCAGAGTGCAGTGGATGCGTGCCCGGGCCCATAACCTGTTTTATTATGAGTAATATAGCAACAAACTCACTCAAAATAAAATACATATTTTAAGATCTGATAAATAATATATTTTCAGCTCTAATGTGGGGAAACCCCGAAGGCATAAAACACCACCTGGTGTGCATTTACATTACAGACATATTTATATAGCTTGATTATAAACACAATTAATTAATTAAACACTTTTCTTCTAATTCACTCTTCACCATATATACGAATAATAAAAAGACTCAACTGTATTTCATCATACTATCACTGGGTTTCTATTAGGGAGAATCAAACACGGACGAATCCATATTCAACAGAAAATACTTTCCCAAAAAATAAATCGAAATTATCTTCAAGTTATAGGTATCTCAAAAATTACATACAATTAAGAGATGGCAATCTAGATATTCGTAAGCATCACAATGAAGTTGCCTCACATTTCTCGCAATTGATCGAAGATTTAAAAAAAAAAAAGTTCAATAAACCTTAGGTGGGTACTAATTTCATTCAATCAATATGAGAAATGTATGGTATTGTAATCCAGAGAGGCAAAAAGTATATAGGTAGGTACTTAATTATTGCAGCTGTTAATATCGAAAGTATAGTTTTCTAGATCAACCAGGGATAGCAAACATGCAGCTGTTTAGACACCATAACTACTCTGAGAGGCAGAATTACTTTATTAGGAGCACGACTTATGGGTAGCCTATACTTAATATCATTTGGTAATGGAACAATTTTCAATAATTTTTACATAACTTCTGTCAAACATTTATATTTAAACAAGTTTCCAATCTTCTTTCAAATTTTCCCTATAGTCAGAATCAGAATGGGTATTGAAAATCGGTTCTGCAGTTTCACCAGTATTTGAGTTTTTAAAAATAATTCATCTTTATTATCAAAAATAATAATTAGGTATCCTGTTTGTTAGGGATATTATTCTCATTGAACCATCTATTACCGAACTAATATTTTCTTCAATTTGACGATAATATTATGGCTACTTTTTAGAGATCCGCTTTGTGAATTGGATATTGAACGCTTAGTTACAGTTTGCAAATCAATTTTTACGGAAAAAGTATTCGTCGATGAAGGATTTTTATTCGACATGAGTGATATGTTTATTTACGGAAAGCATTTCACAGATATTTCAATCAGGCTTTCAAATATTAGAATTGATAGTTTTATTCAGAACATGCATCTCTGCAGAGGACGACGTGTTAATAATCAATCTCAACCTATATATGATTATAAAATATCGAGTGGACGCAGAAAAAATTCCATATTTGTTTATGGTAGACAAATTAATACAAAGAGAAGATCCCGGCCAATGTATTTTATAGAGAACTTTGATTTCGCTAATTTGACACCAACAAATCGTAATGAATTTAACGTATTAAATTTCTGAACCATAGCAGTCAATGTTATTTTAAGTTTGGACTAGTAAATTAATAAAATTAATTTGTTCAGATTATAAGTATTATTTTCTCATTTTAACTAATTTTCTAAGGTGGTAGTAAGTAATAATTATAAAACTGTAAGAGGTGTATTGAAAATAAAGGAGAGTGAACTGAAAGCTCCAAAAACCTGTTTGATCCCCATTATACACAGGATGAAATCCGAGAATGTGATAAAAGGATTGTTTGAAAACACCAATTAGACTTTTGTATGGGGCACCATAACATAATGCTTTGGGTGGAGTAAAATGCCACTCACTGCCTTTTTCATTTAACTTATCTGCTACGGTATATTCGCTATTAAAGGTTGACCAAAATTTTGGCAAATATGTAGAGATCAGATGGAACTGGGCAATGTTATCAGACAACAGTAACTTAAGTGTCCCACGATCAGCAATAAATGTGATGAATACTGTCCATACTTGGCATGTGGTTAGAGATAAAAACAAAATAAAATAGACTGCCCTGGTTGAAAGACAGGTAAGTACAAGGATCCATTCTGTTTTAACAAGTGAAGTCACAGCTTTCATCTGTCCTTTCTTTTTAGGCAGAAACTCGTCAAACACTTGAAAAGGTCCAAAAATATCCACATCTGTGTAGGTAAATGGGTGTGTAAATAGTACTAAACAAAAATCTGGCATCACTAAATGGGTCGGTTGATGGTGAGGCTTATTATTAGACCTTTTACAATCCACGCAAGAATTCTTCAATACTTTAGAAAGTAATTTAGATGAACGGGATACAAAATAGTTTTGTCGAAATGAAGCTATTGTAAATTTAGGTCCAACATGGTTACTATTCAAATGCGTTTCAAGCAGTATTAACTTAGTCATGTGGAAATCAGTATGCAACAGAGTCGGTGACAAAATATAATTCTCTTAAGGCTACTTTGCAATATAGTTTCGTAATCCGAGCAGACCTGATTCATCTAGTTTGATATGAAATTTTTAATAGATCACAAAACTTTGTGGCCCCATTTTTTTCAACACATTAAAAAGTTTTTTGAAATATTTCTTTTGATTGGAATATATGAAAGCCATCAATCCAAATTGAAAGATTTTGGGTAATATAGCGTAAGGTGTTACAGATTGCATTCTATATAATCTTTTGGGACACAAACATCGTATGGCAAAAAGGCACCTACAGAATGTCTTTATAAGTTTATTAAGTGAATTAAACTTTTCAATTTGAATATTGGAGGGTGAATTTAAAGGAGGATGTATTAAGCTACACCACGGAGTTTTATAATAAAGATTGTCCTTTGAAGGCCCTGTAGGAGGTAAGCCTTCAAAGTCAGATTTTTTGCAACAAAAAGGGTCCTTACTACAATCAATGTCAGCTGGACAAATTGTCACTTGTAGTATACAATCATTAAATTTAGGTTCTAAAAGGAATGTAGGACTTTGTTTCTTATGAGAGTTCTCAATTCTTCTCATCTTTGCAGGGCAATGATTATCAAAAATCAAATCTCAGCTCTCGGTCAAGTTTTTAGAAAATTTTTTAAAATTTCCCAGAGATTGTTGTAGAGTACAGAATACTGGCATAGAAATTTCTATCTGCGTCAAATTTGGTAATGATTCTATAATATGGAGATCAGTTGGTGACGAGGATTGGTAGTTTGAATGTAACCAGGCTGGACCTCTCAACCAAAGAGATATGAGCATGTTATTGATGGTTGCTCCTAAAGATCGTACATCAATGGGATTATCTGCTGAAGGTACATGACGATATTCAACATTAAGGATTGTTTTAATATCATTAACACTATTAAACACAAATTGAGGTTGTATTTTACGTTTCTTCAACCTGGGTAAAACACACTTACTGTCTAACCATAAAAATGGTGAGCAATTGTTCAAATAAATGGATTTACAAGCAGTAAATATTATAGCACATGCAGTAATGAGTGGTGCATTCAATTCCAATTTTAGAATTGTTATCAAATTCATAGGCACGACTCTAGTTTTGTCTATAAGGTAGCATATCGATGTACCAAATTCTGCATTTTTAAACTGTAGATAAGCAGCAATGGCGTAAGCAGTTTGCAAAGGGTCTATAAAAACATGGAGCTCGCAATTGTTGGGATTATAAGTTCCACAGTTGATTTGCCTGGGTAAACAATAATTTGTTATTTAATGAAGGTCTTTGATAAGTACCATAGCTAACTTTTGAAGCTGCTGTGAAATAGTTTCATCCCATTTTTAATTTTACCATAATAGGTGTTTAATAAACTTCCTAGATGGTACAAAAAGTGGAGCAAACCAACCAATTGGGTTGTAAAAAAATGACATCACTTGTAGAAATGAGAGTTTAAAATAAATTGTTGTTTGTATAGTTACTAGAGGCATATATAAAATGTCCTTTAACACATCCCAAACAAGGCCTAAAACTTTTATAGTTGGTTTGTCTAGAGCTTTCAAAGGTTCAGTCTTTTTTCAAGGCTTCATCATTTGTACCCCATTGAGCAAGTCCCATGCAAATGGCATCTACTATGTCATTAGATTGCTTATAAAGTTCTAAACCTTCCTCATATGTACGGAGGTAAGTAACAAGATTATCAACATAGATGTGATCCATGAACTTTTTGCTAAATTCAGAATCTACTTGTTGATAATGATGTAATAAAATCGCTGTTAGTAAAATAGGAGCAATGATAATTCTAAAATGTACTCTTTGGAATCGATAAATAATAATATTATCACCTGACAAAGGTTTAAAAGGATCCGACATACATCCCTATCATCCAGGTGAAGTTGAATCTGATGGAAAGCCTTACAAATATCGGCGATAATTCCAATTTTATCTTTTTGAAAAGTCATCAAGATCATCAACAAATCTGGTAACAGGTTTCAGCCTTTGAGCATACAATTATTTAAAGAATGGCAGCTGTTTTTAGGTTTGGAAGACACAGTGAATACCACTCTGAGGGGAGTGCTCTTAGTTAAGTTCAAGATTTCTTTGTGGGGCATGAAATGGATTTGTAATGGCCAAAAGAGGTGGTAATGTACCTAGTAACGACCTCTTTTGGGAGTACACCATACACGAAATACCACGTACTTCAAAGTAGTAATATTTCTAAAATAGATTCAGTTTATCATCCACAGACTATAGTGGACCTTAACATTAATTAGAGACTCAATAATATTTCAAACACATGAGTGAGTTTACACATTTAATAAAATAATAATTTGTACATCATAGTACATAAATCTACGTTAATATTTATACATATTCAATCACAATTCAACAAGCAAGACTATCTGTTCACCAGAGACTTCTACGAGAGAGGTTCCAGGTACTTAGAAGTAGCTGTTGGAGAACTGAACTAAACTGAACAACTATACGACTGAATCGAGGGATTATATACTCGTTCAGGGTATGGAAACGTACGTGTTGGATAGGTAAAGTGAGGTAGGGTGTTGTTATTATAGGGTTGTGCTGACTCGTCGAGTACTCGAGGGACAGGTACAACTAGGTCATAAATATACAGAAGGTATATCTGTATATGTAAAATTAAATACGAATAGTTTTGTGGTTGTTTATGAAGAGTTATAGGAAGGTAATTTGTTGACAAATATCTACATTTTTGGTATTCGAAAATGAGTGAATGAATATGTTCGTCATTTCTCAAAATAGACGAAAATATACGTTACACAATTCTCCGGGGGGAACAAAACAAAAAGAAAAAAAAAAATTTTCCAAAGTATCCAACACATACATATGTCCAGATAATTCATAGTTAAAATTACGTCATATAATGCGAGTATGAGTATATATACTTAGAATAAGATTTTTACGAATATTAATTATGAGTAACAAATTTTTCTTACGTATATATATATGATTAGTATATCGTATTATTTTGCGTAATTTTTTTTTACAATGCTGTGCTTTTTGTTAGGTTCACACAGTTTTGGTGGCAGGTTAATTTTAAATATACAATAATAATTATTAAAATAAGTGAGATTGCACTTAACCATATTAGGAACATTTCATTAATGAAAGTTATATAATCATTGAAATTTTGGTCGGGTATTTGAAGTTTAATGGATTTAATTTTGTTCTCCAGATTGTTCATGGGAACAGTGTGAGGAACAAAGTTTTTCCAATTTTATGTTGTAGACCTTTGTCGTTGCTAGATCAATGGCAAGATCAAAAGGTTCTATCGAATCAGAAAAATATGTCCACAGGAGTGGTAAATGATTTTCGATTTTAATAGTCTCTTCTAATGATTCAGAGAGACAAGGGATTTCAATGGGGATGATTACAGTATTTCTGTTATTTTTATCAATATCTTCAATTTGGATGTGACAAGGTACGTCCAGAATGAAGGTTCCAGGGGAATCATTGTTTATTTTTAATTTTTTCGGATTTTTTCGTAACAGAATTAGTTGCTACGAGGGAGTTAAAGTTTACAATAGCAAACTTGGTGTGACCAATAGGGTGCACCAATGTTTGATTATTATTAGGGTTGCATTTAAATGAACAAGATTGTAGTAAATTTTGGTTTAGGTCTTGGAAGAATAAATTCTTTGCACAAGACGATAATTTATCACTTCCTCTGTTAGAAGGAAGGAAGCATAATGGTTTATCCGAGTTACAATAATGGAGGTTGGTTCCACTAATATAACGTACAGAATTTGTTCTGATTTCATGAATTATCAGAGATGGTTCTTGATCCCAGCTGCACAATTCATTAGAATGACTTTTGAATGTGAGCGGAATAAAGTCGTAAATTTCATATTTTGAGTCTAACTGTTTTAGGGGAATTTTTATTTCTAATTCTAACGTATTTTTAAAGAAGTTGCAGTTTACAAGTTCGGCATGGTAATAGTTTTGAATGTCCTTAATGGGTATTGCTAGGTCGAGTCCTAGGTTTTTCGTAATTTTCGAAAGTTTTACTAAATCTTTTTCTAATATTTCTTTTGAGATAATTGAAGATGGGATCATATGAGATTTACACGACGTTAGGATATTTGATAGTCTTAACGTGTTTATTAGGTAATTATCATAGAATCCTTGTATATAGTTTAGGGAGATTAGAAGTTCGTGTTCTTCTAGTGAATTTTCCACAAAAGAATTTGTATGCGAGATAAATCTTGTCATAAAATTGTTTGTATGGTCAATGAAGCTATGCAGATTAGTAGACGTATTTACTAAGGCTGCATGCTCGATTAGTAGCTGATTTTTAATAATATCGTATTCTTCTTTCAACGAGATTTCATTCGCCAAGAAGTTTCGTCCATCTCTAAAGTTTAATACTCGACTGCAAAATCGTAGCGCATCTCCGAAGAAAGATCTGATCGGGGTGAATACGCTTCGTTTGCTTCGAATAGACGATGGTGTCGAATAGAAATCTTGTATCATCGCAATGTTTTGTTCTTTCAGATTTTTTATGGTATTTTTTAATCGTTTCGCCATTTCTGCATATTTGCAATTTTTCCAGGTTGTTTCATTACACAACCGGTGTTTGAAATTCGTTTCTAATAATTTATCTGCTGATTCATGCAAGTCTAGTTTAATGGAGTAAATTATTGGGGCAGATTTAGAATATACGAAAATATTGCTTATTTCTTGAAAATAAGCGCCAGTTGACGCCGTCGTAATCCTATATGGGTCAGACGATGTTCTTTGCGCAATACTAGTCGAAGAAATAATTATTGCGAAATAGAAAAGTAGATTCGTATACATTTTCTGAAACAGAAAGAATGCAACGTCTAAGTTATTTACGAGAAAATGGCTTATGCATATTACTGATTTGTTTTGATATTCGTAGGTTGGGGTGAAGGGGGAGGCAGATTTTTCCGATATCCGAATTATGAATCTCAGTCAAATTGCTAATATAAAATTACTAATTTTATTTTTTTCGTCAGTTTTCCGTCTTTGCTTTTACCGCTTATACTGTATTACCTGTTGTCTGATTTTTTCATTTTTTCGTGTATTTTTCTAAATTTTTTTTCTTTTTGTGCAATTTTTTTCTTCCGAATTTTTCCAAGTTTTAGTGACGTTACCGTGACGTGTTGGTGCAGTTCGGTAAGAAAGAAAAATTTTGTTCGCGGGTTACTTTTCGTTATTCCAGCACATACTATGTCGATCGTATACCTCAACGACCGCATGTTCAGCTCGCATGGTAGGGTGGACGCTAACGAGACCTGGTTCATTGGGAATCAGGTTCTCAATAAAATCCACCCTTTCCAGGACTGTCCTTGCGAGCCCCGTTTATACTATGCGCTTCACCGGTTGTTTTCTCTATTTTATCGTGTATCCGGTGAGTCAAACAGGGAGAAGTTCCTGAGTGAGTTCGAGCCGCACCGAGTGCCAGATGAGACCATTACGGAGGAGGTAAGCTATTGGTGTCACTCAGTGAAATTTGTGAGTTGTCCCAAGTGCGAGGTTTTTGCCAGACACCTTCTCTTCTCCTTACGAGTATTCTTTCCTCATGCCATGATGGTTGAGGTAGGGTACTCGCGGATTAAGTTGGAGTTTCGCGGCAACCTAGACAATTCAGGGACCGTTGGTCTTGGAATACTCTCTGGCCTGCTGGTTGGTCTGCTCTGCGTTTCGCAGGAGACGAACACAGAGGTTACCGTTGAGTATGTACACTTGGACCGACATTATCTCACTGATTTCCTAATAGGTCCAGGCGGGGTCAGCACTGCCCGGTTTCTAAACCAGCATTACAAGCCTCGTCTGGACGTCTCCGTCTCCGTATCCGGTTTTCATCTGATTCGGCATTACGATGCCGTCGAAGGGAACCGCGCGATGTCTCTCCGTGGGGGATGGCTGCTCAGTGGTCCCACAGTATATTCATTCCATTGGGACACACCTTCCATTGAGGAAAGTGCCTCCACTGAAGATTCCAAAGGAGATCAACGTGAAGGACCTTCTTCCTCATCAAGTAGCAGTACCACAAGTGGAGAACATCTGGCAGAGTTCCTCGAGGGTTATGCCGACACCTGGGCTATTGGTAAGTTTTTTTATATTTCCTAGTTTAAATTTTTCCAAACGTAAAAAAAAAATTTTTCACAACATTGTCTCGATGCGCAGATGAGGAGGGGAAATAATTTCTTACCATAAATCAGACACAGTGGGGAAGGGAGGGAAAGTATCGTGACTGAAAAAACCAAGTGACTACGGGTAATATACTTTACACACAGTTACTTTGGTTTTTTCCGAGGGCGACCCCTTGGTTTAGGTATGATTTGGGTTGGGATGGGATTTTCGATGTTTTCGTCTATTTCTTCTATTTTTATTTCATTACTTAATTCGTCTGTATTACGAGATTTATACGGAATTAATCGTCGTACGTGAACTGTTTCGTCGTACGCAGTTTTATCGTCTGTTTTAATACGAATTGCATAATTTAAATCCGTGACCTTTCTAATAATTTTATATGGTCCGGTATATTTCATTTTATTTTTCGCGACGTTTTTTGATTGACGCAGCAAAACAAGGTCATTAGGTTTGAAGTCAATGATCTTGTGGTGTGCGTTATAATGTTTCGCGTTTTTTTCCGATGCTTTTTTTGCTAAGCTCGGCGTTTTTTCTCTCGTCTGAAGGAGATTTTCAATTTCTTCTTCACGAGTTGTTTTATTATTATTATTTTCTGGTATTTCTGGTATATGTACTTCAGGATTAAATCGATGCAGTAAGTAGAATGGAGATTTATTATTCAAGTGTTCGATCGGACTTATATTGTATGCGAAGATAATTTTATTAATTGTTTCGATCCATTCTTTTTCGTTTGAATGGTCGTATTTTGATAATGATTTTTTAATAACTCCGTTGATTTTTTCAACGAGTCATTGCGATTGGGGGGAATAAAATGAAGAATAAATAATTTTTATATTATTTTCTTCGCAAAATTTACGGACGGTTTCATTTGCAAAATGACCTCCGTTATCGCAAGACATTTTACCTGGGGTGCCATACGTATAACAAATAAACTTCAAATACTCAATTACGCATTGAGCATTTGGGTTTTTTGTTGGACGTATGGTGCAGAAATTTGTGCTTTTGTCTACACCGACAAGCACGTACGAGTGTTCATACTCGGTATTAAATTTTCCGATGAAATCGATCTCTAAATGTGAAAACGGTTTAGGGTTTTCGATTTCAATGTGTTTGAGGTAGCCAGCCTCTTTCGGGGAATTTTGTGCCATTTGACACTCATGACACGATAATACGTATTCCGTAATTTTTTGTATCATGTTTTTAAAGAAAAACTGATTTTTTATTTTATTTTTTGTTTTCTTTATTCCGAAATGACCTCCATACAACGGATCGTCATGTAGTTTTTTTAGAACTACCGGAATTAATTTTTCGGGAATTACTGTAACCGCTTCATCATACGATGAGGTTGCGTTTGGTAATTTCTTTAATACGTTGTTTTCGTCAAGAAAATATAATTGTATAGTACGATTCAATTTTCGTATTTTGTTTTTATCTTTTTTTATTTCGTTATAATTTAATAATGAAATTTCATTTTTCCAATGCGGGTCATTTTCCTGCATTGTCTTCAAATTTTCGGGCAATTCAATTTTTTGGGGGGATTCAGAAGTTTGACCTTCTGGTTGGGGGGGTAATGTGATGTCTGGAGTTGACATTTGTGTGACAACTGGGGTCACAGGAGGGGTTGGGATGATCTGATTATCGAGGTTTGCCTCTTTAAGAGCAGATCTTGTAACTACGTTAGTAGTTTGTTGGGACAATTTTCAGAATGATTTAACTCATTCTGTGGGATTGTGGTTTGTACCACGGGGTAATATGGGAAGGTTGATGCAAGGGAAGGGGGAAAATAATATGTTTGGGACGTCGTACTTGGGTAGTACCACATATTTTGATTTTGAAAGAATACAGGGTTTAATGGGACAGAATTGTCATTGTGAATTCTACACACAGTATTCACATTTTTCTCTTCGTTTTGAAGAGCGTATTTTTTATCTACGAGAAATTCACCTTTTTCAAATGTGATTTCGTCCGGTTCATCATGCGGACGAGATAACATATCAGCCATACAATTATTTTTTCCGGCGATATGTTTAATTTGGAAACTATATTCGTTTAATTTAGATATTAATCGGATTAATCTTGGGCTTGGGGTATTAAATTTCTGATGATAAATCAGAGGTTTATGGTCCGTGTATACTACGAAGCGTAATGCAAGTAAGTATCCACGGAAATGAGCTAATGCATTCGTAATAGCTAACATTTCCAAGTCAAATGAACATAATTTTGACTGGGCAGGTTGGACTCTCTCAGAGAAATATCCAACTGGATGTTTATGCTTCGTAACGGGATTAGTTTGCAGCAGCACTGCACCTAATGCAATTTTCGAAGCATCAACTTCTACACAGGTTTCCAATTTTGGATCATATATTGCTAATACAGGTTTAGAAATCATAATTTCTTTTAATTTTTCAAATATTTCAAGATGTTCTTGATTTAATTTTATTTTTGCATTTGATTTGCTATCTGTACCTCTTAGTAAATCAGTAAGAGGAGCAGTAATTTTAGCTAGATTAGGAATTAATTTCCTATGATAATTTATTGATCCTAAAAATGATCGTAATTGTTTTAATGAATTAGGGGGATTTAAATTTTTTATTGCCTCTATATTTTTATTTAATGGACGTAATTCGTTATATCGGACCGTATGTCCTAATATTTCGATTTCGTTCATTGCGAATTGGCATTTTTTTGTTTTTATTTTTAAATTTACTTTATTCAATCTTTTTAATACTTCCTTTGTATTTTCAAGACATTCTTCGAAAGTTTCTCCGAAAATACAAATGTCGTCCAAATAGCATACCATTTTTTTCCAGAATATATCATGGAATATGTCATCCATGATAGTTTGGAAGATGGACGGGGATATACTTAAACCTATTGGAGTGGAATTAAATACGTATCCAATTCCATCCACGTTTATTCCAGTGTATTGTTTAGATTCTTCCGTGAGAGGAATCTGTAAATATCCACTGTTTAAATCAATTGTTGTAAACCATTTTTTATTTCTTAAATATGGCCAAATAATATCAATTGTTGGCACACGATTATTATCCATAATAATTCTTTGATTCATTCTTCGGTAGTCTACTAATACTCGATAGACTCCGTCAGGTTTCTTTTTTACAAATATTGGCGATTCAAATTTCGATTTTTGTTTTTTTAGGACACCTACTTTTACTAAGTCATCGACTAGTTTGTGTAGGGCCTCATGTTCTGCGTGTGAGAATTTAAAATTTCTACACCGCAGTGGGGTTTCGTCGTCTACTCGGACAACTTGTTGGGAACTTTACAAATGGAAACTTCATCTGTTTTTCCCGTAAAAATATTATTATATTCATTAATTATTTCGTACATTTTTATTTTTTGTTCAAGTGACAATTTTGGATTTATCGGGATGGGATTTCCTCGATTATCCTTAAAAATAGTATTTTCTTTTATTCTTTCAATTTGGCAGGAATTAATTTCTACTGCACTACTTAATTCAAATTTTCCTAAATATTCGCCTTTACAGATCACGTGGGGTCTGTTATTATTATTAACAGCCGCAATCGTGTCTTCTGATACGATTACAAAGAAATTATTTTTTTCTTCCATGGATGTTTCACACAGAAACTCCAGGTGTTCAGGCAATGTTTCTAAAATTAGCACCGAATTTGCCTCTATTTTAAAAGATTGGGGAGCATAATATTTAAAGGGCTTAATATAACCTAACTTATTTTCCTTTTCAATAGGGAAATTGTGACATTCAGGCATGTCAAAACATCGCTCTTCATCACCACACGGTAGAGTGAATTTGTTATTCGAAAAGTCCATTTTGGCTTTATGGGTTGATAAGAAGTCGTAACCCAGTATGACCGGTTCTACTAAATTTCGAACAACGTAAGTGGGATGTGGGTAAATACAATGATCAATGGAGAAAATCACATTGGTTACTCCTATGACCTCAAGAGGTTGACTATCCGCACCACGAAATCTTACTTTTGTTGGTAGAATTGGTTCCGTAAAATTGACTTTCTTTAAAACTTTTTCATCGATAAGTGTCTGTTCTGAACCTGGATCGACTAAGCTAAGTATTTGTTTACCATAAATGGCAAATGGAAGGTGAAATTTACATTGGGTTCTGCAGTACCCTTTGCTTTGAAACTTCTCCTTACTCACATTGTTAACTAGTTTCGATTCTTTGTTCGCGACATCCCTTACAGCTGACAGATCACCTGTAAGGGGGACACTTAGTTTTTTGAGCAATTATTCTGGCAAGCCTGGGGGTTTGAAGTTGGGAGATAATTTTGTTGTGGAGCTGCCATTAATGGTGCCGGAGGGGCAATCATTTGAGTATTAGCAGCCACATAGGGGAGATTTTGGGGAGTATTAAATGATATTCCAGACCATGCTGGAGCATTGTTCCAATTTGGGAGAGCCATTTGGTTCCAATTTGGGGTCCTATTGGGATAATATCCGTTATTATTTCTCGGAAAATTATTTCTCCGAAAATTTGGATTAAAATTTCTTCCTTTATAATTAGGATTGAAATTTTGATTATTATTCCAATTTCTATTTTGGTTATTTTGGTTCCAGTTTTGATTCTGGTTCCAATTACCATTACCATTATTATTATTATTATAATTATTATTATTATTCCTATTTTGATTTTGGTTTTGGTTTTGATTACTATTTTGATTATTATTATTATTCATATTATTATTATTATTATAGTTATTATTATTATTATTATTACCATTTTGGTTATTGTTGTTTTGTTCATTATTATTATTTTTATTTTGGGGATTTTTATTATTTTTCCTGGATTCCTGAAATTTTGAAATGTTCGCTATTGCAGCGCTCATTTTCTCCATTTCAGCTTTCCAGATCGGGTCAAACGATATTGTATTTACGTATTTTTCGGTTTTCTTTTCTCTTTTCCCGGATTTTAATTCTTCTATCGTTTTTTCTAATTGGTCAATTTTTTTACGTAAAAGGGGATCTATATGTCCGAATGCTTTATCTTTAAATTCGAGATATTTAGAGAAAGCTTTATCAAGTTCCTGAATTGTTTTAGGTTCTTTTTTTATTAAGAACACTCTTTCTTTTTCGGGGAGATTTGGCATAATTTTTTCGATAATTTTTTCTTCCGTAATATCGGGTTCAATTTGTTTTAAAATTCTTTTCACGAACATAATATACGCAGAGAAATCAGCTTCACCGTTGTAATTTCTTTCGTATAATATTTCGCGTAATTGGGGTTTAGTCCTCGTAAAGACTTCCAAGATTTTTTGTTTGGTGTTTTGCCAATTATTACATTCGGGGTTAGTTTGAATTCTATCCTCAAATATTTGCTTGGCGAGACCAGAAAATGCGATTTTAATTTTTTTAAATTTCATATTTGCATCCCAATTGAAAGATTCCGCCTCATTTTCAAATCTGTTTAAAAATGATACGATGTCTTCCGTTGGGGTGTGTCCATATAAGGAAGGTCTGATATTTACTGCAGCCTTTCCTGACATTTTATTTTCTATAGAGGGAATTAAGTTTTCTAAAAGTCTAGTTTCAATATCTGGGCTGAGAAAATCTTCGTCAGATTTTTCTAGACATTCAGTAATATCTACTAGATTAATAGCGGTTTTAACTCTTGGGAATGGTGTGGGATTATCCAAATTTTCCAAGAATGGGGTTGAAGTAGAAGGAGGATTAAAATATTTTCTTATTATGGGATTTTCTAATTCGGGAATTTGTTCACGAGTTTTTCGTGTTGTTTGTAAAATTATTTTTATATTTTCAGGGGTTAATAATTTTTGTATTTCCTTACTGGATTTAATTTTTTGTAGGATATCCTCTTGGGTTTTTATTCGAGAAAAATATTTTTTATCGACTTCGATATTTAAATTTTGACATACATTATTTAATTCAAAATTTTTAGCATCGATTAGCCAATTTAAATTAGTTTTAGTAGTATTGGGTTCGGATAAGTTTTCCCAAGTTTCACTCATAAAAATAAATTTTTTCGCGACTTATAATTATTTAACACTTCTTATATTTAAGGGAGGGACGCGAATTATAATTAATATTAATTGTTACTTTGTTTTTCTTTTTTTTGTTTGCACAGGAGCTTGAAGAGTCCGTCGCCGCACTTCGCCGAACTTCACCGTTGTATATATTCCTTTTCTGTATTCCTTCTCTTTCTGTATAATAAATGTTCTTTGTTTGTTTTTGAAGTTCAAGTTTCTTTTCACAACTAGTTCTTTTCCACTCGCCACTAACCTCTACTTCCTTTCCTCAAGAGCGCGCCTTACGCGTTTCTCTTTGAGTACTTGACTAGAGTTTTCAAGGTTAGAGCATAGTACTTCGAGCCAGAGGAATTGAAACAGCAGCTTGAATTCCGCAATTCCGTTGAGCAGGTACTAGAGCGAGAGTTCGATTCGCAATAGCAGACCAGTTGGGTGCCAATAATGTAACGGCCAAAAGAGGTGGTAATGTACCTAGTAACGACCTCTTTTGGGAGTACACCATACACGAAATACCACGTACTTCAAAGTAGTAATATTTCTAAAATAGATTCAGTTTATCATCCACAGACTATAGTGGACCTTAACATTAATTAGAGACTCAATAATATTTCAAACACATGAGTGAGTTTACACATTTAATAAAATAATAATTTGTACATCATAGTACATAAATCTACGTTAATATTTATACATATTCAATCACAATTCAACAAGCAAGACTATCTGTTCACCAGAGACTTCTACGAGAGAGGTTCCAGGTACTTAGAAGTAGCTGTTGGAGAACTGAACTAAACTGAAAAACTATACGACTGAATCGAGGGATTATATACTCGTTCAGGGTATGGAAACGTACGTGTCGGATAGGTAAAGTGAGGTAGGGTGTTGTTATTATAGGGTTGTGCTGACTCGTCGAGTACTCGAGGGACAGGTACAACTAGGTCATAAATATACAGAAGGTATATCTGTATATGTAAAATTAAATACGAATAGTTTTGTGGTTGTTTATGAAGAGTTATAGGAAGGTAATTTGTTGACAAATATCTACATTTTTGGTATTCGAAAATGAGTGAATGAATATGTTCGTCATTTCTCAAAATAGACGAAAATATACGTTACAGGATTAACTCAGGTTTACTCCATGGATCCACTTTCTCAATCATTTGCAACTCGATGAGAGTTTCAAAATACTGAGTATATTTTTCAAAAAGTTCTTCAAATTGTCGTAATTTCATCAATTGATGTTCAAGTCTTTTTATTGAAAGATTAAAATGATCGTCCAAAGGTGGGAGATAGTTTTTATATAACCATTGAATCTGATATCTATTGTTAACTAATTTAAAATCTGTATAAAACAATCATAAAGCCTCATTTTCAGCTTCAATTCGACTGAAATTATGAAATTCCATACTTAATACATCGAGCCTCCAAAGATTTTCAACAGATTGCAGTCATGTCAAAATTATTGGGGTAAAATGGTCACTTTAATCAGGTGGAGTTGAAACTCCACCTATCATATGGCCAAATGGCGTATTAATGAGCCTTGTTTTCAAAGAAATTGTAAAAACAATCTTCATGAAAGACCACATAAGATCTTTACCTAGTAAAAGGTGAATCATAAGTGTCAAAAACTCAATATTTTTACACTGAGGAAACAATGCTTTAAAAGTTTTAATATTAGGTTGTTTCAAATTTCCCAAAATACTATTTAAATTACTCGCTTTAATACATACCTTTGTTCTATCAAGGAGCAAAATATCAAAAAGAACCAAATAAGATTTATTCTTGTTTTAATTTAAATTTTCCACGCCTGTAAGTCGTAAAACTTCTTCATCAGAAGGTTTAATTTTAAGGTTGTGAAAAGCGAAGTTCTGCATAATATAAGTAAGGAGACCACCACTATTGAAGAATCCACAAATTTTTATGTGTTTATCTAAATTTGAAGAGAGAGCATACAATTCAAACCATAAAAAGAAAGATTTTATGTAACTAATTGTATTAAAATTAATTGGCTCACTGTTTTTCGGTAAGTTTTTGTAATGCTCCTCCATCAACTTGCCTTAGTATCATCATTGGGAACAGAAGGTACAGTAAAAATTTGGGTGTCTTTAGGCTTACTTCGTTTGTTATAATTAGAATTATTGGTGTTATTAGTTCTGGAGGTTTGTTTGTGAGATTTATTAGTTGGATTGACATTCAATTCAACTAACTCATGAATTTTAATAAGCTCCCTGAAAGCTGAGAATAAATTATTGACATTACGCTGAATAAATTATTGACATTACGCTGACTCAATTTTAAATTATTCATATATGATCGATGAGGAAACTTTTTGGCAGATATATTGAATAGCTGTTCTTTGTCAACTATTTCTGTAGCTTGTTGATATTGATCGATCAAAATAGCTAGTCCATCCATCCTTACTAGAATTGATGGAAGGGTGTTATCAGAATTTTGGAAAGCAGTAACTTTATATCAAAATTTTCTCTCATAGCTTACTAAGATTGCCATAGCGTTCCTATAAATATTTTAATCTCTTGATGTAGCCTATATCGTCAGTAGATAGGTGATTAATCCTATCAGAAATTTATTTTAGCAGGGTACCATGAAGCAAATGAATTTTTTGTGGAATGGCTGCGTGTGTAAATACACGTAATTTTTAAAGCCATTTAAAAAACTGGGATGTGTAATTAAATATCCATCCCATTTATTTAAATAAAATTTTGGAGTTTTTAGATTCATAGAAGCAGATTCTATGGAGTCTGATGGATCAATTTCCCATATTCGAGGAATTATCTTGAATATGTTTTTATTACCATTAATATTTTGAGGCGATGGTATAATATTATCTAGTTCCTTGGCTGTAGTAGCAGAAGGTATATGAAACATAGCTGGTGGGGTTGGAGCAACAGATGGACCAACTGTAGTTTTGTCAAAAATTGATGAATGAACTGGAGATACTATTGGTGGCTTTGGACAATACCGTTTTTAAGAAGTAGCATGATTCACTTTGTCGATTATCAGCAGAGGGAGGATTTTCCACAGGAGTTGGCTTAATATTTTCTTCCCTGCAAGAACCTGTTGTTGAAGTTTTTGTTCAACTGATCAGCAACTACTAAATTTGGATCAACATCCATTTTCTGGTTGTCAGCCACGTCGACGTATTTTTATTTCGGATTACAATATGTATGATGCAAAATTAGCAGTCAAGGATCTTGGCCGTGAGTAGCAATAAAACTTTTTGGTGATCCGGGTTTTGCATAAGTCATTTTTTGACATGAAAAATGGTAAGAAACGACAAAAATTTAAAAACTTGATAAATAATATAATGGTGAGAGGATATTCACCCCCTGCTTCATGTATTTTTGGTAAAAAAAAAAGTTGCGAAGAAAAACGTAAGAAAAGTATGAAATAAAGAATGGACAAAATTGTTTTTTAATGACAACACAATAAAACACACAAAAATAAGACGCAAGAATGTTAATTAGAACAATTAGCATTAAAAATTCCCTAGAGCAATTAATTAACATAAAAAGGCATGAAATTTGTTAAGTACAAGAAGCAGTCTGAAAATAATGCGATGAGTACAATAAAATGAGTTGTCTATTTTATACTATAACAGTGTGCACATGCGTGGCTACTATAGTTGGTTGGTCTCATTGCGTTTGTGTGTGTAAACACTCAGGACACGTATATTTGTCCTGGTAGGGTGGCTATGAAGCTATTAGCATTTTTAGTGGTGTATATTATTCACACACTACTTTGTATTTTTGTATCTTGTACAAATAAATGTACGATTTGATTGCCATATTTCAACCTTGAACTGTTTGCTACAGTAGATACGAGACAGATAACAAAGTCGTATTCACAGGAACAAAACAATTTGCTTGTTATTTTCATTTCTTTTGTTTTGTTTGAAGCAAAGTATTTGAGTCAGAGGTTTTTTAGGAATTTTACCTCTTCACTCAATGTGAGCCAACCATTCTAAGATGGCAAGATAACGTTGCAAATATTTTAAGATAGCCATTTTTTGCACAAATAGTATTTGCTTGATGAAGCAAATGAAATTAATCGTAAATTGTTATATTTTCACCGCTAGGGGTGGCAAAAAAATTTCTTCAGAAATACGAAGAAACAATTTTTTCTTCCAGAGTTAATTTAATAGAGTAAGTCATCTGGTGATTTTTCTCACTAATTCTGGTGGTGGTGTAAGAACATAAATTTTTTAAATAAAAATTTATTTCTTAGCCTAAATTGGAACTATTTTTACTAAGTGGGAAGATAGATTTATTTATTTATTAGTCCAAAACAAAAATTTAAGATGCTAATGTTTGGCGTTATCAAAGGGAAAAAATTTTACTTTGCCTAAGAACTTTAAGAGTTTATCAAATTATGTTAATAATCCAATTATAGTGGAAGCTTGTAGTAATTTTTTTTCATCAATGTCTTTTTTCGAAGTCATACAAAAACCAAATTTGTAAATAATTCTAAGATTCAAAAAAATTTTATTTCTTGAATATCTTTTTTCAAAAGCATAATTAGTATTCCTAAGGATTAACTACTTGCTCCTGCTACCATGTAGTGGGCTAATAGTTCCTTATAAATATATGTTCGCTTAACGTCCAAGGGACAACAAAATAGACAATGATTTCTCACACAGTTAAGAGCTCATACTGCTGCAACTACCTCAGCATCAGTGTCTTCCCAAGGCACATTTATGCGCCATTACTAACCACTTCTGCATATTGTGTAGTGCACAGGAGGGTCAGGGTGGAGCCCAAAACAGGTACTAGCTCCATCGTTTGATGGTGTTCCATTTTTGTCTCCTGCTATGAGTAGGTGGAGTAATAATAATAATAATTTTTTTAATGTGGGAATCAAATTTATGAATTTTATGGACAAAAAATTTTAATTAAATTTTAATTTTTAATGAAATATTTTTGATTCCCTATTAAAGTAAACTACGATAATAGTTTCCTGTTTAATCTTGGGTTTTGATTCAGTCTCAAAAAAAAAATTATTTGGAATCCTATTTAAAATTAAATATTAAAAAAAACTAATTTAATTTTTAAATTTGATAAGTAAATATTAAAATCTGACTAATTATTTCATGAAATATGAAAGCTATTATATTGAAGGGTTCAGATTTGGTTTTGGAAAACCTTGAATACAGCAACTATTGTATATGAAAAAGCAAACCTAAACTTGTCCAACTTGAACAAAGAGGTTTTATCTTATCAGATTTGTTCTTGTAAGATCTTGATATTTATGTTTGAACTTGAATTTTATGTTGAAACTTGATTTTTATGTTGAACTATGAATTTTTAACTATGATTTTGTCTGATTGAAAACATTGTAAAAGATTTTTGATTCCTTCTGGTAAATTAGAAAGAGTAGAGAAAAAATATTTTTTGAAATTTCCAAAAATTAGGCTTGTTCAATGCAGTTTTTATTTTCAATAATCCCACTGATATCTACAAAAAAAGTTTTGAGTTGAATTTCCCCATTAAATTTTTTTAAATTAGGAAAATTTACAATATTAATATTTATATTAGTTATTTCTTTGTCTTCAAAGACAATTTCTAATTTTTCATGACCAGAATTTAAAATTTGAATGATGCCTATACAGTTTGTGGGACAATTTGCAAACTCACACCAAAACCTAACCATTAAAAATCTTTTAACTCATTCTTTAATTAGGATAAAAAAATTTTATTTCCTTGATGATCCTCACTAAACTTTTACTAGGATTAAACCAAGTTTTGAATGTTACCAATGTCTGTAATGACTAAAAATGTTTAAGTTCTGTGATGCTCAATGTACCATAAACTTACTTAATGTACACTTTTAAATTCACCCACAGTACAGACCATATGCACAAAAAATTATAGAGAAATATATTACCCGTGATCTGTGGAATATCTTCAAAAACTTCTTATACAAATTCATGCGAATGCTTAATTTAACTATGTGAAAACAATCTAAATAGCTTCAAGTCTTCTTTGGACATGTAAACAACTGGATTCATTTGAAAACCGAATGCTCACAATTCCAAAATTAATCATCCAATCCAGAAAAAATAAAAAAATCATAAACGAAACAATGAAGTTACAATTGACGTTAACCTATTAATATTCCTAAAATTTCAGTGAAGTTGAACAAAAAATTAATGCAAGCGCCTTACAGTAACAGACAAATCAGGTACAAAGTCAAGCTGAATTCCAACAATGAAAAAATTGGTTGAAGTTCGAAATAAAAACTTCTTACAGTAGCAGACAATACACATCAGCAATGATGGCAGTTTCAATAAAGCATGCCAAAAGCAACAGCAAACTAATTTTTTTAAAGTTTACCAACGATGAAATAATCCACAAAATTAATTTTTCAAAGACTATTTGATGCATAAAAAAATTTAATTTTCATTTTTGAAAAAAAAAATTGCAGTAACTGGAGTTAACTTACTGCTTATAAAAAAACATTGAAAATGTAACACTTTAACAAAAAATTTGACTTGCAATTTCTAATGCAAACATTACAGCAAGTTTAAATGAATGCCTAAGTAATTTTTTCCTATTGACTTGTTCAGATTGAAGCTCGCACTAACATGAAGTGAGATTTTTGGATCTGAAGAAAGTGAACAGGTCAAATTGAAGTACTATAATGCACTAAAAGTAAAAAACTGTGCAAGTATGAAATAGACTGTAAAGGAGATGGCCATCTCCCTCCATTACTCGAAAAGCATTCAAGTGGGAAAAGGTGGGAAAGTGTTATTGACATGCGAGATATGAAATGTTGTAAGAGTTACACAACCTGAATTAGTAATATGAGTATTAATGTGTAGTGTCACTAATAGTGAGCCAGTGTAGTGAGTGTGTCCCAAACAACAATAATTTTAGAGGTATTTTTTTATATGGGGTAATTATGACAATTGAGCATATCAAATGTTCACTGTTTGAAACCACACAGCAGAGTGAATATGTTTTTATTAAAATCCATATTGGCTTTATTGGTTGATAGGAAATCATACCCTAAAATGACCGGTTTGACCAGATTTTGGACAAGGTAGGTAGGATATGGATAAATGCAATGATCAATGGAGAAAGTCACATTGGTTGAACTCATTATGTATAATGGTTTAGAATCCACATCATAAAATCTTACATTGGTTGTATATAACAGTTCCTTAAATTTGACTTTTTTCAAAACATCTTCAGAAATCCGTGTCTGTTCCAAATCTAGGTTAACTAGGCTAAGTACATGCTTGCTATTTATAGCAAAAGGAAGATGGAATTTATAATGCTCAGAGTGATCAGCACGTTCCTTTGTTTAAAATTTCACTTCAGTAACATTGTTAACCAGTTTTCACTGTTTGTTAGAGACATTCCTTTTAGCTGATGAACCATCTGTAAGGGGCACACTTAGTTTTTGAACAGATATTTTGGCAGGGTGAGGAATTGGGAATTTGATTTTAGCAAATAGAGGGCTGTATTAACATAAGTGGAGAAGAGGATGCAACCACTTGGGTGTTGACAGCCATATAATTTTAGGGATATTGGGGAGTATTATGAATACAATTTTGATAATTTGAAAAATTAAGAAAATTATTATTTCATCTTGGTACATTGTTATTATTTTGGTTTGGTACTCAGTTTTGATTATAATTTTTATTATTATAACATTTATAACCATTAACGTTACAAAAATTATTTTTCTGATAATTTGGGTCATAATTGTTTCCTTTATAATTAGAATTTGGATTTTGAGAATAATTCTGGTTGTTAATACAGTTTCTATTCTGGTTTTGATTCAAATTATTTGGGTTTGAATTATCATTATAATTATTATTGTTATTGTTATTATTATTATTGCTCCTGTTTTGTTTTGGGTTTTGATTTTTATTTTGAGTTTATTTTCTTCTTGATGTCTTGAGGTTTCAAAATGTTCACTATTATAGCACTCAATTTCTCAAACTTAGATTTCCAATTAGAATTAGAAGAAACTATATTAGAAATTTTTTCAAATTTTCTCTCAGAAGTTGTTTCTATTTTTAGTTCCTTGATTATCTCCTGTAATTTTTCAATTTTGGCTCTCAGAAGGGGATCCCATGAAAATTTTCTTCAGAATTTCCTATAACAGGAGTTGATGAACTCAGTGGATCTAAATATGATTTTTGGATAGGTTTATCGAGTTCCGGGTTCTTTTTACATGAAGAACTGTTGGGAGTTTCCAAAAATTTTTTTAATATTTCCAGGAGTTAGAAGCTTTTTATTTCTTTGTTTTTTTATGGGTAATACAATATCCTCTTGAATTTTTTATCAAGAGAATATTTCAATATCAACCTTGATATTTAAATTTTTATATAATCTTAAGATTTCTTGATTTGTGACTTTTATGAACCAATCAAATTGTTGAATTGGGCTTGGTTAAATTTTCCCAATTTTTGTTCATAAAATTTTTTTTTCAAATTTAATTATAATTAATTTTAATTTTTTACTTTTCTTTGTGTTTTGTTTTTACAGCAGCTTGAAGATCTGGACATGGTTTCGGCAACTGGGTGTCAATGGGCAGTGTTGTGAGAATAATTCAATGTTTGAATTATCTCAACAAATAAGATAATTTCTAAATATTATCTTTTATTAAATTTGAACTTCAAGTTATTACAAACACATTTAAACTTTAATTTATTACTGATACTTAATAATAGTGAGAGCTGATATACATAACATCGAGTATGGACCTTAACGTTTCTACTCGACTGCTAGTTCAGGAATGAATATGTCTTCGAATAGAAGACAAGACATCACCTACAATTTCTTTGTTATAAATCAAAAATGGCCAACCAAAAAGGTGGCGTGACATGGAACATCTGCTAAATATGATGACTCTTATTGTCAGCATATTTGGTGGTGTTTGTCCATGAGAAGCTAGGTACTATATAGACAGCTATTATTCCAAGAATTTGGAATAATAGTTGTCTATATTTGTTTGACACGTTTTTGTAGACAAACTGAATCGTCTGCAAAAATGGACGGAACAGGCAGCAATTTATTTACTTTTGTCTTAATTTTTTTTTAAATACAATTTATATCAGGGTATTGTGGACCCACAACATTTTATTTTCTCTTTTCTAGTCTTTCTCAACTTGCAATAACCTTTACTTCCTATTCCTCAAGAGTGCACCTTAGGCTTTTCTCTATGAGTAATTTAATAGAGTTTTCAAGGTTACAGATCAAAGTACTTTGGACACAGAAGAAGAAGACAATTTTTGAAGCAGCAGCCTTGGATCAGTGTTGATGAATAAACATGAAAAATTTTTGTTTTACTTAAAAATTAAAATTTTTAAATTAAAATTTTTTTGACATAAACATTTTGTTTTAAGAGTTTTAGAAAAATTTTAAAAATTCTATTTTAGTAATTGAGTGAGGATTCAAAGTTGCAAATGAAAACCAGTTGGGTGCCAACAATGTAATGGCCAAAATAGTTTGTTAAGTACTGGAAATAAACCTCTTTTGGTGTGGTTACACTTCCTTCAAGTCAAACAATATTTTAAACAAATATTATTATTACTCGAGAATTAATTTAAATTATTAAATTTATTATCTACAACTATTGGCGACCTAAACTTTCAGAGAGACTTTAAATAAAATTCAAATACATAATAAGTTTTCACACTATAAAAATAATAATTTACATACAAAAAAGTGTAATGTGCTAGACAACTTGATTAATCACAGTACTAAACTGAGAGAGTATTAAGTACAGTGCTGAGACTGAGTGAATATAAAATTGCAGTACAATTATTTTAGTGCAAACAATAGTTTATATATCCTGTCAGGGTATATTTTTTTACATGGTATTAGGTATGAAGTAGGGATTTGCTGTTAGAGGGATTTATTTATTTGAGAATATTCGAGGGAATAGTGCATTGATATCACTGAATATTCCATTAAAAAGGGTGCCTGTTGTAAGTTTTGGCAGGAAGTAACAGTACTTTTGCCAGTTAAATGTTCAATTTAAAAGGGACAAAGGTACAGAATAAAATACATTTTTTTGTGAAGATGAATATTTATGTTAATATAACAATATGACAAACATATATATTACATTTCCTATTTTTCCCCATTTCAGCATTTTTTGGGAGTCTGAGGAGCCTAAACTGTTTTATCTATGGAAATGAAACTTGAAGGTAGTGTTAGAAGCTTTTATGGGCTACATATTCGTGTTTATATTATTAAAATTCATTAAGTAGTTTCAGAAGGATGGGTTCTCAAAGTTTTATAAATTCACCATGTTTTCATCACTATAATTCCAGTAATCAAAAGATTTTAGCTTAAAATTTTATGGTAGTAGGAATTGTGAAATCTGACAAGCACAATTTTTCTTTTTAAATAAACTCTTCTTAACAAATACAATGGGAATTTGGTTAAAATGGCTCTTTTAGATTTTCTACTTCTCTCGGATCTATATCACCTTTTTTTTTCCTCTTTTCCCAACATAATTTCTTCTTAAAAACTTGGTCCCTATTTCCTGTGAAACATGGTGATTGGATGACTTATTGTGGGGCGGTACACAATATTGGTACTTTTACTTAATTTTCCATCCCACTCAGATTATTATGAAATTATTTTCATATTACAAGTCTCTTTCTGCCCTAATTAATACAGAAACACATATTTGCTGCATCTTCTTTTCCCCCTTTTTTAATTTTTCATATCTTCAAAATTCCAATCTTTAAGGTCATCAAATATGGTTCAGATACATGGAACTCCATTGTGTTTGGCCATTTGAACCATTACATCCCCTTAGAGTAATTTTATTGCTTATATAAATCATTGTTCTAGGCATATTTTTCACTTCTTACTTTTTCAAATCTTCTATAAGAAGAGGTGTAGTAGTAATATTTGTGTTATTTTAACCAAGTATTATTTCATTAGTTACAACAAGATCAAGAAAAATCGCAGTGTGAACTTTAAAATTTCAACAAAGTTTGTTACTTCACTTAAATCATTGAATTATTGTATGTGGCTATATTGAACTTCAAAAGTAGCTCTGGAATTTCTTGTTGTGGAGAAGGATTTACACAAGAAGGTAATCAACACCACTGCATGTTCTATCACATCAAACACAAATATATGGGAGAGGCAAATCCTAGGCAAACACTCGTGATTTTGTAGCCAGTTTTGTGAGTTCATATAGGGAAATTGGCACATGCACACAGACACTCATATGTACATATACATATGTAATTATGTCATCTTATTACATCGTTTCCTATTTTGTATCAAGATAAGAAATGATGCAGCGTGTTTGGTAATGGACTATTACATCATTGAGCAGTTTCCTGCTAACAATATGTCAACAACATATGCCAAAAATACTACAAAATTACCTCCATTTCTCCATTAGAACAAACAGGTATCCTTCACATCACTAACCAAACCAATTTTATTCATCTCCGTGGTAAAGAGAAAGTTCCAGCTTTTTGAACTAATTCTCAAACCATACATTAATTTATTTAATTTTCCAACTTTGTTTACCAATTCTGAATGGTTTAAATCCACTGCTTCAGGAATCTCCTTGTATATAGGACTAGTTATTTCTCAATGTAAAAATGCAGTTTTCACATCCAATTAACAAATCTCTAGTTTGTAAATATATACTATTACCAGTAAATTCTGTACAGTTGCCAAGGGCTTTACTGGTGCATTTATCTCCAATACACTCTACTCCATTTTGTTTTTAAATCCTAGTCCCACTAGTCTCACTTTATAACTCACTCCTCCAAGCAGTTTTGACTTGGTTTTAAATAATCATTGAGAATCTACGAGGTTAGGTTTTTTCCCATATTCATCAAAGATTGTTCGGTCTACAATACTCCAGGCCTGGAGTTTTTTCAATGAGTTTAACTCCTCTTTAATAGCTTCTGTCCACTCCTGATTGGTTGAGGAACCCAATGCCTCCTCATACATTCTTGGGTCCTCATTATTCTCAGCCATCACATGTATATGAATTCATCTAAATTATTCTCCAGATATTCAATTTCAATCCATTTTTCTCCTTCAATGCTGAATAGCTCAATCTTTTATCTTTTTACCTTTTAGTTTCCGTGATTTTCTCTATTCAACGTCTTTTTCTCTTTCTCCGAGTCAGAGTCAGTTTTGAATTTATTAAACCAATCATTGTTTACATGTTCATTGTGACGGCCGGGCCGCCGCACTATACGTCGGCACATAACAATACTCACTCCCTCGTTCACCGTTACCCAGCACCGTGGCCGAGTGAGTACGGTGCTGCCTTTTGTGGCGGTGAGCGAGGGAGGTTTTTAGGTGTTCGGCCGGTACGGGTTCGAATCCCCGTACCGCCTGAACACCTAAAGTGGTGACCCCGACGTGATCCGGGAGATGGAATATTCACGCCATCTCTCGGACACTAGGCGAACTACCGACTGTACTGTGGTGCGTCACACCGCCGGTTCTCTGCGTGACAGCGCTGGTGGACGTATGCCACGGAGCGGTGATGTACGGGGGGCATCACCACGTTCCGGTGTACGCTCCTACCTCGGCGCTTCCGTATGGGAATTCGTATTACGCTCCGCTATACTGGGGGGGAGTGGTGTGGCGGCCGGGCCGCCGCACTATACGTCGGCACATAACAATACTCACTCCCTCGTTCACCGTTACCCGGCACCGTGGCCGAGTGAGTACGGTGCTGCCTTTTGTGGTGGTGAGCGAGGGAGGTTTTTAGGTGTTCGGCCGGTACGGGTTCGAATCCCCGTACCGCCTGAACACCTAAATTCATTTTTCTCCGATAGTTTATATTTCACCCTATAAACTATTTTCTCATTAAAATGTATCTCTCTAATTCGATAAACATTTTAGTCTCTGGACAATAGAGCAAATAACCTGGTGAGGTATATCCTACCACAATGGTACTGATGCCACATCTAGAAAATTTAGTCTCCCATCTATATGCCAAAGAACAAAATCTCCTTATTTGATTGAAATGACATTTCCCTTCTAGTGAAAATCTAGTTAATGGTTTTTCATAATTCACTAAATTATGGGGTGTGTGGTTGTACACATGAATAGCAGTCTGAACTGCTAGATTCCACATACTCCGGGGCAAACCTAAGTCTTGCATTAATGCTCTTACTCTGCTCTGCAATGTTTAATTAAATCTCTCTGCTACTCCATTATACTGTGGTGTGTCAGGTGGTGGTAGTTGCAGATCAATATTTTCACGTTTTAATATCTCCTTATTATATCCTCCTGTAAATATGGTACCTTGATGTCAAAATATATAGTACACCTTTATATCACTACCAATTAGGTTACTCGCACTAAACAAGAATAACTCCAGACATTATCAAACCTATGATTTGTGATTCATTGTATATGCCTGAGCATAGTGTCAGTAGCTGTTAAAAAATACATATATATATATATATATATCTTTGATCTCCAGGGAAAGTTGCCGGTGAGTGAAAATTGCAACTTTGAAAATTTAGATACTTCACATACTTTACAGTCCCTCATTATTCCAGTAAATATTTTAATTCAGGATGTGACAGTGCTAATTTCTTTACATACTTCTCCGATAATTGACCTAGTTCATAATGTCAATTCAGTTCTAATGGTATTTGTTTATTAGTTATCTGAGATATACATGTGATTTTACTCGTACATAACGCAAATTCTAGTGTTTCTGGAACTCACCTATTTTCAACTTATTTCTAAAAGATTAACCTACATTTATTTCCCTTCTCTTTATATTTTTCTATTGAAAGAAAAAAATATATAGGACATTATGATCCGTTGGTGGTAATAACAAAATTATTTCAGTGTTACCATTTGGTATATATGATAAGTATGGAACTAGAATTTTTTTTTATATACATGTATTTTTAATTTTTTTTCACTCATTAAATTTAACCCTTTTTTTGGTTAGTTTTGAACTTTACAAAATTATTTAAATATCCTCCAGATTTTCTCACAACAAGCTATTGTATATATATTTTTAATGAACGAGATATTTTTGTATCCAAGTGAGCAAAATTTTGGTTACAGAAGGGGGTTCCTTAGAAGTAATTTGAAATGTTGGATTGTTATAGGCGACTTTTTGATATCAAAATTCTGGGGGATATTTTTCAAATACAAAATCTTAAATGAAATTGCACCATATCACTAATCACCTTCATTTCTCCAAAATTTCAACATGTCTGATAGTCTGGTGAAGTGGAAGGGTCCTGAGTTATATATGAGATTTTACTCGTACATAACACAAATTCCAGTATTTCTGGAACTCACCTACTTTCAACTTATTTCAAAAAGATTAATTTCTCCCTTCTCTTTGGATTTTTCTATTAAAAGAGAGAAAAATACATGCCAATTAGAAAGATTCACAATCACCTGATTTGTTTCTTTTAGCTTCTCAGTTGATTGTCTTAACTTTAACACTTTTTCTGTTCATGTTCTCTTTGGTGTGAGCATCATATTTTGTGTATTCTTATTTTACTTTGTATTTACAATTTTTTTAATTTTATTAATATGTTTGGTAGAACTTACGTTTTTTCACAGTTTGGACTGCATATTTTCATTTTGTATTCTAGTATGTAAATCTATTACTCATTTAATACATGATTTTGTATTAGTATATATTATTTTTTCTTGTGTTGGTAAAACAATTACGCCAGGTGGTAATGTTGTAGCCAAGTTCATGTATTTTAAGTGAATTCAAGATTTACGATGATGTTAAGGCAAGAGATTGTGACTCTTAGGGAAGTCTGTCTTTTATGTACGTAACTCCATTAAAAATAATAAAGAGAAATTGAAATTTGGTAACTCTGGCTGTTATCTATGCATGATTTTCATAGTCAGAATCAATATGTTTTATAAATATTTAGACTTCCGTTGTTCCAGAATTCCAGGATTTGTGAGTTTAGGTGAATTTGTGAAGTTGTGTATGATAAAATTTTGTGTGGCCAACAAGGTTTTGTTTGTGGTGTGTTACCATCCTGGTTGAAATACCACATTTTTTAACAATACAATCAAACTTATTCTCTGTTTTCTCAAAATTTTGTTTTTCCAGAACAACCATTTCTTGATCGTAAGTTACATTTGCTAACAAATCTGCTTGCAGGCTTGTTAGATTATTGCTACACATGTCTATGACAATTTGGGCTCTTATAGACACATTGTTTTGGTTGCTTCTTTTGTGGGTCTGTTCGTCTATACAATCAGATTGATTCCACGCACAAAAATTGGCGCCCAAACAGGGACTACTGGAGTACATAAATTTTTTTTTGTTCTATATCAAAATTCTGTTTTATGACGTTAATTGTTTTGTTCCACGTGGTGAACAAAAATATATAGACTAAAATAACTGATTTCTCTTGAACTTCTAGTTCATATTTTTTTAAATTAAAATTGTCTTTTTAACGTACTTAATGTGACGTCCCAAAACGACAGTTACATGTTTGTGGGATTGGTTCGAAATTAGAAATGATAGAAAGGTTAAGATTTGAAGAGACAGCCCAAGATCGCAGATCGCAAGAAATACTAATATCCTAGATCAGGAAGGGAAAACAATGTGAAATGAGCTAGCCTACATACTACTTAAAACCATGAGGTATTGCCTCATGGTACCTCACACAACTCCCCATAGTTTATTATTAAAGGGCTCTAACTCAAAGAGAACGATCTTCTTTACATTTTGATTATTGATTAGATTGAGCACCATAGTTACCGGGTATTATGACCAAATGTTTGAAAGTTCTTATCTTTGATGTTGAAGATCCATGTGTTGAATTGTTCTGGTTCCCATGATGGATCGAAGTTACGAACAGAAGATGTTTTACCGCTTTACACTCCCAGTTCCATAGCGCGATTGTAATGAGTGATATTGATAAGAACGGAAGAAATTAAAAACGATTCTTTGAATTATAACAACACCTTTATTTATTTTTACTACTTCATTATTGTTTCGGAAACGTGAACGAAAAAACGTACCGATCACTTGGTGTTCCAAAAACGGAGATATAGAGATATGATATGTCAATTCTCGTCACACCACATATCTCTTATCTTATAAAATCAGATTGCCTCCACGTCATTATTCCTGTTCAGTATTCATCGTTGAGTTCCATCTATTACATTTTATTTTCTGTAATTTTATTTACCGAACATTGTTAAACATAGGAGAACATGGGGAAGTTTTTAAGGAGTTGAGTTTTAACTATTGATGACGGAACTCAACGTATTATAATTGTGATGTGATGAATTTTTATTTACTACTATGTGAGTACAAAATATAGACTCCACATTAATATAAATTAAATTGTTAATTAAATTGACTAAAATCAATTCTGAATCCCTTTTCTTTATGTGTGGTTAGTCCATGCAATTATTTTAAATACTACATAGTGGATGTCTTCCATCTTGTTTCTAATAATGTGTTTATGCATCCACCTTGGTATTACTGATCATCTTTGTTAGGCAATGCACATGTGACTGTATATTATGCATTGAGCTGTAGTTTTATTCAAGTTTTTGAACATTTGTAGGCTTCTGGAAATATTTTTGTACACAGAAATATTTCTGGAATGACGCCTCTTTAATTTTTTCATTTTGTCCTTCGAGTGAACATGCAGTTTTGTCCACCCTATGTTAGAAAAACTTTTGTCCGATCAAATTGATCTCTGTCCTTTAATTAAAATTTCCAAATTCAAACATACTGTAAATAATTATTTTGTTTGAATTTAACTTTGTTTACGATATTTATTTTTATTTGATTTTAAAATAAATATTAAAACCAAAATTTGCCCCTCTAATAGTCACTTTTTTCTAATACCGTTGTTATCTTGAATGCTTCAACATACTTGAATTTGCCTACCATCTATTGTGCAAAAAGTTAAGAGTGTAACGGCCAAAAGAGGTGGTAAAGTACCTAGTTAGAACCACTTTCAGTGTTACACCATACATGAAATATCACGTACTTTAAGAGCAGTAATACTTCTAATATAAATTCGAATTATTATCCACAGACTATCGTGGACCTTAACATTTGTTAGAGACTCAATAATATTTTCAAACACACGAGTGAGTTTACACATTTAATACAATAATAATTTGTACATCACAGTACATAAATTCACGTTACTACATATAGATACACTCACAATTCAACAAGCAAGACTATCTGTTCACTAGAGACTTCTACTAGAGAGGTTCCAGGTACTTAGAAGTAGCTGTCGAGGAACTGTGTCTTATTCTACTGAATCGAGGGATTATATATTCGTTCAGGGTATAAAAACGTACATGTCGGATTTGTAAAGTGAGGTAGGGTGTTATTATTATAGGGTTGTGCTGACTCGTCAAGTACTCGAGGGAGAGGCACAATTAGGTCATGAATATACAGAAAGTATATCTATATTCATAAAATCAAATATGGGTAATTCAGTGGTTGTTTATAAAGAGTTATAGGATAATTATTGTTGATAAATATCTACGTTTATGGTATTCGAAAATGTGTGGACGAATATGTTCGTCATTTCTAAAAATAGACGAAAATATACGTTACACAATTCTCCGGGGGGAACAAAAAAAATCAGAAAAAAAATTTTTCCAAAGTCTATCCAACAAGTATGAAGAGAGAAGAAGGAGAACAACATTCTTATTAATTATGCATGGTTAAAATTATGTCATATAATGCGAGTATAAGTCTATATGCTTAGAATAAAATATTTTACGAATATTGATTATGAGTAACAAATTTTTTCTTGGATGTGTATAGGAAATTAATATATCACATTATTTTGCGTAATTTTTACAATGCTGTGCTTTTTGTTAAATTAGTACAGTTTCGATGGGAGGTTAACTTCAAATATACCATAATAAAAATTAACATAAACGAGATTGTACTTAACCATAATAAGAATATTCCATTGACAAAAGTTAGATAATCATTAAAGTTTTGGTCAGGTATTTGTAGTTCAATGGATTTAATTTTGTTCTCCAGGTCGTTAACGGGAACAGTGTGGGAAACAAAATTTTTCCATTTGGGTTTATAGACCTTTGTCATTGCCAGGTCTATGGCAAGGTCAAAAGGTTCTGTAGAATTGGAAAAATATGTCCACAGGAGTGGTAAATAATTTTCGATTTTAATAGTCTCTTCTAAAGATTCAGAGAGACAGGGGATTTCTATTGGGATAATTACTGTATTTTTATTATTTTCATCAATATTTTCAAATTGAATATGACAAGGTACATCCAGAATAAAGGTTCCGGGGGAATTGTTATTAATTTTTAGTTTTTCGGATTTTTTCGTAATGGAATTAGTTGCTACGAGGGAATTAAAGTTTACAATAGCAAATTTGGTGTGTCGAATAGGATGCACTAATGTTTGATTATTATTAGGATTACATTTAAACGAGCAGGATTGTAATAAATTTTGATTTAAGTCTTGAAAGAAAAGATTCTTTGCACAAGAAGACAGTTTATCACTTCCTCTATTAGACGGAAGGAAGCATAATGGTTTATCCGAGTTACAGTAGTGGAGATTAGTTCCACTAATATAACGTACGGAGTTTGTTCTGATTTCATGTATAATCAGGGATGGTTCTTGATCCCAGCTGCACAATTCATTAGAATGACTTTTGAATGTGAGTGGAATGAAGTCGTAAATTTCGTATTTAGACTCGAATTGTTTTAGGGGAATTTTGATCTCTAATTCTAGTGTATTTTTAAAGAAATTGCAATTTACCAGTTCAGCATGATAGTAATTTTGAATATCCTTAATGGGAATTGCTAGATAAAGGTCTAGATTTTTTGTAATTTCCAATAGTTTTAGTATATCTTTTCTTAATATTTCTTTCAAAATAATTGACAAGGGGATCATATGAGATTTACAAGACGTTAGGATGTTTGATAATCTTAACGTGTTTATAAGGTAGTTATCATAGAATCCTTGAATATAATTTAGAGAGATCAGGAGTTCATGTTCTTCTAGGGAATTTTCCATAAAAGAATTTGTATGCAAAATGAATTTTGTCATAAAATGATTTGTATGGTCGATAAAACTATGCAGATTAGTGGACGTATTTACTAACGCTGCATGCTCGGTCAACAGTTGATTTTTTATAATATCATATTCTTCTTTCAACGAGATTTTGTTAGCCAGAAAATTTTGTCCATCTCTAAAGTTTAGTACTCGACAGCAAATGCGTAGCGCATCTCTGAAGAAAGATCTGATCGGAGTGAATGCGATTTGTTTGCTTCGAATGGAAGATGGCGTTGAATAGAAGTCTTGGATCATAGCGGTATTTTGTTCTTTAAGGTTTTTTATAGAGTTTTTTAGACGTTTTGCCATTTCTGCGTATTTGCAATTTTTCCAGGTTGTTTCATTACACAACCGGTGTTTGAAATTTGTTGCTAATAGCTTATCTGCTGATTCATGCAAATCTAGCTTAATAGAGTAAATTATTGTGTCAGATTTAGAATATACGAAAATATTGCTTATTTCTTGAAAATAAGCGCCAGTTGACGCCGTCGTAATCCTATATGAGTCAGACGATGTTCTTTGCGCAATAGTAATCGAAGAAATAATTATTGCGAAATAGAAAAGTAGATTCGTATACATTTTCTAAAACAGAAAGAATGCAACGTCCAAATTATTTACGATTCATTATGATTTTTAGGAGTTTTATTATGACACAGGAATGCTGAGGTGAAGAGAGAATATCTTTTTTTGCAGACGTTCGAAACTTTGAATTTCGGTCATATTATTAGTATAAATTCTAATAGGTCTAGCCGATCAGTTTGAGTTTGCAACCGTCTGAGTTCGTATTACTATTTGTTTTCTGAATTTTCTGTTTTATGTATTTTTTCCATATTGTTATCATTATTATTTTTCGTATTATTTTCTTTCGGGTTTTATTTCAATTTTTATTTATCCTAGTTCTGTGGAGTGCGGGTTGTGTTTTTAATCTTTGGTGCTAGTTCACATATTTTACTTTTTTTTTCTTTTATTACATTCATTTTTCTTGATTTTGTTAACAAAACACAACATGTCTATCACTTATATAAACGATAGAATGTTTGTTTCGCATGGGAAAGTGGACGCAAATGAGACCTTGTTTATCGGCAGCTTGGTTCTCACGAAGATTCATCCTTTTCAATCTTGTCCGTGTGAATCGCAACTTTTCCACTCATTGCATCGATTGTTTTCTTTATTTTATCGAGTTTTGGGCGAGGCCAACAAAGGAGTGTTTCTTAACAATTTTGAGCCACATCGAGTGCTGGAGGAGACCATTGAGGAGGATCTGAACTATTGGAGTCATTCGGTAAGGTTTGTTTGCTGTTCAAAGTGTGAAGAGTTCACAAAAAAACTTATTTTTTCCTTACGAGTATTTTATCCTCGCGCCATGATGGTCGAGTTTGGGTACTCGGGGCTAAAGCTCGAGTTTTGTAGAAATCTTGACACCAGAGGAATGGTCAGCCTGGGGGTACTCTCCGGACTGCTGGTTGGTCTGCTTTGCATATCACAGCAGACCAACAAGGAAGTTACTGTGGAGTACGTCCACGTTGATAGGACCTACCTTACCAATTTCCTCATTGGTCCAGACGGGGTCAATTTTGCTCGGTTCCTAAACCAGCAATATAAGCCACGCCTGGATGTTTCAGTTTCAATCGTTGGTTTTCATATGGTTCGCCATTATGATGCCACCGAAGTTAACCGTGCTATGTCGCTCCAAGGGGGATGGTTGTTAACCGATCCAACCGTCTACTGATTCCTGTGGGATACTCCATCAGTCGAAGACAGTGCCTTCACGGTGGATTCGAGTTTGGGAGAGGAAGGGGCATCGAATGAGAACCAATCTCCGATGTTGACTGATAGGAGCAGTACCACCAGTGGGGAGCACCTCGCCGAGTTTCTCGAGGGCTATGCGGATACCTGGGCCATTGGTGAGTTTTTCTAATTTTATTTTACTATTTTTAGTTTTTTTTTTTTTTTTTAGAGTTTTGAGTTTTTTCTGGACCTGATATTTTTATTTCTTTGTTATTAATTTATTAGTATGAGGTGAAGGGTAATAGGGCGGGAAACAGAAGAAAGACAGGAGAGAGAGGGAGGGAAAAAAAATCGTGGGTGAAAAAACGCGTAGATACAGGTAATAAACTTTACACACATCTATTTTTGTTTTTTCCGAGGGTGACCCCTAGGTTTAGGTACAATTTTGGTTGAGATGGGGTTTCCGAGATTTTCATTGCTTTCTTCTGGGTTTATTTTGATATTTGTTTCGTTATAATTACAAGATTTATATGGGATTAATCGTTGTACGTGCACCGTTTCGTCGTACGCAGTTTTATCGTCTGTTTTAATACTAATTATATAATTTAGGTCTGTGACCTTTCTAACAATTTTATATGGTCCGTCGTATTTCATTTTATTTTTCGCAACGTTTTTTGATTGACGCAGCAAAACAAGGTCGTTAGGCTTGAAGTCAATGATCTTGTGGTGCGCGTTATAATGTTTCGCATTTTTTTCCGATGCTTTCTTTGCTAAGCTCGGTGTTTTTTCCCTCGTTTGAAGGAGATTTTCAATTTCTTCTTCACGAGTTGTATTATTTCCAGAGTTTTCAGGTATTTCAGGTAAATGTACTTCAGGGTTGAATCCATGAAGTAGGTAAAATGGGGATATGTTATTTAAATGTTCAATCGGACTTATGTTATATGCAAAAATAATTTTATTAATGGTTTTGATCCATTCTTTTTCATTTGAATGGTCGTAATTTGTCAATGATTTTTTAATGACACCGTTGATTTCTACCACAAGTCCTTGTGATTGGGGGAAATAAAAAGACGAGTAAGTAACTTTAATATTATTCTCTTCGCAGAATTTACGGACGGATTCATTTGCAAAATGACCTCCGTTATCGGAAGAAATTTTTCCTGGTGTGCCATACGTATAACAAATAAATTTCAAATACTCAATTACGCATTGAGCATTTGGGTTTTTTGTTGGACATATGGTACAAAAATTTGTGCTTTTATCTACACCGACAAGCACGTACGAGTGTTCTTACTCGGTATTAAATTTCCCTATGAAATCGATCTCTAAATGCGAGAATGGTTTAGGGTTTTCAATTTCTATATGTTTGAGGTAGCCAGCCTCTTTCGGGAAATTTTGTGCCATTTGACACTCATGACATGACAATACATATTCTGTTATTTTTTGTACCATGTTTTTAAAGAAAAACTGGTTCTTTATTTTATTTTTTGTTTTCTTAATTCCAAAATGACCTCCATACAAAGGATCGTCATGTAGTTTTTTCAGAACTACCAGAATTAATTTTTCAGGGATTACCGTAACTGCTTCATCATACGATGAGTTTGGGTTAGGTAATTTCTTTAACACATTATTTTCATCGAGAAAGTATAATTGTATTGTAAGATTTAATTTTCGTATTTTATTTTTATATTTTTTAATTTCGTTGTAATTTAATAACGACATAACATTTTTCCAATGCAGGTCATTTTCCTGCATTGTTTTTAGATTTTCAGGTAATTCAATTTTTTGGAAGGGTTCATAAGTTTGATCTTCTGTTTGGGGAGATGATGTGATGTTGGGTTTTGGAGTTTGCAGGGAGTTGGGAGTCACAGAAGGGGTTGGGGTGATCTGATTGTTGAGATTTGACTCTCTTTTAAGAACAGATCTAGTGACTACATTTGTAGTTTGATTGGGGCAATTTTGAGAATGATTTGATTCATTCTGCGGGGTTGTGGTCTGTACCACGGGATAATATGGGAAAGTTGATGCTTGAGAAGGAGGGTAATAGCAGTTTTGGGACGTAGTACTTGGGTAGTACCACGTATTTTGGTTTTGATAAAATATAGGATTTAATGAGGCAGAGTTGTCGTTGTGAATTCTGCATAGAGTATTCACATTTTTCTCTTCATCCTGAAGAGTATATTTATTATCTACTAAAAATTTGCCTTTTTCCAATATAATTTCATCCGGTTCATCATGAGGACAAGATAACATATCAGCCATACAATTATTTTTTCCGGCGATATGTTTAATTTGGAAACTATATTTGTTTAATATTGAGATTAGTCTAATTAATCTTGGGCTTGGAGTATTGAATTTCTGATGGTAAATCAGAGGCTTATGATCCCTGTATATGATAAAGCGTAATGATAGTAAATATCCATGGAAATTGGCTAATGCATTCGTAATTGCTAGCATTTCCAAGTCAATAGAGCATAGTTTTAATTGGGCAGGTTGGACTCTTTCTGAGAAGTATCCAACTAGATGTTTATGCTTAGTAACCTGATTAGTTTGCAGCAACACTGCACCTAATGCGATTTTTGAATCATCAACTTCTACACAGGTTTCCAATTTTGGATCATAAATTGCCAATACAGGTTTGGAAATCATTATTTCTTTTAATTTTTCAAAGATTTCAAGATGTTCTTGATTTAATTTAATTTTGGCATTTGATTTGCTATCTGTTCCTCTTAGTAAGTCAGTAAGAGGGGCAGTAATTTTAGCTAAATTAGGAATTAATTTCCTATGATAATTTATTGATCCTAAAAATGATCGGAATTGTTTTAACGTATTAGGGGGATTTAAATTTTTAATTGCCTCAATGTTTTTGTTTAGTGGGCGTAATTCATTATATCGGACAGTATGTCCTAAGATTTCGATTTCATTCATAGCGAATTGACATTATTTTGTTTTTATTTTTAAATTTACTTCATTTAATCTTTTTAGCACTTCTCTTGTATTTTCGAGACATTCTTTGAAAGTTTCTCCGAAAATGCAAATATCATCCAGGTAACATACCATTTTTTTCCAGAATATATCATGGAATATGTCATCCATGATGGATTGGAAAATGGACGGAGAAATGCTTAGGCCTATTGGGGTAGAATTGAATACGTATCCAATTCTATCCACATTTATTCCAGTGTATTGTTTAGATTCTTCAGTGAGAGGAATCTGTAAATATCCACTGTTTAAATCAATCTTCGTAAACCATTTTTTATTTCTTAAGTACGGCCAAATAACATCAATCGTTGGGACACGATTATTATCCATAATAATTCTTTGGTTCATTCTTCGGTAGTCTATTTATACTCTGTAGACTCCATCTGGTTTCTTTTTTATAAATATGGGAGATTCAAATTTTGATTTTTGTTTTTTTAGGACACCTTCTTTTACAAGGTCATCGACCAGTTTATGTAGGGCCTCATGTTCTGAGTGTGAGAATTTAAAATTTCTACACCGCAGTGGAGATTCGTCATCTACTCGGACAATTTGTTCGGGTACTTTACAGACAGAGACTTCGTCTGTTTTTCCCGTAAAAATATTATTAAATTCATTAATTGTTTCATACATTTTTATTTTTTGTTCAAGCGAAAGCTTTGGATTAATCGGGATAGGGTTTCCTCGATTATCCTTAAAAATAATAGTTTCTGTCATTTTTTCTATTTGGCAGGAATTAATTTCTACTGTGCAACTTAATTCGAAATTTCCTAAGTATTCGCCTTTATAGATCACATGAGATCTGTTATTATGGTTAACAGCTGCTATTGTGTCTTCTGATACGATTACAAAGAAATTGTGTTTTTCTTCCATGGATGTTTCACACAGAAACTCCAGGTGTTCGGGCAAAGTTGCTAAAATTAGCACTGAATTTGCCTCTATTTTAAAAGTTTGAGGGGCATAATATTTAAAGGGCTTAACATAACCTAACTTAATTTCTTTTTCAATAGGGTAATTGTGACATTCAGGCTTGTCAAAACATCGCTCTTCATCACCACACGATAAAGTGAATTTGTTTTTCAAAAAGTCCATTTTGGCTTTATGAGTTGACAAAAAGTCGTAACCCAATATGACCAGTTCTACAAAATTTCGGACAACAAAAGTGGGATGTGGGTAAATACAATGATCAATGGAAAAAATCACATTGGTTACTCCTACGACCTTAAGAGGTTGACTATCCGCACCACGAAATCATATTTTAATTGGTAGAATTGGTTTTGTAAAATTGACTTTCTTTAAAACTTTTTCATCAATAAGTGTCTGTTCCAAACCTGGGTCGACTAGGCTAAGTATTTGTTTACCACAAATGGCAAATGGGAGGTGAAATTTACATTGGGTTCTGCAGTACCCTTTATTTTAAATTTTCTCCTCACTAACATTGTTAACCTGTTTCGACTCTTTGTTCAAGACATCCCTTACAGCTGACAAGTCATCTGTAAGGGGGATACTTATTTTTTTGAGCAATTATTTTGGCAGGCCTGGGGATTTGATGTTTGGAAGTAATTTTGTTGTTGTGAGACTGCCATCAATGGTGCCAGTGGGGCAATCATTTGAGTATTTGCAGCCACATACGGGAGGTTTTGGGGAGTATTAAATGAGATACCAGCCCATGCTGGGGCATTATTACAATTTGGAAGGCCAAGCTGATTCCAGTTTGGGGTTCTGTTGGAGTAGTATCCATTATTATTTCTAGGAAAATTGTTTCTATGAAAATTTGGATTAAAGTTTCTACCTTTATAATTAGGATTAAAGTTTTGATTATTATTCCAATTTCTATTTTGGTTGTTTTGGTTCCAGTTTTGGTTCTGGTTCCAATTACCATTATTATTATTATTATTATTATTATTCCTAATTTGATTTTAGTTTTGATTTTGATTTTGATTTTGATTATAATTATTTTATTCATTATTATTATTTTTATTTTGGAGATTTTTATTTTTCCAGGATTCCTGGGATTTTGAAATGTTCGCTATTGCAGCGCTCATTTTTTCCATCTCAGCTTTCCAGACTGGATCGGATGATACTAAATTTACATTTTTTTCAGTTTTCTTATCCGTTTTTCCAGCTTTTAATTCTTCAATAGTTTTTTCAAGTTGATCGATTTTTTTCCTTAAGAGGGGATCTGAATGTCTGAATACTTTATCTTTGAATTCTAAATATTTAGAGAAGGCCATATCGAGTTCTTGAATTGTTTTAGGTTCCTTTTTAATTAGAAATAATCTTTCTTTTTTGGGAAGGTTTGGCATTATTTTTTCGATTATTTTTTCTTCAGAGATATCGGGTTCAAATTGTTTTAAAATTCTATTCACAAAAATAATGTACGCAGGGAAATCAGCTTCGCCATTATAATTTCTTTCGTACAGTATTTCGCATAATAGGGAATTAGTCCTAGTAAAGACTTCCAAAATTTTTTGTTTTGTATTTTGCCAATTGTTACATTCGGGGTTTGCTTGAATTCTATCTTCAAACATTTGTTTAGCAAGGCCCGAAAATGCAATTCTTATTTTTTTGAATTTCATATTGGCATCCCAATTGAATTATTCCACTTCGTTTTCAAATCCAATTAAAAATGACACGATATCTTCAGTTGGGGTGTGTCCATATAGGGAAGGTCTGATATTCACTGCAGCCTTTCCTGACATTTTATTTTCTACAGGGGGAATAAAATTTTCTAATATTCTAGTTTCAAGTTCTGGGCTGAGAAAATCTTCGACAGATTTTTCTAAGCATTCAGTAATATCGCCAAGGTTGATTGCTGACCTGACTCTCAGAAATGGTGTGGGATTATCCAAATTTTCCAAAAGTGGCATTGAAGTAGTGGGAGGATCAAAGTATTTTCTTATAATAGGGTTTTCTAATTGGGGGATTTGTTCACAAGGTTTTCGTGTTGTTTGTAAAATTATTTTTATATTTTCAGGAGTTAATAATTTTTGGATTTCTTTACTAGATTTAATTTTTAATAGGATATCTTCTTGGGTTTTTATACGGGAAAGATATATTTTATCAACTTCGATATTTAAATTTTGACATACATTGATTAGTTCGAAATTTTTAGCTTCAATAAGACAAATTAAATTTGTTTTAGTAGTGTTGGGTTCGGATAAATTATCCCAAGTTTCATTCTTAAAAATAAATTTTCCGCCACTTATAATTATTTAACACTTCTTATATTTAAGGGAGGGACGCGAATTATAATTAATATTAATTGTTACTTCGTTTTTCTTTTGTTTGAACAGGAGCTTGATGGATTCGTTGCCGTTTTTTGTTGCCAAAATCTTCTTCACCTCGACCTTTTGTAGATACACCTGTTTTTATTTTTGTACAATAAATATCCTTGGTTGGTTTTGAAGTTTGATTTTTCTTTTCACTACTGGTTTTTTTCCACTCGCAGATAACCTTTACTTCCTTTCCTCAAGAGCGTGCCTTACGCATTTCTCGTTGAGTACTTAACTAGAGTTTTCAAGGTTAGGGCAAAGTACTTCGAACCAGAGGAATTGAAACAGCAACTTGGATCAGCAATTCCGTAGAATAGATACTAGAGCGAGAGTTCAATTTGCAATAGCAGACCAGTTGGGTGTCAATAATGTAACGGCCAAAAGAGGTGGTAAAGTACCTAGTTAGAACCACTTTCAGTGTTACATCATACACGAAATATCACGTACTTTAAGAGCAGTAATACTTCTAATATAAATTCGAATTATTATCCACAGACTATCGTGGACCTTAACATTTGTTAGAGACTCAATAATATTTTCAAACACACGAGTGAGTTTACACATTTAATACAATAATAATTTGTACATCACAGTACATAAATTCACGTTACTACATATAGATACACTCACAATTCAACAAGCAAGACTATCTGTTCACTAGAGACTTCTACTAGAGAGGTTCCAGGTACTTAGAAGTAGCTGTCGAGGAACTGTGTCTTATTCTACTGAATCGAGGGATTATATACTTGTTCAGGGTATGAAAACGTACATGTCGGATAGGTAAAGTGAGGTAGGGTGTTGTTATTATAGGGTTGTGCTGACTCGTCGAGTACTCAAGGGACAGGCATAATTAGGTCATGAATATACAGAAAGTATATCTACATTCATAAAATCGAATACGGGTAATTTAGTGGTTGTTTATAAAGAGTTATAGGATGATTATTGTTGATAAATATCTACGTTTTTGGTATTCGAAAATGTGTGGACGAATATGTTCGTCATTTCTAAAAATAGACGAAAATATACGTTACAAAGAGTCCCTTAATTGTTTTTGTAATTTTGTGTAATGTGTATTGTCCTTTTTGCTTAAAGTAAAAGGTGGTTAAGTCACCTTCTGTGACTTTATTTTTGACTGATTATCATAAGTTATTTTTATTTCTAAGATTAACAAAATGTTTCTTGAAGTACAAGATTTCAAAAAATTATTTCTAAAGGTTCGGCTTGAAGAAATTTTTACATTCCTTATAAACAAAAAATTTCCCATACTTCACCCTTTTGGATATTCATGTGCATGGTCTAAAAATTTTTTTCTTAAAGTAAAGGAACACACATAAAATATGAAACCATCGGTACATAATTTTAGTTGTTGTATATTTCTTGTTTATTATTTGTGTAACTTTTATAGATTATTTGTACAGTATATGCAAACTTTTTATAATTCCAAATAATTAAAAGTGATATGTCATATAATGAGACCGATAATGAATACAATCCTGACTGGGATGGATATGTAAATTTCAAAGGTCTATATATTGGCATCCTAATGATACTATCCCTATTTAACCTGAAGAATTACTCGTAGATACTGAAATTCTAGCTACCAAAAAATTTACAACTGAAGACAATGAAAAATTTGAAATAAAAGAAACAAGAGCATTCACGTATCTAATTAATACAAAAAGAATTATAAGTAAATTCAAGAATCCTGTTGGTGTAAACAGATAAAGCGAAAGTTGGAGAAGAGCAAAACAAGTTGGAATAGATATGTTTTTAGATGAAGAAGAAACAATGGACAATATTACTCTAGTCTATGTACCAGCACTATCTCCATAGACAACCTTTGCTTGTGTTGCCAATGCACCTTGTCCAACTCCATCTGGTGCTCTCTCCCACTGTTTATTTCCCTCTGCCTGTAACATTAAACATTTCAACTCCTCAATTGAAAGTCCCATATCATTTTGTGGTTTTTTAATAAAATTTTTGATTTTGATCATATTTGAAAATTTGGAAACCACCATGCAGAAATAACTCCTTTTCTTTAGCTCCGTTAATTGATCATTCTCCTGATTATTTTTCAAAGCAATTAAAGAATTGATGTGGCTTTTCTCTCAAAGGATTGTATCTTAATGAAATAAAATTTTTTAGTGTTTGTAAATTTTTTTTTGGATTGTTCTCTGATACAATCATTTTATGGTAATTATCATCCATGTGATTGATAATTACATCACGTAGGTACTAAATTTTATCTTAATTACTTCTCCTCATCATTAAATTTTTCAGCCTCTTTCTTCGGACATTCAATAACTCCATACAAATATTTAGAAATTAACTCTGACGTTAAAAAATTTTAACAATAAATTGTATCTTAAGTGTCATGTCAGCTTATACTCCCGTTTTATATTATCCCAAGTAAAAATAATCTCCAATTTTAACTTCTTATTAGACTCCTCTGATAAATCAATTTCTACTTTTAAAGCATCGATGAGAATTTCAAGAAATTTTATTTTAAAATTTCTCTATGTTTCTGTAAACTTTTCACTAGGTTTAGAATTTTTTGATGTTGCTCCACCAGCTAGTCCTGCATTTTTGACTTTATCTCAAGATTAATTTTGTACATAAAAACCATTGTTATTAATGTTTTCAGTAAATAACTGATTTATAAACTCCATCAGTGTACTCTCCAGTGACACAATACAGTTTCAACTCCAAAATCTCCGGTGACTTTGCTTGTTGAACAGTGTTAGGCTAATGACCTTGTAACATTTTCTCACCACTTCCAGCACTGGACTTCTAGCATCCACCTCACAAAAAGACATAGGCATGATCTCCAAATTTTGAGGTATTGCCAACATCACCTTCAAAGTTTCATGTTTCACCAATTCACATGAAATCTTCGGAATTTTATAGGTGGTAGTAGAATGTGTGGGCTTTTTAACAACAGGCTTCTCCAATTGCCAAAGTTTCGATGTCGATATTTTCACCACAGATTTTTTGGGAGCTCCCCCAGAGTGGGTGCTTTTGACTGAATCAGCCTCTCATCTGACTTTGATTTCTCCATCTCAACTATCTGCTTTTGTAACGAGTTAACAAATAAATAAGGCGTGACATCACTTACTCCATCTCCAATTCAATTTGTAATAAAATGAGCAATTCCAAAAATTGTCATGGCTTACCTTTTCTCCATTCTACTCCTTCGTCTACAAGGCCACTCTCCATGAGTATGTTGACTTCTTGAACTTGGTCAGATTTGCTGACCAGATTTTCCTTCAAATTCTCCATGTACTCCTCCTCCACCACATACTCCAAACTGTTTTAGGCTGTTTTAGACTCCTTGCCTTCACCATTGCTTTGTCTGCAGGTTGGCATACAAACTCCCTTCATGGACTTTGCTTTTCTGCCTCGCAGCATTTCACTATGTCACATTGTATATAATTAATACTTACTCTCTAATAATAATTAAATAAAAATTTGGTTGAATTCCGTTTGGCTCCTTTTAGTGTTTGGGTATTTTTCTCCTTTTTCTTCTCAATAATTTAGAAAGGAAATGTATGAGCTTGCTTTTGAACTATGATAACAAACATCATTAAACATAGACCAAAGCATAATCTCCTTCCAAAGTAAGGAACACACGTACATTTTTCAGAGATAGTTTGTAGACCATATTTCAGTCTACAAATGCAACATTCATCCATGTGGCCAACCCCATATAATGATCATTTTGGATAGGTCTGTAGTTTCAACAGTATTTCAAATTATTCTTTAGCAATTCATCATTATTATCAGACATAACAATTAGCGCTGGTTCGGCATATTCTCGCTGAAGCTTACCCACCTTCCTCTATTAACCAATATTTTCTACAAATCGATGATAATATTATGACTATTTTTAAGAGATCCGTTCCATCGAATGAGTGTTGAGAAGTTGGTCACTGTTTACTAGGCAACTGTTTTGGAAAAAATATTCATATACATATAATGGATTTTTATTCGACTAGAATTCTATGTTAATTTAAAGAAAGTATTTCAGCAATAATTGAATCTACCTGAGAAATATTATGCATAATGATAAGATTCAGAAAATGCATGTTTGCAAAGGACTGATCCATCTGTCATTTCATTTGATTATAAGATATCCAGTGGACGCAAAAAAATTCCATATTTGTATATTCTAAATTTCATTTGAGAAGAAAGAGAAATGCCCGGCCACTATATTTTATAGAGAACTTTGATTTCTCTAATTTGAAACCATCAGTTTTTGATGAACCAAACGTTTGATGACTAAACCATACAGCACCCATTGTTAATACAAATTTGGACTTGTAAATTAATAAAATAGATTTAATCAGATTATCGGTATTATTTTCTCATTTTAACTGATTTTCTATGTGGTTGTAAGAGATGAATGTGAAATTGTAAAAGATATATTAAAGATAAAGTAGAGTGAAGTGAAGGCTAAAAAAACTTATTGTTCAATGCCCATTGATGGAGAAAAATTTAACAACTGAAATACAAATTAAACAAATTATATGAATTTTTCCCGAAACACAATAAACAGGAAAAAATTAATTTTCAACATTAATTAGAATTAGGGCTAATTTAGCTCATCATAATACGCTTGATAAAGATCACTTGGCATAAGAAGATGGTTTTGAAATAATTAATTTTGGAAAGGATTATAATTTAATTTTTATTCTTATTCATGTTTTGAAATATTTTCTACCAGAGTGCTAGAACACAATAATATGTTCTGGCAAAAATAGTCTGAAAATTCTTTGCACTCCTCGCTGGAAAAATTCTTTCGTCAATTTATAAACCAGACCCCCTTCCACCTAAGAGGTTCATCATACGTACTCACCTGCATGCGAGTATTTCCCAATAAATCTGAACATAATTTTAGATAATTCTTAAAATATATGTAATATTCTAAAATTATAGGCCTAGATATATCTAAATTAATTCTGTAGTCCACCAAAGCATTAGGAAAAGTTAGTGTAACTGCTGGCTCAAAAATGTTTTCAAATTCAAGCCGTCAACCAGGGCATACATCTATTCAAACATAATTGTACAATAACTTTCACTATCATCTATAATTAAGCATTAGGAAAACAGTGTTTTATTCAACAGTTTAATAGGTAGTATGCACGTTGACAAAAAATCACAATAGAGAGCATCAAGTAGGTACACATTATCTTTCACTAAGTTCACAAGATGATCAACAGGGTGAATGAAAATTTCTGGTACTGATAGTGTATTTTCGAGTGATATTTAATTATTGATGAGTGACATTGGCTCTTCAGCTCGAATTCCAATATTCAGAGGAGGCACAACAGTCAATTCGAGTTCTTCAACACTGCGGTTACATTCTACCAATGTTTGATTTCACCAGTGTAAGTTTTTTATCCAGTTTACTCGCAAATGGGGTTCTAAAAAGTTGGTCTCACAAAAGATGTAGGTGTACAGATGATTAGAATAACACGATTCATCCAATTTTCCCATAATGACATAATTTTTTTAATATAGGGTAAAGGCAGTAGTTCGCAACACTGCTTAGGTTTGTGACACTTTTCACTTAAAAATGTAAAAATTAAAGTTAAGTATTGTTGTTGTAATGTATGATGTTTAGCATTTGTTAAAACCTCTCCTATCTTCTTATTTTGAAAACATCACATTTACACATATAAAATATTCATTACCTTGGTATAAAAAAATATTGAATATTCATTTTTTTGAAGAGTCAAAAATTATCACTGTTTCTAACTGCCTGCATTAGTTGATGATTTCCTACAAAATTAATAAATCATGGTCTAGCAATACTGTTAAAAAAAGAGCAACCCTGAGGTATGGATAAAAGCATGCATTTTATATAAAACAAATGAATTTTCATTTATTATTTCGACTTAAAACCTAACTAATGCCTGAAATTCGTCATTTCTTTACTTTGCAACACTTTTGCTGCAAACTAGTGCAAGAACAAACAGTCAATGTATTAGATTGTGACACTTGACTTCTAAACCATTCTTATGCTTATGGTATTTTTGCTGGATATGAACTGTATTGTCTGTTACATTTTAAATGAAATAAACATTCAGTATTCCCATTAAAGCCTTTTATTTTGTGAAGTGAAGTTAGTGCATGTTTTTTCAACAAAAGTGTCACAAACTAGTGCAATAACTGTTACTATCTAAACAATTAATGTCATGAACTAAGGATTTTGATGCTATATTCTTTCAGTATTAAAAATTATGAAAATAATGAAATTTAGTTCAATACTAAGATACAAGAAGGCGAATAGGTCGCATCTTTTGAATAATTGAAATAGGATTTGGATAAAAGAGATAAAAAGAGACAATATTTGGTACATATTTACTTACTTCAAGGCCCTATGCATCTTTTGCTACCATTCAATCAAATGTTTATTCAACAATAACCAACTAATAAATAAAAAAATACAACTCTAATTTTGGCCATTTAACTCAATGGAGTGGGTAAGATGCCGCATAATGGCAGCTGAGATGGCTTATGGAAATTTGCATTCATTTCAAAACAAAAAATTCAAGTCCGAATTTGTTGAAATTTCTGAAAAAAATTTATTCAAATTAAAGAACAACTACATAGTATTATTTTTCTTGGCTTTTGAAAATAGAAGCAAATAAGTTATAACTAATAACTAGTATCAAAATTCAAGTTAATTATTTTTATGCTTATAGTCAAACAAACAATTCACTTTAAAATAAAATGCAAGGAGAAACTAATATTTATTGTCACAAAAAATTGAACAGAATCTTGACTACCCTGCATAAACTAGTAATGTCATTTTCCCCTCAACAGATTGCTGGCAATATGACTTTCTGAAGGTATGACATCTTTGCCAATGAGGGATCTTTGCCACCTTCACCATATACTTAAAATGGATAGTTATTAAAAATAGATTTCCCATACTAAGGAGCTATTAAATAATTGTTTTGCAAAGTAAATTTGGAGTTGAATATTTTCATAGGGGTGTCACAAACTAATGCAGTAACTGTTACTATTTAAACCATTAGTGTCACAAACTGAGGATTTTTATGTTTTTTAATTTTAATATTATCATTACAAAAATAATGAAATTTAATTCAATACTATATTTAAAATTAATTGTAAATAGATTTCTGGTTCCAAGGAGGCATGAAGCAATGCTGAAACTTTAAAACTGATTTTACAGTCGAGCTCAAAAATTTAAATTTCTCTTAAAGTTTCGCAAACTACTGCTTTTGCCCCTTTATATGAATTAAATAGAAAACATAAGGTGAATGGCAGACTTTTTATTTATCGTGTAGCAATTTTAATTTATGTAATTATGTGAAAATGGGAGTGTGCCCGGCTCAATTTTTTTTCTATTGATATCTATTCATTAAGAGTTGCAGTTCATCATTTTACTTTTAAATCGCCATATTTACCAGTAACCTCTAATTAGAGAAGTAGTTTTTGACAAAAATAAATAAAAAATTTGTTTCAATAACAGTTGAGATCCAATAGGTAAAATAATCTATTCCATATTCTACATCATGTTTTTTGACTATCAACCAAAATATTCAATTTTTAAAATAAAAGAAATACAATTTATTTGGTTAGGTATTGGATCTCAACAAACTGTAACATCAATGAAAGATTTCTCCATTAGATTTGAGATAATAAATTCAAGGTACCACTAACCGGTGTATGAGTGGGGAAATCCGTCCATTTTTAACTGGCTTAAGATTAATAGAATGTACTTTCGTTCACATTCATTAATGAAGAAAAAATATCTATTATAATAAAAAGTTTATACAAGTTTGGGAATGTTGTTTCTTTAATGGTTAATTTTCATAATAATAACATTCGTCGATCACTAACAATCAAATAAACTGAATGAAGAAATAAAGTAAACAATCTCAGGTTCTCTCATAATAAAACTTCACAATATATAGAAATGGACATTCAACACATCTACAATAAGTAAGACCTAAATCAAGTAACATCAATATAAATCATGTTTTATAATATCAATCAATTTGTTAGAGATCATTTCCTGAATTAAGGGCTTTTAAACAAAGAATAGGGAGAATTGTGTAGAGTCAATATGATGCGACCTTGTGTACACTAAATGTATGGTTAACTAAGTTTTCATGTCTATCCCTTGCTAGATTCAAGGTACCATAATTCTTAAGATCTATGATATTGGGTTGTCTGATTTAAGTTAATTCATGATCTATAATTCAGTGATTTTAATTTTTTAATTTCAACAATATGATTATCACCTTTTGTGATATCACAAGCTTAATAGGTCTCATTGTTTGTGAGTAGATCATTATATCATCTACATAGGCTTCTATGAATTCATCACATCCTTCGAGAACTAATCTGATTGCTGCTAGAAATGCTTGCCTATAGTCTAAAATCTGCTATTCCAAAAGGTATTCTTGTAAATTCATATAGTAATTCTCCGAAATTAAATACACAATATTTTCTTGATTCTTCTTCTAAGGGAATTTGTAGAAAACCATCTGTGAAATCTATTTTTGTGAAGTATTTTGCTTTATGAAATTTTACTTTTAAGTGTTCCATATGTGGTACAGATTCACTGTGAACGTCTAGAAATTTGTTCATACACCAGTAATCTCCATAAGGTCTATAGCTACTATCAGATTTAGGCATAGCTACAAAAGGAACTTAATAAACTGATTGTGATGATCTAATTATATCTAATTTTTTCCATCGATCAATTATGATCTCACATTTCTGTTGTTTTACTAGAGGTAAAGGGGATATTTTGCTTAAATGTGGTTTGTATTCAGCTTGAATTTCAAATTTATGTTTGTATAATTTACAACATCCAGGTTTATCTAGAAATACATCAGGAAATTTATTAATTATTAGTTGGATCTGTTTGTTGTAATCCGATTCATTTAATTTTTGATTATTTTCTGGTCTTATTTCTTCTTCTATTAAGTTGATTGTAGTAATATTATTGTTTTTATCAGGATTAATGTAGTTGTCTGTTTTTTTTTTTAAATATTCAATTAATCTTGTTTTTATCTGGTATTATTTCTTCTGGAAGTTCTATTGGATTTTTATTTTAAGGAATATTTTCAGTAATTTTATTATTTTTTTTTAAATCTTTTAGGTATTAATATTTTTCTTTGATTCTTTATAATACTTGTTTGTAAAATCTGTTTTCATGTCATTATATGTCTCTAAATAATCTATAAACATATATTCTTCTAATTCAGAAGTTATAGTTTTACTGTTTTCTATATTGTTTGCAAGTATTCCAAAAACTTGATTATCTCCGAATTCTTTAATAGGTTCAACTATAATATTTTCAATATTTTTTATATTTTTAATAGGAAATTTAGGAATTAAGTAGCATGATGTTAAATTTTTTTCTTGTTAAGAGTTTATTATATTTTGAATTTGTTTTCGAAATATCTGTTATATATCTAAGTATTATTTCTGAATTTTCAGGATATCATGTTTCGTTTTGAATTTCAATATTTACTGTGCCAATAGTACTAATAGTGGAAACTCTAAAATTTTTCAATACTCCAAGTAAATCATCTAGTTTTCCTTCTCCAAGAAATTCTTGAATTTCGTAATAAGAATATATCTTGAATTTTTTCTTTTCTTTTGTTCCTGGTAATATTAGACTACATCCATCTCTTTCTCCAAATCCAATTTTTCCGAATTATATAGAAAATGTTTCTCTTCCTGAAAATAGTGGTGTATTAAAACCATCTAAAGATCTGAATGTATTCCAGAAAGAACATAATCTTTATTTGTATTTTCTATTTTCATTACTTCATTGAAATTCTTTTTACTTTTACAGCTTGTTTTTTAAGAACACCATTTACTAAAATTGATTTTGCTGAAATCTGGTAAACTTCTTGTAACGGTGTAGTTGTTACAAAACAAACACGACAATAGTTTAAGTGTATATTATTATAAAAAGATGAACAGATTATTACAGGAGTATGAACAAAGTTAGAGTAAGAATGAATAAAAAATAATATATGAGTGAGTAATAATTGTACAGAACATTAGAATATATTATAAGGGTGAAGTTCGAGTGATTTGAATTGGGTGTCGTGGGAGATATGAATATGATTGGATGTTTGGGGAAAACGTAATTTGGATAAAACCAATGAAATGTGAAAGAAATGACATAAAGTAGGAGTGTTTAAGAAATTAATAGGAATTGGAATTAATGCAAGGTATCAAAATATATTTGTAGAAAAGATGAAATCATGGAATATAGATGAGAACAGTTTATAGTGTACAGGAGGTGATGTCATCAGACAAGTCAAGACTTGAAAGACAAGTTTGGACTAGTCTAAAATGATGTGAATGAAAGAAAGAATAAATAGACGAAAATATGAAGAATGATATAGGAAAATACGAATTTATAATGTACGAGAGTATTTGAAATAATTCGTATAGAAATATCATTACAAACACCATTTACAAAAATTGATTCTGTTCAAATTTGGTAAACTTTGTTCTTGTCTGGGTTTTGAATTATTTTGTTTAAGAAACTATTCTTCTATGAAATTATATGCACTACCAGTATCTATAAGTGCATGAAGTATGTAGGTATCCGTTAATTACTATTGATGCATAAGGTGGTAAAAGATAATTAGAAATTTTTATTTCTATGATTTTCTTTTTTAAGTCAGGATCTTCATAGTCTTCTACTTTACAGTATTCTTGAATATTATTGGCATTTGTCATGATTGGTTTAGTTTTCATATCATCTGGAAATTCTATTTCAAAATTTATTGCGTTACATGGATCTATTACATTTGGTTTATTTATAATTTCTTTTTTTTATTATTTTGTTTCGGAAAATAGATGATATTTCTTGACTGTTTGTCGACTATCAATGATAATTTTTCTTACATTTTTTCATATGAAAGTTGTTAAAATTCATCAGTTTCGATATACTTGTTTTCTTGAATTTTAAATCTATTTTTATTATTTTTTGAGAAATAATAAACACCAATGTTATATTCTGCTTTTATATCAAAGTCTAGAAATGCATGATATAAGTTTAAAAAATCAATTTTTCTCACTTGACATAATTGAATTTTGTTGTTTATTCCATTTAATTCTTCCTAATATTGGGTTTCAGTAATTTTCATTTTCTTAGGTAGAATTTTTCCAATTATTACTTTCATTATTCTAATTTCTTGTAGTTTTTTAATTATTTTATCGATATTGTATATAAATACTTCTTCATGAAATCCAGGAGTTAAATCTTCTTTGAAACCTGAAACAAGTATTGTTTTTGTTGCTGTTTTAGGAAATTTATGTATGTTATCGAGTAGAAATTAACTTGCATTTTCTGCTATACATAAAATGTCAGTTAACTTAGAGCATTTTGTTATTTTGGTTTTTTCTCGATTTTTGCAGCAATCTTATCTCCCATAATAATAAGGTCACGATATTGAAAACATATTGGTATGAATTCATTTACCTATAAATATTTTTTAATTAATTTAATTTATTTGTTCAACCGTAAATCGGGAGTTTCATAAGTACTTTTGGTATAACCGGTTAAACAATTTTATTATTTTTAGAATTGGGTTAATATTAGTTTCTATATTTTGCGATCTTTCAGGGACCTTTATTCCTTCATTGCTCAAAGGTAATAAAGTTTCTGGTTTTCCGATGAAATAGATTTGTTGTGTTTACTTGCATATTCAGTTTTTGTTTCTGTGTTAGAATTAGATGCTTCCTTTGAATTACCAATGTTTCCTCCCAGAAAATAGGTGTTTGCATTCTCGTGACAATAGGTCCAGTGACAGATCGCGCTCTCATGACTCTAGCTCCGGTCATTCAAAACCACGGATGACGCTACGAGTCATCGATGGTAAGAGACTGGTAAATACCCGCTCTCCCTCCCATTCTCGCGATGGCTACTGTTGGTATCACTAACAGTTTGGGAGGAAATTGTGCAACTACTCTGACCCACTGTTTTCTTGGTGGGACAAACCTCAAAATCGCGACAGGCGCGATTCCAAATCCTCTTCCTGTTTGGGAAACGAGTAAACGAGTCAGTCAAGATGGCACTCCCATTTGTTTTCAACTAAGTATGTCTATTCGTAGAAGATCTGTTTAGTGAGCATCACTTACTGGTCAACACTGGTGTGGAGATATCGGCTATACCTCCAACTGCTGAAGACCGGAAATGCAACACTAAGCTCCAAATCTATGCTTCAAACCAAACTCCAATTAGTACTTACGGAGTTAAGCTTGTGCAGGTAGATTTTGGCCTTTGACGCGAATTTAAATGGGCCTTTATCATTGCCGACATCGCTGATCCCATCATCGGAGCAGACTTCCTTAGCCACTACCAATTGCTTCCCGATGTCAGCAAAAGACACCTCCTTGATAAGACCACTGGACTAGCCGTTGTAGGAAAACCTCGCCCCATCGACTATCCCCCAAAGATTTGCCTAACCATCACCCACTCAAATAGTCAATTCCAAAAAATCCTCCTTACATTTTTCTGTGTAACCAGTAAAGAAGGCTTATGCCCGAAGATTTCCCCATCAGTAGTCACCTACGATATCGAAACTGTAGGTCGACCTGTGTTTTGTCACGCCCGTTGTCTGCATCCCAAGAAGTTAAACGCAGCCCGCCTTTTCTTTCAAGACCATGCTCAAATGTGGTGACTGCCAACCCTCCAAAAGTGCCTGGTCATCCACCTTGCGTATGCACATGAAGTCCGACAAAACATGGCGCATACTTGGTAACTACAAAGCACTCAATGCACGAGTTATCCCCAACAAATACCCTGTCACAAATATTATGGACTTCCACGCCAGATTAGCTGGTGCCAAAATATTCACCAAATTAGATCTCGTGCGGGTGTTTAACCAAGTCCCAATGACCGAAGAACACATTCCCAAAACAGCCGTAATAACCACCTTTGTTCTCTACAAATTTCCCTATATGCCCTTCGGATTTTGAAACACCACCCAAACCTTCCAACGGTACATTGATGGATTGTTGCGATACATCGACTATGCTTACGCATACATCGATGACATCCTCATTACCGCCTCCAACCCCGATGAGCTTGGAGAACGTGTTACCAAGGTCATTTGGCGTATTCCCAACGCTGGCCTCACTGTCAACTGTAACAAATCCGAACATGAACGTGAAGAGCTCACCTTCCTTTGCCATTGAGTCGACAGCGCAGGTATCAGACCCACTCCCAAATGTGTCCAAGCTGTACTCGATTTCCCACTTCCCAAAACCATTCACAATCTTAGGCGCTTTCTCGGAATGGTGAATTTCTACCAGCGTACAATTAAACATTGCGCTCAAATTCAGAGTAAACTCTTCGTGCTGATCCACTACAATAAAAAACGCAACAAAACCATGATAATTTGGACTGACACTGCCAAAATTGGTTTCCACAAACTTAATCAGTCGTTAGCAAATGCTGCTCTTTTGACGCATTCCAACAATTTCAAACAACTGGTCTTGGCATCCAACACGTCTAACCACGCAATAGGGGATACCCTCTATCAACACAGTGCCAAATTGCTAGAGCTTTTGGCATTTTTTTCCTGCAAATTATCAGACACTGAACGCCGATATCCGACATACGACCGCAAATTACTCGCTGTTTTTGCAGTGGTGAAGCACTTTGGCAACCTGGTCGAAGGCTGCCCTGTTTCAGGCGTGTGAGAAAGATTCACCACACCAGCAAAATCAACCTGAGTATATCTCGCAGTTTATCACGGATATTCACTACATCAAAGGAGAGGACAACATAGCCGCTGATGGTTTGTCGCAAATATCAATCTATGCCATTTCCTCCCCCTGTGTTGTGCCCTACAATGAAATGGCCCTTAGCTAACAACATGACCCACAACTTGCCCAACACCTTGCAGACCCCAACACTGCCCTTATCCTCAAATTATTCACAGTACCTGGACACACGTTACTCTTAACGTGCAACACGTCCCCGGGGAAAAAACGACCTTTTATAACAGCAAATATCGGAGAACAATCTTCGATTTGATTAACAGGCTCTCAAACCTGAGCAGTTGGACAACTGCCTGTCTGATCGCTAATCGATTCATTTAGCCTGGCCAACGATCTGACTGCTTATGTTGGCCGAAAGAGTGCACCACATGCCAAAAAGCTAAAATTGGTAGACCCACCAAAGCCCCTCTTCAAGCTTTCCACCCCACAGATTGCTTAAAGCATGTGCACATCGATATCGTGGGTCCGTTGCCAATAGTTAGTGGTCCTCGTCATTGTCTGACAATGATTGACAACGCCACACAATTGCCTCACACCATCATGACGACGGATATTTCCGCGGATCGAGTGGCAACACTCTTTGTCCAACACTGGGTGTCCTCCTTCGGCATCCCCAAAACCATAACGACGGACCAGGGATGCCAGTTCAAAAGCGTTCTATTCAACTCGATTGCAATCTCAACTACGGCATAACACCCCCAATCGAACAGTAAAATAGAGCACTGACATCGAACTCTCAAAGCCACCATCATGGCCTTCAAGAACTCCAAAGACTCGCGTGGTGAATGGGCAGCCAATTTGCCTCTCATTCTTCTCAGCCTACGCTCGACAGTCATCTCCAACCTCGACTTATCCCCCGCCAACTCCTTTATGGTGAAGAGCTCCATCCCCCTGCTGACTTCTTCGAAGATAGCACACCAAGTGTCATCACTCCTATCAAGGGCACTAACCTATCACAACGCATTTACAAAAGCGCCAATGCATTCACCTAACTCACTCGTAACCACGGCAATTCTCCCTCATATGTCCCAGCTGATCTCAAAACAGCCAAAAATGTATGGCTACGTGTAGATACACCTCGTAAGGCACTTGATCCACCATACTCTGGCCCCTTCAAAGTCCTCAATCATACGGATAAATGGTTCGAGATTGACCTACAAGTACGACACATGCGTGTATCAATTGATCACCTAAAGTCAGCCTATACCTACACAGACATAGAAGCCGACCCAGATGACTCAACTTCTGTCGATGATCCTTTGGGACCGACAGTTGACTTGTCATTTAAGGTTATCTTACCTAAAAATGACAACTCACCCCCAAATGCCTCACCCGAACCTTTGACGTCATCTTCTAACACAGACAACACTCGCGATTCTACTCCGATCGTAAGTACACACGACAAAAATAAAGAATCGCACCCCAAAGCGTTATCAAAGGAAACAACAGAATCAAACCCCATCGGACAGTCTCCCAGTCAAATAGCTGATGCTACACTCGACGACAAACCAATTGCAATTTTCCTTCCCCTCCTGCAATTGTCCGAGTTGGCTCACGCAACTGACGACAGGTCAAGTGTTGTAGATGACGACGTATTACAAAAATTGTTAGGTGGTGCCACCCAGTCGCATAAATACGACGCGTCTTCCTCCTTGGAAGACAAACTGGCCCCCTTTTGAAACAAACTCATAATATTAATGTGCAACAACAGCTAACACAACCTCACCTTCGTTCTTGTTTACGAGATGAAAATAAACGGCGGTTACAGTCAAGAAAATGAGTAAAATTCGTGTTAAGGAAACTCACTACTCTCTTGACGTGTTCAGCTGTTATATACTCTTCATCAAATGCTTTCCAACAGGCGCTTTTAATTATATCTTACGTAGCATAATAGACTGGTAAGATGTCCCAAAAGCGTCTTCCCCCAAGCATATTCGAATTTTTGGATTATGAAGAAACAGCCCTTTTAAGGGCTACACCCCCACCAACAGAGGGTGGTAACAGCGATTCTCTGTTGTCTCCTCATTTAGACAACCATCACTCCCCCTCTCCCTCCTTCTCACCCACCTGCTGACATTGTCCCGTCACCCTCCTCCACGGCTACTGACACCTCTCCGCCGGTGAAGCAGACATCACCTGTATCCTCTATGTGCGATCAAGTATCGGCATCACCCGTGATGCTTACCACTGACGGACTAGCAGAAGAGAGTGCAAGCTGTACTACTTCAGGAGTACGGCAACGGCGATTGACGCTGAGGCAGAGGGTGGAGTCTGCTGCCAGGGGTTGAGGCGTGCCTCTTCGCCAGTACCCGCATGTTCCTGGAGTGGAGTTTCGAGTCTCTGAAATTGTACAGCGCAGACTCGTCCATGTCTCTCAGTCTCGGGTCTTTGTGCCCCTACGCAGGAAGACTGCGTACTTCTTGGAGATGCCGCCTCATGCTGGGACCACTGTACAATTAGGCAATGCGCGGATTGACACCTGCACATTCCCTGAAGTCGTACAGCGCGTTCAATCTAAGGGACCTTTGCCCAGTCCTCAACCGTCTTCTTCAATGGGCCTCCGCTCTGGGGAATTCCCGCTGCTCAAGATGGTTAAACAGATTGAACCGCTTCCTCTTCAGAAATGCCGAGCAAAAGCGACTGCCACGTTGCATACCAGTGGCTTTAAACGTCCATCTGCAGCAACAAAGCAGTCCTCCAACCATCAACTTCCAAAGTTGTGGAGGCACCAGTTGCCACGCAAACAGCAATGTTGGTCCCAAAAAGCAAGTTGCCTCTACTTTGCCCTTTGGTCAAACCAACTGCTGAGGAAGAGACAATGATGGACGTTAACCCTACTCCATCCCCAACCATCCATCTCCCCCCAAACCCTACGTCAGTCCCTCAATGCGTACTCTCACCAGTACGTGAAGAGTTTGAAACAACAGAATGTGCTGCTGTCGATAACTCAACCATTAGCGACTTAATCGCAACACCTTCACTGGAAAATGTCCCCGAGCCTCAGCCGTCCACCTCTCGCAATAAAAGTCCCCTGGCTGATGGCAAACTGGCGAAGAGTCCCTGTTTGGGTTGTAAGGCAGGTGGCCACACCTGGCGCGAAGCTCGCGCTTGCAGTCTCTCCTATATGGAACTAAAATGGGACAAAAGATGAGACAAGTCCCACACCCAAACTCCTGCTCCATCTCAGGCTTCCACACAGGAGCCTGCCCCATCTGTGGTACAGCCCCCTGTACTGCAGTGACCCCGATGTGATCTGGCAGATGGTAATGCACGCCATCTCTTGGACACGTACAAAACTGGTAGCCATGGTGGTACGTCACACCACTGATGCCAGTATGTGATGGCACTGCAGGGTGTGTGCCACAATGTGGTGATGAGGGTGGGCATTACCACACACAGGCGTACATCCCTACCCGCAAGGCGCCTATGTACTGGGTGTCATATTACACTCCTCTATACTGAGGGGGAGTGGTGTGGCAACTATGGCCACACTACATAGGCTGATTGCCGTTTCTCCCTCGAACATCGTCAACCGGCATTGTGGCCGAGTGTATACGGTGCTGGATTTTGGTGGTGGTGAACAAGGGGGGTTTTAGGTGTTCAGCCAGTACGGGTTCAAATCCCCGTACCACCTGAACACCTAAAATTATTGTGGGTGTGTGTATTAGTGTACACGACACCACACAAATACCAAATCAGGTCAGTTGTGTGTCTACGTAGTAGTATGTGTGCGGGCCAAGCCCAGTAAACAATTAAGCTGCACAGACGAAATGTACAGCCGTAAGCACAAAAAGGTAGTTTGTGGGTTTTACCCTACTGGCCCGCTAGGTGGTCGACGAGTGTGTAATACACACTCGTTCATCATCGACCACCCGTCGCCACGCCACTCTCCTCCTAGTAAGTTTCCGAGGAAACTTACGGTGACCTGTGACGCCAGTCAAGTGTGGCGCGTTGTTCACTACTATGCTCACGGATGTCGTTCACATAGTAGGACTTCCAGGTCTCTTCGGTTTGGGCTTATCGAAGTTGGCTGGGAGGGTGGGACGCGATGGACGCGATGGACGTGTGGCTCGAGGCTGTGGAGTAGGGTGCACTCGAGTTTGGGGTCTCATGAGCGGAGTCTGGGGACGAGATGTGGGGATGCTCATGAGGGGTGGCGGGTAGGTTACAGGTGGCGCCATTAACGGCGGTATAACCAGGGCCGGAGGATAGACCGATGTCGAGAGTTGTAGATGCGGGGGAATGAGAATTCCGGGTGGAGGCATCACAACTTGGGGAAGTGGCATTGGTGTTGTAGCTAGGGCGAGCGACAGGGCGTTATGTGCTGCGAGCACAGCGGTGGTAAATTGCACCCACGGCTGCAGTGATTGATTCTGCGGTACAGAAGGTACCACCGGTTGCAGTACAGGGGGCTGTACCACAGACAGGGTAAGCTCCTGTATGGAAGCCGGTGATAGAACGGGGGTTTGGGACCGGGTTTTGCCGCGTATTTTGTCCTGTTTGAGTTCCATGTAGAATAGACCACAAGTGCGAGCTTCATGCCGGGAGCGGCAACCTGCCTTACGATTCAAATGGGGACGCTTTGCCGGTTTGCCATCAGCCGGGGGACTCTTAGTGCGAGAGGTGTACGGCTGAGGCTCGGGGACTTTTTCCGGCAAAGGTGTTGCCATTAGGTCGATAGTGGAGTAGTTATCGACGGCAGCACTTCTTGTCGGTTCGACCTCTTCGCGTATTGGGGACAGTACGCATTGAGGGACCGACGTAGGGGTTGGGGGAGATGGATGGTTGGGGCCGGAGTTGGGTCGACATCCATCGTTGTCTCTTCCTGGGTAGTCGGTGCGACCAAAGGGCGAAGTAGAGGCAACTTGCCTTTCGGGACTGACGATACCTTTTTTGTGGCTACTGGTGCCTCCGGGACTTTGGAAGTTGACGGTTGGGGGGACTGCTTTGTTGCTGCAGACGGACGTTTAAAACCGCTGGTACGCAACGTGGCAGTCGCTTGATTCGCTTTAGCAGACCAGTTGGGCGCCAATAATGTTACGACCAAAAGAGGTGGTAACGTATCTAATTAGAACCACTTTCAGTGTTACACCATACGAAGGACTAATATTAGAATATTCCTTGATAGTTTACAATATTGAATTTAGTTGTCCACAGACTAGTGTAGACCTTAACTTTGTATGAGACTAAGATATAAAAACACAATTATAATTTCAAACACTTTACTTTGAATTTAAATAATTTAACTCATAAAATCAAATATTTGTTTAAGTAAGTACACGTAATATTTTAGAACATATAAAGAGTACACTGAATTAAATGAGCATCGACTGTATCGTTGCCAGGGTTTATATACCCTTTCAGGGTACAGGGTGTACATGACTGAAGATGGAGAATAGGCTAAGTGAAGTAGGGATTATTACAATAGGGATTTGCTGATTTGCAATAATATTGAGGGACAGGTATTTCTAGGTTGCTAACAGTGGTGATGGGATTTCACTGTTTCTGATGTTTCACATTGGTAAATTGTATATTATTTATGAAAAATTGAATGCGATATTTTGGTTACCATCAAATACCTCTAGTATTGGTATTCAAAACAGTTTCAACAAATATTGTTTGTCATAATTAAAAATAGACAAAAATAATATACGTTACAGATATTATTCCCCTGAATTTTTCTGCTAACATTTTTCCTTATATTCGATCCGTATATGACATTATCCACACAGCCCCACACAGCCACTCAGAGACACGAAAAAAAAATTTCTTTTTTCCACCAAAACAACGAATTCTACAGTATTACATATATTCCAACAAAATTCAGGGCCAACACAACACAAAATAGAACGAAGTGGCAGTCTCAGTGCTTGTATATAACTACCGTATATAAAATAATTTCATTATGCACATGAATTTAAGTTTTTAGTGCCAAAATTTTCTTTGAGTTATAAAATGAAAAACATTTCTATGCCCCCGTTGGTTGTTCCATGACACCAATATTAATAAGTAGGTTTACAATAGAAAACCGACTGAAAAATTCTAGGACTGTAACCACTAAAAGATATTTTGTGAAAAAAAATCCGATTTTAAAGTTGCTAAAAAATGGATCGACAATTTTCGTTGCAGGAGCAAATATTAGTTTTGGTTCCGCTATTGACTTTCGCCCCCTATTAAAACTTTTTGCTCCTTGGTCTGAAATTTTATGTTGTGGGCCTTTAAAACGAATACTTCATCGCGCATTTTGCCGCATATATTGTGAAAAAATTATTACTAGTTGAGAATTGAAGAAAATTTTCTCTTCTATCCAACAATACAAACCCTAACTTTGTAATTTAAATAGCAACTGAGCAATAATGAAGGGAAAGAGGAGAAGTTTTTTTCAGTATTTAAATGTTATGAATGTTGCAAAACTTGCAGATACCTACCAAAACAAGAATGCCTAAATTCGGATGAAATTTTGATTTATATATTATAGTTTTGTGCAAATTACATACATTTAATTTTGTTAAGATGTGCCTAATAATAATGTCTGAATATGGATTAATATGTGGAATGCAATGAGAATGGGTCAACTGCGGATATGAACAATAAGTGAAAATGTGTTGTCAGGGACCAAGTTAAGGAGGGGAAAGGGGACAGTTGCCCCAGGGATTGTTAGGAAAGTTGGTAAGTTTGATATTTTTACTCATCAGGTGGACAGTTGAAAAAATCTTGATTTTTTCATACACAAAATATGGAGCATAAAAAGTTGAATATGTCACCTGATATTATTATCAACCACAAGTTGCCAACATCCTCTTAATATGATTTCTGTTCTAAAAAACTGGCGATATAGTCGACAATGTCTACAATAATTATCAACTTTTGTATCTTGTACGAAATGAACAAACTATCCGTTGAAGAGGGGTGCTAAAATGCAGTAAGTGGAGAATTTCCCTTTATGTGTCTGTGCATCCACCGCGAAAAACGTTCTTTATGAACTGAACTCATGTACCGAATTCGTATAAATGAATTATATTAAATGTGTCAACCGTATTAAATAGTCAATTATTTGAAAATCAGTATTTTCAACGGTGATTTATACTAAGGCTGTTCACTTGACAAAAATTAATGTGAAATATGTACATTTTTATTTATTTTTATGCAAGTTTTCTTTAGAAAATCTACTTGTTACATTTGATCTGTTATAATCTCCATGGTTGGGATAGGGTACCTATATTTTTTATTTCATGACCTCATGAAAATTTTGACAGTAATCATTCAAATTTCATATGACGTATGTATGTACGTATGTAGATATATATAGATAAGGTATATAGTTCTACATATTTCATTTTAGGTCTCAAGGTACAGGTCGCAATTGTGGTCGGATAGCCGAAAAATTTTATACAATCATTTGTAATAAATCAAGAGCTAAAATGTCCTATTTTAGTGTGGATCATCGGAAGTTGCATCCTGTATGCTATATTTGGATTTTCTGTATTTTCATTTTTGTTAAGTCCCTCATTATGAATATAGATACAAGATATAAAACAAATACGTATTGTCCATGAACAATTCTAACATACTTTCACGATGGTTCTTCTGGTACAGACAAATTATATGTCATTTTCTTGTTACGTCAGTATGGATTAGTTCTAATTCAAGAACCAAACCTGTCGAGTTTGGTATAGTTTCGCTGGATGGTACTTCATACATAGGTATGTATATTTATATACAAGCCCTAAAGCGCCACTTTGTGGCACTTTGCCTTGTTCTAGCCGGGCAACACTGATCCATTCGTTGTTAGAATGGAAACAACAAAACATTTGTAGTTGGGGCATGCCCCTTGAATCTTATCTAAATAATTTTCGTTGAATTTTGTCTTAAGAATATCGTTAAGTAAAGTTTGTCTTAATAATATTCTTTGAATTTTGTGTTAATAATTTTCTTTGAATTTTGCGTTGAAAAATTGGGTTGTAATTTTATTATAATGATAAATTCCATTTTTTTATAGACACGGTACAGATTGTAATTAGAAAAAAAAAAAGGATAATAACAGTTTTCATAAATGACATTGATAGAAATTGGTTTAGGAAACTATTGATAGACTTTTGATAGTTTATGGATATTTCACACATCACTAGTTCATAAAAACATGTAGGAATTTTCAAATTGATTGAATTATGGGAAGTGGGTGAAAAATTTATTTCAACATTTAGGTACTCTAAACAGATGAACAGACAGGGTAAGTAAATAAAAGATTTGTAAAAATAATATTTATTTTCTCTTTCCACAGGTTCAAGTAAATATTTTTGACAATGTAGCCATCGCTTAGACAAATAAAAACTAAATTTTTTACCAGAGAAGAAAACCTGCTGTTTACTTATTTTGTTTATTTTTTAAAGTTTCTTTATTGAAATTAAAATTGTTTTTGATGTAGAGACGTTATTTTCACGAGACATAAATGAATATACATTATGTGATTGCTTATTCAAGTGAATGTGTAGATATTCGATATTTTTTGCTAGACTATGTTGCATGCCCCGTAAAAAATTATATTGCGTTCATTGATGTTTAAAAGAATATAGTCGTTTTATCATAATGGCATACACATTAGTACGAACTGTAATATCTTAAAATTTCGATGCTAATTTTTTTTTTTTGAATTTTATTTTTTGCTTTTTTTTGTACCGCAGTAACTCAATTCAGGTATGCAGGGAAAAAAAGGTAAGTTGATAAAATTGAGCTTTAAAGTATCAGTGAGTGTTATATAGTCATTCTACTTGGGTATATTGTTGTCCAAATGAAAGCCTATAGGTACATTTAAGATTCATAGGAATAAAATTTAAAACAGTACCTATCCTTTTTTTCACCAAATTTTGGAATAAAAATATCAAAATATATCATCTTAGACTCATAGTATCCAAGATAACGAATACCTACTAGATTTTAAGATGACGAACATGTTTTAAATTAATGTAAACTAATCAAACATAAAATATTGCTGACCTCTTTAACCAATAATTTGTTTTGGAGTAAAACGTAAATCTTTATATTATGTATATTAATACCTATTACTTGGACTATGTACTTATAATAGAAATCAAGTAAGGAATTGTCTTTATCTCCTTTGTTTCCTAGCTGTTGCATTCAGTATTTTTCCATAATTATTATCACATAGTAGCTTCTTTCATACTAATACTCAGATTTTTCCATTTCACATCCTTTTAGATACAGATTATCACTGAAATATTGCATAGGCTTACTCACAGCTTACTTTTAAATTTGTTATCTCACCAAAATTATGATGATAAGAACCGAATGATACACTTTCCAGTCTTAAATTTTTTTTCAGTCAAATGAAAAAAATTTCTTTTTTATTAGAAAAGTTTAATAATGAAATAAAGTATAAAAAAATATCTTTAATTCATAAGAAACATAAATCACTTAGATATCATGCAAGATTTGTATTATATGGTGGATAGTATAATGATACATTTAGGATAGTTATTAATTCATAGTGCACCTAGATAATGGTTTTCATGCAAACTTAAATTTATCATCTTTCCCTACTTTGCCAACATACCCTTATTTCCCATTACATAATAGTTTAAAACATGGTAGATTTACAACTTATGCAATACATCTTTCATTTAAGTTGTTAATGCTACTGCAATTATTTACAAGTAAAATGTATTATTTCCTTAATTTAGTTGGAAAAATTTTTTATCTAGTAAATCTTGCTTGAACAACCTAATATCTTAATAATTATGCAAGTTAAATGATCCTCAGATCAAATCCATTTTGGCAAAGAAAGTTTCCAGATTGGAAAAATAGAATTAACAAGTATAAACAGGGATGGAAGTGGAATAATGGAACAGATATAGTGTCTGAGAGGGGATAGTTTCATTTAAAACGATTCATAACTGAGAAGTTCATTTGCCTTCATCCTTATTCAACCAAAAATAAGAAAAATAAAAATATTTTAAGTGTGAGGAACTTCAGTGAAAGCATAAACAATGAAACCTATCTGTCATTTCCATCAGAATAATTTTGATCTATATTTATATTGCCTCATTCTCATAGCAACTCTTAACACATGTCAATCCACATTCACTTAAATATTTTTTGTATATTTCAAAAAGATGCTTCATAATTCCAAAAATAATTAATTTAATACAAAAAATTATGCTATTATAATAATGTGTGGAAAACTTTGTTGTGAGAGATATTCACATGTAGAAGGTAATCTACAGATTTGCATGTTCTGCCACTTCATACATTTAAGTATGGGAGAGCCAAATCCAAGGCAAACACTGATGATTTTGTAGCCAGTTTTGTGAGCATATATACTAGATTTGACACACGCACCCAGACACATACATATATATGTATGGTATTATGTCATAGTTTACGTCGTTTCTTGCCTCCATAAGGAGATAAGAAATGACACAGCTCGTTTGGTGTTGGTCCGTGACATCACTGAGATGCTTATCAGGTAATTTGTCACAGCCTGTACAATGTATCTTACCTGTATATACATACAAGTATGAACCTACAAACACATGTGTGTTTATTTTTTTAATGTCATAGAGATGAAAATATGCAAACCTTTGGGTGGTGACTGTTGTCAAGGTGTCTAAGTCACTGTACCTTATACAAGTATTGTCCCCACAGCTACTCCCACCCAGTTTTCATGCTGTGAAAATGATAAGTCTCGTGCCAGGGGGACTTATCGAGTTGACTACTGTTTCTTCTGGTCCTGCTTCCATTTGGCCAGAGCCAAAATTACTGCTGCTCCTACACACTTTTAAGACACCTTACGAGCATTAAATCAGGCCTGGTAGTTATTTTGGTTCTGTTGGCTTCTATGTCTTGGTGTTCAGTTCTGAGGTTCTGGGAAACAGTATGGTTCGAACCTAACAGGATTAGAACAGGATTTGAACATTGGGTAGTTTGAATTCCTCAATGGATGGTAGGTGAAGCTGGAAGTGGGAGGAGGTTGCAATTTCAGGACCTCTTTTACAACAAGAATCCTCGCCTTCTCCAAAATTTCTGGGGTAGAGGAACCTAAATGTGGGCACTCCACTTTTGGATTCTTTTCCGGTGTTTTCAGAGAAATGATAAGAGGAGGTAGGGGTGCAGACATCTGTTTAAGCATGTCTGTCACTGATTTCCTATTCATTAGTAATTTGTTTTCATCCATTGTGTTCCAATTTGTCCTGAGTCCTTGCAGGCTCAGGGTTAGTTGGTATCAAGAATTGGGGCTTTGGGATGGTAAATCTAGTATTAGTTGGTGATGACATTACAAGAACACATGTTTAAAAGAAAAATAGAGGATAAATATAGTAGAAGTACGAGAGAAAAAAGAAAGACAAAATTTAGCTAAGTTTCTTTTACAGTATAAAAGTGACTGAAGATCGTTGTAAGATTTTATTCGATTGCAGTGTCATTCCATCGCCTTATCTAAATTTATCCTTTCCTGGGGGGATAGCGTATAAAATTTTCTACCACTTAAAAGTTATCAGGATTAATTCTGTTCAGTTTAAGCAAAGTTAAGCGTGAAAGAATTCTAAGTATATTCAAGAAGCTTTATTTTACAAAGGCATGCACTTTTCGATGGTGTCTTCACAGTTTATTGAAAATTTTCTTATCTTTGTTTGAAAAAAGAAACACATTGTGATGTTTTCTTCCTTATCGCACGTGACTTTGTTTATTCCAGTCAATGTTTTTTGTACACATTTTTTCTATTGCTTATCTTCGGAGTTTCTTTTGTTAACTGAATTCTGAGAGATTCCAAATTCCTTTCTTATTTTTGAGCGGGGTTAGAATTTTGTTTCAGATATTACTTTATTGTGAATAATTTTATTTTCTCCGTGCTAAACACTCAGATCTACGACTAGATGGCTGATTCTTAAGTTTTCTGCTTCCTAAGGGCCTGCCTCTTTTTTGTGAGCATATAGGGTCCAAAGGGTCATATTTTATTGTTATGACATTGTCAGCAAATTTAACAAATTTCTTTTTTCTACTTGTTTGTGTACTTTCTGTCTGTGAATTTTGATTTGTATCATATTTTTTGACTGGTTCGTCCTCTATTTTTTGTATTTGTGTTTTTTTGGATTGTTCAGTCTGTATATTTTCTTCTATCTTATTTGTCTGTTTTTTTTCCTCTCTTTGAAGCATTTTCTTAATGTCATTAAAAAGGTATGCAAGTTTCAATCTGTCGATTGATATTGTCTTTTGTTCACCTGCAATTAGTATAACAAAATTTTTATTATTTCTTGATACCACTTCATAAGGACCAGCGTATGGTTTCTCCAACAAAAATTTTTTTATCTTTTACAAACACTAGTGATGTTGTAACCAAGTGTTTGAAGATGTAAATCTTTGGTTGGATATGATGAGCTCCCTGCCTCAGAAAGTTGTTAGTGTCAATCCATATATTTTGGACTAGCATTTTTGGACTAATTTCTTTTGGAGTGTGTGAAAAAGTCCCCTGGAAGGCGTAGCCCTTTTCTAAGCACTAGCTGCGCTGCAGAGTGACTGTATCCGTTTGAAGAGCAGATCAAAGGCCTAAGAGGACGGTTGGTAAGATGTCAACCCATCTCCTGGTGTTGCAAGCCATTACTGATGCTTTTAAAGCTCTGTGCCATCTCTCAACTTTTCATTTGCTTGAGGATGGTAATCTGTGGGGTGGTTATGTTGTGCACCAAGCTTCTTAGATAACTCTTTAAAGAGTGAGCTTTCAAATTGGCAAACCTGTTCCGCAATTATGACTTCAGGTATCAAATAACCTGGCAGCTACTGTTAAAGCTCTCATCTCATAGAGAGGAACTGTCTCTAGCCATTGAGTTGCTCTATCAATCATTGTCAACAGATATCGAGGGTAATGGACCTACCAAGTGTATGTGTATTGTTAAACTGCTTCGTTTGTTTATTAGAGTTGAGAGGTGCCTGAGTGTCTCTTCCTACTTTGGACTCTTGGCAATTCCAGCAACTGTAAGCCTATTTCCTGCAATCAGGATTCATCCGTGGCCAAACAAATCTAGATGATGCTAAATAATCTGTGCATTTTGGTCCATGGTGCGATAAATTGTGCATGCTACTGAAAATCAATTTGCAATACTTTGCCAGTAAGAATGATATATTCTTGCCTGTACTAACGTCACACGTTAATAGAACGTTGGTACCATGGATTTTCCTTTGTACCAATTTTAGAGCTATATTATTGTTTGACAACAGTTCTTGCAATTCTGCATCCCTTAACTGTTCTTTAGCATTTTCAGAATAAAGTAATTGAGATGTTGCCAAGATGACTTTGATGCTACTAAGAGCATCAGCTGGAGTGTTGAGTTCTCCATTTATACACTGGATGTTCGTAGTCAATTGTCCAATATAGTCCAATTATCGAGCTCTTCTTGGGGATGCTGGTTCTGTCTTTTGCATGAAGGCATGTGTTAGGGGTTTTTGATCTATATACACAGTGAAACATCTACCCTCTAATTGGTGCCTGAAATGCTTTAATGCAGCAAATATTCCCAGTAATTCCCTGTCTTATGTGCTGTAGTTTCTTTCAGTTTTTGATAGCTTTATGAGAAGAAAACAAGTGGTATCTTTTCATCATTGTCCTTTTGGTACGAAGTTGCACCAATAGCAAAGTTGGATGCGTCAGTTGCAACACATAACAGCACACTTTCATCTGAGTGAGCAAGTAGAGTTGTATTTGCCAGCGTATCTTTGATATTATCGAAGGCCTTTTTGGCTTCTTCAGTCCAATCGAGAGAAGTCTTATCTTTCTTTTTGTTTGTTTTAATTAATGTGAACAGCTTACTTTGTTTGGCTGCAGCATTTTTTATGCAATGTATATAGAAGTTTACTAACCCTAAAAATTTCCTTAGTTGAGAGATATTTGAGGGCTTCGGGAAATTCAGTATTGGCTCTGGCTTGGACCTCAACGAAGAAATGCCTTCGGATGAGACTTGGTAGCCAAGAAAGTCAATCTTGATTTGTTTGAATAAACTTTTTCCAACATTGATAGTAAGGTCAGCAGAGTGTATACATTGTATAATGGCTCTTATGTTCTTCTCGTGCTGTTGCTCACCACCTTCAGAACAAATGCATATGTCATCCAAATATACATTAGCAAACAGCAAATCCATAAACAATCCAATGATGAATCTTTGGAAGGTTTGTGAGGAATTACAGAGTACAAATGGCATTCTAATGTATTCGAATATACCAAAGGGGGTTGTAACTGCTGTCTTTGGTATTTCCTGTTCAGCCATTGGAATTTGATGGAATGCCCAGTTGATGTGGATTTTTGTAAACTTTGTTTTACCCTTCATAATCCCATTGAAGTCCATGATACTTGGTACTGGATATCAATCAGGAACTGTTTTGGAATTTAAAGCACTGTAGTTAAAAACAATTTGCCACTCTCCACTTGCTTTCTTTGAAATGTGAATAGGAGAACTTCATGAACTTTTTGAGGGGCGGCATATGCCATCCCCTATTATGCGATCATAGTATACTCGAGCCACTTTCAGTTTATCAGGCAGTTGCCTATGGGCTCTAGCCTGGCAAGGTGTTCCTTTAGTCTCAATGTATTGGACTGTATCATGTTTATAAGTAGGATGCCTTCGAATTGATGTCTGAGTAACTCCAAGATAGTCTGACAGAATCTGTAATAATTGTTTGTCAATTTTGGTGCAACTGGAAATATTTGTGTCCAATCTGTAAGCCAATGTTTTGTGCTGATTTGCAAAGTCCAAACAGCATTCGACAGTATTCAAACAGACAAAATGTTGTTATAACTTCTGTTTTTAGTATGTCCTGTTCAACCATAAGAATTTTGTGGAATGCACAGTTGATGTCAATTTTTGTGAACATAGTTTTACCCTGAGTGTTCACATTAAAGTCCAAAATATTTGGGACAGTATAATGATCGGAAACTGTTTTGGCATTTCAGACTCTGTAGTTGCCAACAATTCATCACTCTCCACTTCTTTTTTGGTCATGTAGATAGGGGAACTCCATGAGCTCTTCGAAGGATGGCATATGCATTCCCTGATTATGCAATCATACTATTACCGTGATGCTTTGAGTTTGTCAGGCAATAGCCTACAAGCTCTAGCATCGCAAGGCAGTCATTTGGATTCTATATAATGAACTGTGTCATGTTTATAGGTAGGAAGAGTGCAAATTGATGGTTGGGTAACACCAGAATAATCAGACAAAATCCTTAAAAATCTTTCGTCAACTTTAATTCAGCTGGATATATTTGTGTCCAATCTGTAAGCTAGAGTTTTGCCATCCACATAACATTTTATTTCACTATCGATCAATTTGTCATTTTAGAGGTCAATGATGAAGCTGAAATGTGTGAGAAAGTCTGCCTCAGGATTGGGTTTAGAACATCAGCAACTGTGACAGACCACATCATGTCTTTTGTAAGTCTGATGTTGACTTTGCTGGTTTCAAGTCCATAAGCTGCAAGGATTTGACCATTCACAGTACAGAGATAATATTTGGGAGGATGTACATTTGATTTTTGTTTACTGGTAATATACTCAGGTCTGCACCCAAGTTAATGAAGTACTGTCTCCTAATTATCATGTCAATTATGAACAAGCTGCATAAGTTTTTTTCCAAGGGTTTGTTCTGGTTTTAAAAAGTTTTCCCTACCATTTTCAATGGTTGTTACATTTAGTGGCTTCTGCACCAAACCAATTGTGGAAGAAGCAAGTCTTCTCATTGTAGGTTTGATACTGGGTGCTGGGTGATGATGTTCTAGGGGGAGTGGATCTCTGACCCCTTTTTTGATTATAATGTCTTCAGTCTTTGGACCATGATTTTCTACTATTATTATTACTGTTGCTTCTAGATTTTGACCTTTGGTGCAAGCTTCTATTCTGTTTATTTAAGTTCTGGCTTTTGTTGTGTTTTTGCACTCTGTTATCAACTGAGCTATCTGAGCTCTAATTTGAGAGGTCTCCCCAATCTCTGCAGACACTACAGTAACAGAAGGCTTTGACCTCGTGTATTCTATTGCATTGTCTGCACTTCTCACAAGAAAATCCAAGTCAGTGGAAGTGTTTATTGTGGTAGATCTAAAGGCTGCCAAACACTGCACATTACTTTGAGGTAGTTGTTTGCAGAATTGGTTTCCTATTATGGAAGGGACTACTATGTTATCAGCCTTTTACCTCAATTTAGCCATGGAAATTGAGGATTGTCATCCCTCATCTTCATATCACCCATTACATCTTTGATGATTGCGTTTATTGTTTTTCCAAAAACATCTTTTATTTATTTGACAAACCAGGCATAATTATCCTCTTCTTTCAAATGGCATTCCATAATATCTGGAATGTGGCAAATAATCTGGGATGGGATGCCAACACAGATGTGAAGGTAGCACCAGTTCAGTTATATATTTTTGGTCTTGAACCTGCCTTCTAGGAGAGTTATCCTTAATTCTACCTCATTAGGCAGAAATTCCGGTAACTCTTTCCTCCATCTATAAAAATTAGGGTTTTGTCCTGGTTGATTCTGTGGTAGTTGCAGAATTTTTGCTAGGATATCGGGTGTGAGCTGTTGCTATATGCTTCCTTCTGCTGATGTGTGTTGCGGGTTTTTTGGGATTTTGGCTCTGATAGTTGGAGGAGCCATCTCAGTTTCTTTTTGCGGACTGAGGTATTCTGCAGGTACTTCCACTTGAGCTTTCTCGCTGGTTGAAAACACCAGTTTCTGTTTTTGTAGGTTGGGTGTTTTCGGATTTGAGATTTTTTCTTATAGTCTGACCACTTCTCAACATTTTTTAACTGCCATTTCCAGATGTATTAGCTCTGGGTGTTAAGAGGCCTTTGCAGTTTCTTAAACATCTCCAGATTGTTTAATCAAAGTTGGAGTGGTTGTGGGGTGAGCATGACCTTCTTCCTCCAGGTCTACTGTCTTTTTCCTTCTTCTTTATTTATTTTGAGAATGAGGGTATAAATTCCCATTTCAACAGATTCTACCTTGACAACCAATTATGTCGTCTGCAAAAATTTTTTATATTTTCCAAGTAAGCGAGAATCTTGCCAGTGAACCACACTGATTTTTGATATAGCGCACTGCTCCTCCAGACACCCACAACATGGCCAAAACTGTGGAATACATTGTTGTGAAAATATATTCTCACCAGAAGGTAATCTACAGATTTTATGTATTCAACCACTTCATATGTAAACATATGGGCAAGCCAAAACCTGATCAAACACTGTCAATTACAGAGCTGTTTGGACAGTTTATATACAGGCTTATTTACACGTACACCAACACACATACATAGTGATTGCATAGGTTCATTTGAATGGCCCAGTGTTTCATTTCTTGTAGTGATAAGAAATGATGGGCCAGTTTGTGTACAGAATTCTGACATCATCATATTGTTTAGATTAGTCACAATTTGGTACTCAGGCATTACTTGCATGTATGTGCAAGTAATTACAATCGAATGTAATTTTGTGCATTTGGTTTAAAGTCAATGAGACGAATATTTTCCAGCCTTGTGGCGGCAACTGTTGTCAGGAGTCTGAGCCCCTTAACCTCATTTGAGATGAGCCCCACACGTATACCTATGTAAGATAAATGATAGTTTCTGTTTGTTTATTGAAAGGAAAATTGGAAATCATCTGCAAGTGGGACAAAAATATGTTTGTTATTTGTATGGTTTTCCTGTCAAGTATCATTAGAACTGAGCTAGCTTCTCTAGATCAGGCGCAGTTGGAAAAGGCTTTCATAGATGATATAATCAAAGTTGGATCAGTAAATGAAAGGTGAGAATTCTTTTTATATTTTTATATTAATCATAGTTCCAAGTACTTACTTAATATAATTATGAGTCTATTGTAAGTTCAGTGTTGTTCTCTTAACATCATTATATTTAATGGTATTTTATAGCTCAATATGAGGCTCCAACAGCAGATTTGTCAATTGATAAAATAATTTCAGTTAAATGGGATGAATAGTTTCATAACAGTGAGCTCTTATTATTGTTTCATTTCTTCATTAACGGAAACAAAGAAAATATTTAGCAGTCACAAACAGCATTTGAAATTGAAAAATAAAGTATAGATACAGTAATTTTACCAAGACAATTCATGAATTCTCTCCAATCTAGTTTCTTCTAATTTCAAGGACTTCCATGATTAGCTTGTATTTTTCTTCCTTCACTTAGACTAGTTCCATTTAAGCAGAGAAAAATACAAGCTGATCAGGAAATTTTGTGATCAAGGAAACCGCCGGTTGCTGTAGTTATCTGGTTATGACAGCTTTCTCATTTCTTCTTGGTTTTACTTCCTTACTGTGAGCACTCACAATTATATTTATGTTATGACCTTTTACTTTACCATGTTTTGCAGTTTTTGTTTTTATGTTCTTGTGCCGTTTTCTAATTTGTCACATCTTAACAAAGTTCACAGACGTTGTCATTCAGGGCAAAAATGATATTGCTTTATTGGCTAAATCGAAACCACTGACTGACGTTTTAAACATAGTTTTGAGAAGCTGTGTGACAGGCCAAAATCGCAATCAAAATGTGTATAACTACCACTAGCTATCTGTGCTTGATTTTGTTTGTCTCTGTCTCTCGAATAGTACGACTAGACTTGAAGCGTAATTCTCTAATTCAAGAATTTCAAGTGTTTTGGTAATTTTATGAAATTGGGGAAAAATTTGTTCAACTAACTACGTTTTTTTGTGCTATAAGCCCATCCTGTTTGACATTCCGCTTGTGTTCATAAAACTAAATTTTTCACGTACTGACAAAGTTGAAAGGAAAAGTATTCTGGAGTAGCCTCATCTAGATAGATTACCCATTTTGCAAATTTGTTCATCTACCTATTAAAAGTATGAAAACCTTAATTAAGCGGTATAAAAGTTCTTCCAAAAATGACATTCAAAAACATAATTTTTCGAGCCATTGTGAAATTGTAAAAATAGAGGATTAAAATTTTTGTAAATTGGTTCAGTTTGTTTTGATATTTTAAAGTTGACAAAATAATCTCGATTTGAGGTACTGTTTATATTACTTCTCTAAATTTATCTTACAAATTTTATACGAAAATAGTGTCATGTAATTTATTTAAATATTGTAAATTTTAGTAGAACAATCAAGACTTTTTTATAATTTTTAAAAAGTTTCAAAAAAAAAAAGATATAAATAATTCGAAAGAACTCTGCCACTCAATATATTTTCAAGAATCTAAATATCAATGAAATAGCATTGAATTTTTTGTGAACTGATTATGAGTCTACTTATCAAACTGAGCAAGAGGAGCTATTCACCTGAGTAAGTAAAGTTGAAAAAAATTGAAATATTAGAAATTACAATCTATAAACTTTCCATTCCCATATTGCACCCCATTAACGATCAAGGGCTGCAACACATCATAAATTCTCATCAATTAGGTTATTTTATTAAACATTAGCATTAGTGACCCATGTTATGTAAATCTCATGAATATAATAATATTATGTCTCAGATAAAATCAACGATCAGAAAATTTCACAAATTCTAGGTCAGAGGATAAATTTCTGACAAAAACACTTGATGTTTCTATTTATTTTTGTATATTTTCCTGACTTATTTTAGTCAAAAATTTAAATTCTTTATGGCGCAATTTACGTTTTCCCCTTAAAATAAATTTTCTTGATAATAAGTTGTTTATAATCTCGTAGGTACTATATAAAAGCCACTTATGTAAAGCTGTAACATGATCCGTTTTACAAATATATTTGGTAAAGAGTGTATTTACTAGCAGCAAAAAATGTGTGTTTATATAAAAAACGCATATGTGTACGTAGTGCATAAAACGAGATTATTACGCATATGTATGCACAATTTATCACCCATATTTACAGTATAAATATACCTACCTATGTGTAAAATATACGTACAACACATACGCACAATATTATATGCGGTGGGCACATTGCAAGTAGGGGTCACCTTGTATGTATACATATACATATACATAGTACAATTTAAAAAAACAAAAAAACAAATGCATACATTGGTATGTGAAATGAGACTATTCACGCCTACAAACGTATAATTTTTCACTCATAATTTGAGTATTTGTAAATGTATACATGTTGTGTACATACAACACATACAAATAAAATTCATTTTATATGTTTCAGCATATTCTGAGCATGCAACTAAAACCACATAAAATGTAAAATTTTTCAGGCATCATAGGTGCACATAATTTTATGCATTATAGACACAATTTTATGCATCATAAACACAATTTTATGCATCATACACAAAATTTTTTACAACATACTGAGAAGTCCAAGATCTGGACCTTGAATTAAAAATTATTTTTGACAAAAATAAGACAAAATAATGACGTCACAATTTCAGACAATTTTTTGAGAGACAAAATTCGAATTCGGACATTATATTATCCGAATTCGAACTTGTATTCAGATGAAGACGTGAAGACAGAAATAAAATCTGATTCTCTTTCAGGCAATTATAATGAATTTTATTTCAGTAACGACTCTTCCAAATTCAGACAATTTCAGACAATAATTTGGTTCGATTCGACAGACTGGCACCATGAGATATATATAAAATGAAGATGAATTGAATGAAAGTAAAAACCCATTGACGGACATGAATGCAGCCAACCTTTTTGCTTTATCTCCGGTCTTTCCACGCTTTGCTTGTGGTTTGCAGTCATTTAATATATTTTATATATTTTATATAATCAGTCATCCATGTGCGCTTTTGCCTATTATATGTCGACATATATATATTTCTGCTTTCTGTAATTTCATTGGCTGTAAATATTCGGTAATTCCTCTCGCTTTTTATTATCGACATCGCATGTTTGAAGGCAATTAGCAGACAATAAGTGGGGAAATTTCCTTAACAAGAAGAACTGATTTGCAAACACAAATTCTAATTTTTAAATCACTCTCTTCTTTGCACTGGTGATACCCGGTACTAGGTTCGTCTTTGCAAATGAGTCCTTCTTGTGTAGGCGGATAGTAGCAGGTCCAAGTCACAAGTTGTACGTTTAAGTCCTCACGTTAGGCAATTAAATAAGTGTACCATCTTTGAGATGTAGAATATACTTCAGTCTGGTCTACCTTGAAGACAACTAGGATGGTAGTTGAATTCTAGATAGGTTTAGTTGAAGACAAAAGTCATATTAGGGATGTTCTTTCGTCATGAAGGATCAGTAGTGACGACACACAAGTCATCTCTAATTTCACCAGTTTCCATATCGCACTTCAAGGCGATCTTTTAAAAACACCTGCGAGGTGAAGTATCAGTCGACAATACGATCAGATGGAGTTCCTGGCATCTGTTAGGAGGGAAATTTGGTGTGTTGAAGACAACTTTAAGACAAGCTTGGTTCCAGATGACTGCCTTGCTCTGTCATTTAAAGGCTGCGTCGAGCCTTCTCTTTGCGCATAGTGGATTTGACTCCATCTATGTTAGTTATTTTTCTCACCTCACCCTCACTTTTTCCAAAAGCTTCGAGACCTAAAGTTTCATATCAGGTGTCTTTTACACAACAAAACCATCACTCATGAAGACACACAATTAGGTGAAGACACAATAGCTTTCTGATGGTTTCTCCTACTTGTTGTCTGCCATAGCTTTTTTTTTTAACTTTTTATTTTTCCACTATATACTTTGCTTTGCTCCGCTTTGTTGACACTATGGATCGTTTTTAATTATAGTCTTTAACAAAATAATTCTGCTGTTCGTTTTTGTAAGTTTCAAACCTTGTATGGACCGAAACTTTGTTAGGCTCTTCTATCCGTGCAACTTAGCTTATTGCTGATTTGTCATATTAATTTGCTGAGGTATGAAGACAAATGTAAGCTGCATTTTGCTGTGTCCGAAGAAGTTTAATTCAAGTCAAGAAGAATTCAGCTGTAGGACATAGTCAAAGTCAAAAAAATAAAATGTCTTGAAAACACAATTCAAGACCCCTCGATTCAGTGTTTCGGCTGCATGATGCCCTAATTCTAGGACATTGTGACATCATTAGAATTTAAACACCACTATACATTAAAGGTTGACTTTATGAGCTCTTGATTTGAAATTGCCTTTTCAATCAAGGCAATCGATTTCGGACGCCTCAATACGTACAATTAACTATTGAAAATACTATAGTTACTTAATTTTTGACATTGGTTTACAGGAGGGTGCCATTCTTTATGATACAATTATAAGAGTAAAAACTGGAATATACGGAGTTTAAATCCAAAACAGATTAATAAAATTTTAAATAGTTTTTCTTTTTTTTTTTATTGCTAACCCATCTATGGTTGTGTGGCACAATATTGTTTTTTGGACTTACAATTGGGGCCCTAAGTGTTTCAAAAAGGGATAAAAATTATTTACAGACAATAATTTTCAGTACATCGTATATATTTTCAGATGTGCTGTTTCAAAATCTCATGAGATTTGTTTTATTAAACACTCCACTGATACCCAGTGGCTTCAGAAAAGTTGCTGAGTTACATTATAATTCCACTTGTGAGTTTCAATATAATTATCATTTGATATAGCTTAAATCTGATATGTAGTTGGTTTCAAACCCATAAACTTCTAGTTTTGATTTGATCAAATCTGAATGATTAATTCAACCTTGGTGGCTGACAAAAGTATAATCAGTGGGGGTAAGGTTTTATTATCACGATGGAGGGCTGAAATTTTGCTAACATGCCTTCACAGCATATAAGAAATTGTGACACGTACAATTTTCCAATTTTAGTAATTACCCTCATCATTCATCTGTTTCCAAGTTACAGAATCTGAAAAAAACTAAGCCTAGGCTGTCTTTCATGAATTCATTTGACGTTACTTGAATATTCAAATCCGATGTCATATCATTTATTTTTGTAGCATAAATAGAAGGTGAGTTATTGTAGAAAAACTTGGGTGGAGATATGTTTTATATTTTGTGGACCACCAGTACTCTTCATGGGTCTGATGTTTCACAACCTCATAGCATTTTGAGAAGCTGAGTCCAATGCCTTAATGTACAATGTCATAACTATATTGGTAGGCAAGTTAGGAGCAATAAAGCGTTGAAAATATCGTTTTTTGGTTTGATGGGTGCCAAGACCACCAAATGGATACGATTTTGCATGAGGTCGATGCCCATTGTTTTGGTCAGCATTTTGATACTTGGCTCAAGTCTTTAGCATAATTAGGGCCAATAATATTCCTCTTTTTCCTCAATTGTTTTTTCACTCTCATTTTTTGTTTAGAAATGAGATCTGGTTTGGACTCATGTATCCTTTGGTGACCTTAAATATAAATGAACCTCTCTTTCTGGCCAACTACCTTTTGTACATTTCAAGTATAATAATTTATGTTTATTTATGATTATACGTAATTTCAACCCCCATTCTACTTTGAATTGTTGGTGCAACGTACTTTTTTTGCATACTCAGATTAGTCTACTACAGTATAATATTAGGCTTCTCCAGTATAATAAGTAGGCGTGCGTTGAATTGTGTCTACAACACACTACCTATTTTTGTACCTTTAGATTAGGCTACTGCATTATAATATTAGGCTTCTACAGTATAATAAGTAGGCGTGCGTTGAATTGTGTCTACAACACACTACCTATTTTTGTACCTTTAGATTAGGCTACTGCATTATAATATTAGGCTTCTACAGTATAATAATTAGGTATACATTGAATTGTGCGTACATTGAAATTTTTTAGCACTCTCAGATTAGGTTACTGCAGTAGAATTTGTACAAATACATTAATTAAGCGTACAACATATTTTTTTCATATACTCAAATTAGACGTCAACAGTTTAATAATGTCTGTATATGTAAGATTGTACGTAATGCATACTAATTCCACAAACTCAGAATCAGCGTTTCCAGTATAATATTGTCTGTATCCATATTTTGATATGTTCTACGTAGATCAATTAGTATGAATTTTGGAATATGTGACACGTATAATATTAAAAATAGGCGTGATATTATGCATGAAACGTATTTAGAAAGTACTATCTTCTCTAAAAAAAAAACTGAAAAATATACAATATTATACGTTAACGTAGGCTAACCATGCACAATTGTGCGTCATATGGCTATTATGAATACGTGTAATGCACAGCTTTTGCAAATAGGGATGAAATACATTTGCTTAGATTGATAATTTTGAAATTTTTATGTCTGAGTGAATTACTACAGTGTATCAGCATTTGGTAACTAAACATATAATGAGATTGGGGTACCTTGGAACCCTTCTTTCATTTTTGCCTCTGTGTGAGTGAGAATTGAGTAAGAAATTTTGGACCAATAAATTTGGAAAGAACAAACCTTCAACTACGAAAAAAAAAATCTTACAAAATAATTAAGGCAGTAACCTTTATTGTTCAATGGTACACTACCCTAGTGTATTGGTGTATCATGGTACATGTTGAATCCCATAAGAGCAAAATATTTTTAAACTGAAACATTAATTGTTTTTCAACTAATACAATATGAAGTGCATTGCATTTAAGAGTAAATTTTTATTTTGGTAACAAATATCTACTATTGGAATTATAATAATGAGATTATTATTAGAAAATTTGATTGTTTTTCAATTGTGACACTTTCTTCATTAATTTACTAATTTAAGACATCTTTCACAGTATTCTAAACTTTCTCAATATCCAATGCTTCATGTTTTTGGCAGTTTTAATTCTGAAAACTAGCAGAAAAACATTGAAAGGTATTTTTAGTATGTTCGATGGAACACCAGAAAATTCACACCCTGGTACACTAGTTTCACCATCTTACTAGAAATATATTATTATATTTAATCTAAGTGTTCTTGAATGTTGGTAACTTTGAATAATTTATTAAATGACCGTAAAACTTATTAAAATACGTTCGAAAGGACCCTAAAGCTTTTTTCACGGATGTCGATATTTCAACGAGTTTTTGGAATACAGCGTCAGTCGGTTCGAACACTTTTTCTGGTTGCACTTTATTTTATTTCTTAGCTGCAAGTTCGCCTGCATCACCTACAATGTCAGTCAACTAACGTATTTCTGAATGTTGCGGCAGTTTTTCGCAACCCGGTTCCATTGTCGCTGATTCAGGAACATCGTTTAAGACCATAGATTTCTGAATCGATAAATTCTTATTTACAAAAGGAGTTATTCGATCAGCATCGGGTAGGCTCGCATTAAAATAATTAAGTATTTTTATTGATTACGTTGAGGAAGAAGTGGATAAATTAAAAGGTATCTGGGGCCAAATGTCGACATCAGAGAGTGTAAGAGATGGATCGAGTGGTTTAGGAGAGGAGTTGAAATCTCCATTCTCTGATTCGATCTTTTTTTCATCGGCATTTTTCGAACCTAAAATTTCACCCGAGGAGTTATTCAAAAAATTATACCATCGATACCTGAATTCAATGGTAGCAATTCTAGGTCCATAATATTAATGGTTGATGGTTTGAGAACGTTCGGTGGAGAATTTAGGTTGTCAATTGGAACCTATTGACCATTCGTCAAACTTTTTTTACACTGACCGCCGATTTTGCAATCTTTTCAGGTGCCGGGTGTCATCGATTTCGCAAACAGCGTCGTCAATCTCGGTGGAAACTTTTTCGCTAACCTTAAAAGGTTTGGCACCCAAAAGGTTTTCCACGTAGTTTTCGTTTGAACAATGTTCGTCTGAATTGTTTATTTCAGAAAATTCATTTTCGTTACCTGTTTGTTTTTTAGATAAAACCACATGACCCATTTTTATCGATTTTATCGAACTTTTTTCTTTTTGATGAAATGGCAAACAGGGGGTATCGAGAGTTGAGAATCAGCCTAATTTTTCATTACAATGTATGACGACCTTGGAACGCAGTTTGGATAGTACCGTGATATCCGGGTATCACAATTTGCACATTTTCAGCAGATTGTGGCCTACGCAGATTACATACCATGAATTTGGATGTCGGAGAATCGGTCAGATCGATCGAATCCTCTACCGACAGCTCCAAGAGCAATACTAATCGCTCGTTTTACTGGATCCGCCTGAACCGGTATCGCTAAACCCGAAGGAGGGAGCCAATTTTCACCAAGTTCAGCCATGATATCTTCGACCGAACATTCGATGGCTTTGACAGGATGCATAAGTATCTGAATCCGTATTCAAAATTAGGTAATAAAAAGAAAAATGTTCCACCGAAATAATTCGAAGAACCAATACTTTTTATTCGATGTCTAATTCGAAGATGAAAAAGAAGGAGTTATGATTCTGGGTGTGGAGTTGAAAGATGAGCGAATGTTAGGTCCATGAAGTCAAGAAGACGAAAAGTGTGGAAAAGTTCACCAAAAATACGTTTTTCGAATAAATTTTGTTTTTATTAGCTTTCTAAAAGGAAACACGGAAGATCACGGATTGTAAAATTAATAAAATATAAGAAAGATAACTTTTTTAGAAAATACGTACCTAGTGAGAATTTAAAAAACACAATTCGATGCGCATGCACTGTAAGCTGAAGGGAAATGAAATAGTTGTTAAAATCATATAAGTTCAGATTGTCCAGCGTTTGGTCTTTTGCAAAGTTATAACTCGATGAATTTTAGATAAGAGAAAGATGTCGATCCATGGTTCAGATTATGAAGAGAGTGGATGAGGTGCATTTAATGATTTATTGTGATCCACCTTATCTTCATGTCTACGTGCATACACACGCACACTCTATCAATCCCCATATCCACACATACGGTCTTTTAGGCTAAGGTAAAGCACGCTCTTTTTTTTTTTTTGGCCAGGTTTATGTATCATGTCACGTAATTTGGATTTTTTCCATTGAACATTTATCATTTTTGGCATTTTTCCAACGCTATTCCACAGCCGAGGAATAATGCTCATAAATTGTAGACGTTTTTGTGACGAAATTTTTAGTTTTTTATTTAGTAATGTACAGCAGTCATGTAATTTTTAAATAATTACGTTACCTGTATAGAAGATACTTTACATTTTCCATAAGTGGATTAATTTATCGCATGGCCATGTGTAGATAAAAGCTAGGGGAGTTTTAGACGTGTGTTTATTTCCACAGAGTTGTTAAATTTGCTTTCATTAAAAGTTATTATATATGTTAATAATTATTTTTATTTTTATTCTTTGTTAGTATTTAATATTATTAAGAAGTTCCTCGTATGTGCCATCTTCCAGATTTTCTAACAAATACACATTTTGTCCTCATTCTTCAACTACTGCAAATGGTTTTTAATAAAGAGAAGCTAACTTTTTTGAAAAATTTTTCTTCCTTTGAGGAGTGGAGATCTGTTTTCACAAATAATATATCGAATCACATTTTTTTAGTTCTGTTGGATTTGGGTGTGATTTTTTGAATTTTTTTTTTTTTTGCAATAGTTTGTCGTCTATATTTTCTCATACCATTTTTTTAGCATTTCCTCACATTCTTTTAAAGAAATTTTTTCAATTTTTGGTACTGCCACGGATCGTTGGTTTTTCTTTTAATTCTAATGAAATCAGAGGGACTCCAGTTACAATGTTTTCCATTGTGTTGATTTCACTGTTAACTTCTTTAATGAGATCAAACCATGATGAGTATTTTGATTTTTATTAAAAATATAATCTTATACATTCTGCTAGGGTGTGCATTACCCGCTATGCAGGATTTGATGCAGGGCAGTATTTGGAAGTGAAATGTATGTCAGTACCTCAGTCTTTCAATTAATCCATCCATTTTTTTGAAGCAAATTGGGGACCATTGTCTGATAAAATACATTTTGGTTTATCACATTCCTCGGCGTATTTTTCCATGCAGTTTATGATTGTAGGGGTGTCCATTATATCTACTGGGTAAAGTTTTACAAACTTTGTGAACACATAATGTAGTACAACAAGAATTTTTTCCACCACTCAACAGCCACAGGGAAGGAGACCAAAACAGGTTCACCTTTCTGCTTCGTAACTACATTTTTCATCTCCACATAAGGCATATACCTACCTGAATTGTTTGAGAGTGATGCATTTTAGACAATGTTTGATATACTAAATATCATCTTTACATCCTGGCCAGTTGAAAAATTCTGAATTATGGTAGTAGTTTTGTTTATACCCAGATGTTGATCATTATTGTGGTAATATTTGATGCATTGTTCAAATTTAGGTATGGCAACTATAAGCATTTTTTACCATCTCAACTTTTGATATTTTAGTCACTTCCTTTGGTGTTTGACATTTTTAGGTCAGGGAAATTTTAGGATCTGATTTTTAAAGATGAAATTAATTTACATGTACCATTTTGCAAAATCATCTTCTTCATAGATATAGGCTTTATGATAGAAGGAAAGATTATCGGCAATTTTTTTTTTTTTTTTAATGGCAACATAATTAATACATTTGATATGAAAGTTTTTCAAGGTTGTTATCCATGGAGCTACCCTCAGCTTATAATATCTTTTTTTCATTTTTTAGAATCAGCAGGCTCTGATGGTTGGAAAAAACTACTATTTCGTAGGCTAAGAGATATAAATAATGCTTTCTTAAAGTGTAAATAATTGCCAAAATCTCTCTCTCGTATGTCATGTAGTTCATTTCAGCCTTGGATAGCAAACAACTGACCATGCTAATAATCCTTTGAGTACCATCATCTTTGAGTTGTTAAATAAAACCACTTACACCATACGCAGATGCATCAGTCATGATAAAAAAGGGCCTGTCAAATTTGTGATGTGTCTCCTGAAGCTAATGGGAAATCTCTTCTTCAAATGTTTGAATGCAATTTCACATTCCTTGGATTATTCAAATGGGAATTTTCCACAGAGATGGTATAAAGGTTTTTCAATTTTGGCATCGTGAGGAATGAAACCATGATAAAAATTCGCTTTGTCCAAAAATGATTGAATGGCCTTTTGATTTTTTGAGGTAGGAAAATTTTCTATTACTAAGGCTCTTTCATTTAGAGGCCTAATACCATATTTCTCAACATAGTGCCCTATGAATTTTACAGATTTTTGGAAAAAGAAGCATTTTTCTTTATTGAGAGTCACGCCAGCATTTTGTATCTCAGTGAAAATCGTATGCAGGTGTTTCACATGTTCATCTCTGGATTTTGAATGTACCACGACATCATCAACTTTTGCTTCCACAAATTCTTCGGTTTCTTTAAGTACCTGGCTTATCACAGACAAAAAGGCCCTTTGGTCTAGAATGTAATTCTTGTAAATGTATATGAGCCTCCCTCAAAGACAATGGCACAGTATTATGAGGACTCTTCATCTAACAGAATCTCTAAATACCCTTCCTAAAATCAAGGAATGAAAAATATTATACCTGACAAAATATAGTTTAATATATTCCATCAGTGGAACTTCATCTCCCTGGGTTTCGAGGTATTGGTTCAAATTTCTAAACTCACCACAAGGTCTAAATGTCCCATATTTGGAAGGGACTACAACAAGTGGTATGCAGACAACAATTTTGAAAGTCTAAATATCTCACGTTTGAAATATTTAACAATTTCTGTCAGTATTTTCTTTCTTTTGTGCCTCAGTACTGGCTATGTTTTACACATTGGTGGTTTATATTCAGGTTTATGTGAACAGATACCATCTTGCATGTTATATAAGTTAGATAATTTTTTTTCTTATTGAATCCATTTATTCATCTTGGATCAATTCTATAGGGCAGTCTCTCAAATATTTAAGAGGGTTGTGGACTTTTTCATTTGTTACGTGATCTTTGATTTCATCATATGGTAAAATATGGCACAATCCATCTGGTTTTGTAATTGTAAGACCTTCTCTAGTACCAAATCCAATCAGTTCATCATATTACAGCAAGAATTTACAGCCCAACAACATAGGTATATTGATTCCTTCAACTATCCTGACCATGTTCTGATTGGTACACAAATACCTTTATCTACACTATAGATAGCAAAGATGGTTTTATTAATATTTACAGATTTTTTACTTATTAAGTATGGCTTTAATACTTAAGCCCTTGGTTTGTATTTTAGTATACTGTAAACCAAGATGAGATTTTAAGGCAGATGTATGTAACTTGGCCTCTAAAAAATCCACAAAGAACCTGTATCTACCAAAAGTGGTAGGCTGATATTAAATTCTGTAAGAACATAGGAGGCTTTTATATAGTCAGGTATTGTGATTTGAGAGTCAAGCCATCAATTTCATCATCTAACAAGTTAGTAATCCCCGCACAAATTAATGAATCATATGTATTAGGACATATAGATAGGTCCAAGGGAATTGATCTCTCCATGATCTCCAAAGAGAATTCTTGAGAAATTTTCTCTAAATTTTGTTTCGTAGTTACAGCTTTATTTGTAGATAAATCTGTTGGTACCTCAAGTGGTGGTTCTGATTTTTTAATTATTTTTTCTTATTCATTCTTTCTGCAGTATTCTTAGATCCCAGGTTTATTGATGATTCTGGAAGATCTCTTTTGCATAACCCCTTGAATTTATCAAACATCGCATCCAAGGCTCCTGTATTTAATTTTGAGTCCTCCCTAAACAGGCAATCTATCAGTTTGAATCATAATATTAAATCTTTATTAAAATGATTTTTATCAAAAAATAGTGGAATATGGTCTAAATTAACATATTTGAGGTCAAATTTTTGGGCCATGCTATATATATTTGCATTTGTATTATTTAACATTGTTCACTATGTTCTATGTTTTATGTCAGTACTACAGGGAGGTACTTTTGAAACAAAAATTTTGTTCATTCCAAATTCCTTTAATTTTTTAACCAATTTTATGTACTCTTTATTGAAGACTTCTATATGAAACCTTTCTCTTTGGTGTTCCTCATATCCCAATGTAATAATCGCTATCTTAATTGACCTCGGAATTTAATCTATTTTCTTGGCCACAGATTTCTTATTATTGTCCACTAAACAAAACTTATCATTCGTTTCGGAGCATTTTAAGGCATTATATTCTCTTAGGCTTTCTCAGAAAATTTGCAAGGCCAATTTGTCTTTGATTTTTATAGAATTTTTATATATTAAGTACAACGTTTATGATCCTCTGCTGTAAGCTGCCTTGGTTTAGTCATCTTCATCTTCAAACCACCCTGTGAAGATAGAGTTTTAAGTTTTCTGCCGGTGCAGGAGGAGCTAAACATATGGATATATCTTCTTCTTCATTGTTTTCAGTCACTTTCACAAGAGGCGGTACCTTGGTCATAGTCAACATCAGGAGAATGTTTGGCTACCTTTAGTTTAGGTCTAAAATATTTTCTTTGAGTGGATTTCAAATCCACAGGAGCTATTTGTTTAGTATGAATAGGTGCACTACTTGTAGTTTGAGTGGGTATTGGACTGAACCATTTGAGAGCTTGAGTAATTGTTTTTTCTATATATGCCTGAAGATCTGCAATAATTCGAATATCTTTTTTTCAAAACACCATGCCTATATATTATTAGCATTATTTTTTTTACCAGTACACTAATCATGGCTTCATCTTGATGACTGGAGCCTTTTAATTGGTGTGCCTAGTGTTTGTAGAAATTAAAAAAATTCTCAAAACCACAATTAGAGTGTTCTATATTTTCAAATTCGTGAAGTATGTCTCTTTTAGTTTTTCCAGTCTGTCCATTTTAGAGAAATATCCTTTTCAACCCTTCATAGTCAATTTCTGAATCCTCAGTATCGACCCATTTACACTGAATCTGAATAATTTGATTAAAAGCAAGTGCTTTCTGATATTCAGTGACGTGTGATTTCTCTTCATATTGTTCAATAATTTATAGAGGTGTTCATTTGTCTATTAGGTCTTTCCATGCAGTTATAGAAAAATTATTTTCCTCAAACAATCAAAGTGCCTTGGTTACACCAGATTTGTTTTTATTTTGATTGGATGCTGTTAGAACATCTGTATTTGCTCTTATAACAGACTATGTGGAGGATTGAACAGGTGGTTATGTATTTAATGTTATAGGTTGTTGCTTGGAAGCTGTTTCCACAAATTACTGAATAGGCATACCAGAAACTGGTATATTTCCTACAACATTAGTAGAGGGAGTAGGTAGTGCATGATATGCCACAGTACTTGTTGTAAAACCATTTTTTGTTTCATTGAATGTTACATGATTTACTAAAGCACCATTTCCATTTTTACACCTGACAGGACTGAAGAAGTTTCTGGATGAACTAGAGCTGAAGAGCTCGGAATTTCTATGGGAGATGAGCCAGGTAGAGAGATGCATTTTAATAAGTCTTGTAATACAGAGTTTATATTTTCAATCCCTACTGGCATTGCTCTATTGTTTGTTACATCATTAGCCACTGTTTGTACTCCTATATTAAGCTCACATATAGCTTTCTTTGTAGCCACAGATTCTATAGCTGAAGCTGCAACAACATTTTCATTAGATAAAGCTGTAGTATTTAATTCTGAAATTGAATCCTCGGTAGTCAAGAGTTTCGCATTTAATGTAAGCACAGGTGTTTCAATATTATCAGTTTTTGAGTTTATTTTTTCTATTTCTGATAATTTCTGGTAAAAAGCTTGAAAATCAATGTCTTGCTACAGAAATTTTTTCTGTAGTACTTCGAGGTCACTTTCTAATTGTTCCTAATCTTGTATAGGTTTTCTTATTATTTGAATGGCTGCAGGTTCATGTACCTAGGCTGAAACTATAGTTTGATTTTGTGAGGTTGTTTCAAACAGAGTTTCCTAATTTGATGTTATGACTGTAATTATATCTAGGTTTTGGTCCATATTTTGAACTGTGTTAGGATTTCTAGTCGAACAATTTTCTGGATTTGGTCCAATGGCTGTGCCTCATCTAGTTGTGAAAGGCATGGCTGCTAAATTTTCCAAGGAAAAATCAATTGACTCAAATTGTACTGAGGTGCATTTTCTAGATGGTGAATTTTCTAAAACAACAGCACTTACTTCACTCAGTGTTATCTTACAATCAGTCACACAATAGAGCTGAAATGCCCAAGAAATGGATCAGATAAACAATATAAAACAATTTTTTATTTTCCGGAATACCAAGGGTAAAGTTTGATTTTTAATTTATTTTCTTATTATAAAATTTCTGAATCAGAGATTTGGAAAACAAAATTGTCAAATCCTGGAATAAACATGGATGAAATAAAATAGATAAAAATATTTTCTGCTTATTAGAACCCAATAAACAAAAATACATATAAAAAAATAAATAAAATATAAAAATTTTGAGAATCTTCTCAGTTAGGAGAGAGTACTAATGATTTCACGAATATAAAACCAAAAAAATCAGACAAATCAAAAACACTGGCTGAATGGTGCTGGAGAAAATATAAAATTTTTTTTTCTATTTTGGAATTAGTGGGGGCTCATCAGTGGTATCAGTGCATGGTAATTCGAAAGTCATTAGGCTATAAGTTTCCACACAGTTGGTCAAACATACAAATATTTATTATTATTATTCATACATTGAGGTGATAAAACATCTTTGGAATATTAAATACGATTGAAAGAGTTTTTATTATTATTATGAAACTACTTTTAGTTCTCTAGGGTATTTTTGGACTGTCAGAGCTGAATAGTTTGATATTTGAATCACTTCTGCGAATAATCATTTGCATATTGAAAAAGGTAATAATCAACTAAAGATGTTGGTAAAATATGATTATCTTTTAAAATTTTAAATCACACATTGTTCTGTCACATTTCTATACTCTTTCTTTATCTATAAAAACGTGTTGAAACAAAATATAGACGAAATTATTCCTATTTCTTGGAGTAATAGCCGCCTATATTCTACCTTTTCTCCCAGACAAACTCCATCAAATATGCTGTCTTAGTCAAGTCATCGTATTTGGAGGATGTTCATACTTTCATGCCACCTGATGGAAGGTCGGCCATTTTTAATTACAATAATGGTACAGGAGAATTTGTTCTTTACATTTGGAGACAAATTCATTCCTGTGACTACTCTCAAGTAGAAAATTTAGGTTCCCACAATAGTGGCTTGTGGACTTTACATGGTTTAAATTAAATATAAGTGATAGATTAACAAGTGGTAAAACATAATGTTGTGATCATAATTAATTTGTGTGATGTAAATATTGAGTTTTTAATAGTAGAGAGAGATATAAAAAGAATCTTCATTTTATTGGGTTTTCCAACCATTTGGAAAACCTCAGTACAAATTGGCGCACAAACAAAAAAACAAATTGATGTTAATGGTAATCGTAGGTTTTTGAACACTACAGAAAATTTTTAAAGCCTGAAACTGAAGCATAATTTTTTGTCAGTCCATTTAATAGTACAAATTGGAAAATTATGGTGTAAAATAAAATAAATTTCAATCAAAACAATTTTCAACAACAAAATAATCAAATGTGAAAAAGTTGAAATTTTGAAAGTTTAAAATTTTTTTCACTTGAGCACGTTTGTCCCCAATTATTAATTGTAGCAGAGTTAATAAAATTTTTGAAAATAAAATTCGACAACCATGTATGAAATCAAAAATTTATTGAGGAAGACCACGAATATTTGATCAAGAATATTAAAAATAAATTGAACTTTAAAAATAAACCGTGAATCTGACAAATGTTCTTGAAAGCAAAAAGAAATCATTTCAGCACAAACTATTTCAAGACAAAGCAAGACTCAAATGACAGTTAACTTACCAATGTCCTCGAGTGCCAGAAGCAACTCTACATTGACTCAAAACCAATGACCTGAAGTGACCAAACTACGTATTTGTCAGAAAACTGTATGCAAGTAATTAATTTACCTCACATTAATGATAAAAATTGTAAAAGTATTGATTGTGTTGTATGTAATATTATAAAATGTTAAATGGCTAAAATTTTACAAATGTCTAAAGATAACAAAAAAGTAAGCAGAAGAGTAATGGAAGCAAGTTCTACATCAAGTACAAGTGCATTACTTCCTGATATTCTAGACTTGAATGTGGAGGATACTTAACCCTAATGTAACTGAAGAAAATCCTAAAAATGTATATAGAAGTTTCAAAAACCCTAATCCAGATGAAGATATTTATCCTTTGTTAGGAAACAACCTGGGAAGTTGTGTTTCTATTCTATTTATTTACAAATTCATAAAAGCTGTGAAAGTAAAAAAAATAGAAGGTAGATCTCATATTGATTTACCAAAAAAGTTATACCAGGGTAGGAATTCAGAACATTAGTTGTTGCATATCCTGTGCTCAAACCCCTATACTAGAAAATTCGAATGAGCCCAAAATTAAAAAATTTTTCAAGGGGAGTAAAAGCTTTTGAAGAGTGATAAGAAGCATTAAACAAAAAGATCCCAATGAAGCTGAAGAAATATTCTCAGATATGGAAGAGGAAGATCTTAAAACATAAGAAAAGATCAGAATCTGAGAAAAGAAAGAGGAACAAAAAAGAAAAAAGTTAGCTAGAAGAAGCGTTAGTTCGAGCTTTGAAAAACTCCTTTCCAAAGCAACTTCGCTACATACCTCTCCTCAAAAATCTGTGTCACTGAAAACTCTTTTTTCACTAAAAAATGACGAAGACGAAGTATTTCTAGGTTAGAAATTCGAATTGAATTTAACTTTTGTTGATAGATACTCACAGACTAGTGTTGGTCCAATACTATCAATCCCTAAAGGACAGGGTAAACAATCATAAACTGAAATCAGACATAATGTTCCAATTCACATAGAATGTCCACAAAATCCAAATAAATTAAAAAATTTGAATAAAACAGCAAGTCCAAAGAAAGAAAAAATTTTTTATCGAAAATACAAAAATTCTTTTGACCCAATAAATTTGTTACCACCTGAAATTAGCATAAAATTCTTAAATAGACAACAACTAAAGTATGTGAATGTAGTTAACGTAGAAAACAGAATGAATCCGTTTATTAAAAATAAAACAAAGAATATGACGCCTGAAGAAATAATCCAGCAAAAAAAACTTAAGTACTACTTCAGCAACTAAATCAAACCCATTTTGTAGTCACTAATGCTGCATTAGCCGGACAAAGTGCAGCTATGCAAAATTTCTGGAGAAGGTCCAAAAGGTGGATTCCAAGCCACTTCTCTAACAGCCCTAATGTAGATATCCTTGAGTTACTTTTCAAATATAGAACTCAGGCCGAAGTCTTTGAAGCAACCAAATATTAAATGATCAGAAATCTTGATACTACTTTACAAAGCACCGCCCTTGAACTTTTTGCTGCAGAAAATGAAATAAGTCCTAAAACAACGTGAGTAGATGTTAAGAATATATTGATAAGAAAGATAAAGACACTATAAAAAAATGAATAACTGCCCTAATATTTGATGATTCTGTGTTTAATGTAAATGTCCCAAGAGTTTTTATTTATATGAAAAATTGGATGCAAAAATGCCAAAAAACAAAATCTGTAACTTGTTTTTCCAAACACTTTTCAGCAAAATGAGAAATTTTGAAGAAAATTGTGAAGGTTTGGTGAGAGCAAACAAGGACTTCTGTATTGCAATGTACAGCAAACATTTGGTATACCTTTATCCAGATATGGGAGAAGCAGATCCAAATGAGTGGTTAGTAACAATTTTTGGTTTAGAAGGTGAATACATTGTTAATGATTTAGGATGGCCAACCTTAATATTCTACAATCCTTACATCGACATCCAAACAACACAAGGGACAATTTTAGGATGCTATAGGGTTGAACAGCCATCTATGAGGTACAGTCAGACCAACCCAGCATCAAACACATCATGTTGGGGTATATTGTTGATAACCAAGGCTAGGAGATAGAAATGCTAAAACTTGACCATATAACACAAACTAATGAAAGTGTTATCCCATGATAATGAAGGAACCCAGGTTAAGATAAATAAAAACCTGACAACAGAGAAAAAATGCAGTAGTAAGTGTTCTAAAGAAATACTATATTCATATACTTACTGAAGAACCTGCCAAAGTAAAGCCTACAAAATTAAAAATGGCTCACGTTTACCTGAAAACAGAGGAGTCAATTCAACAGAGAAACTACTATATGGGAATTTTTGAAAAAAGGTAAGAAGAGAGAAAATTAAAGAGTTTAAAAAATGTGGTATTATTAAGAGAGGAAGCTCAAGATATGAAAGCCCAGTACTTGTTAAGAAAAAGGGGGATGGAATTTATAGATTATTAGTTGATTATTGAGACGTGAATGAGATAGTAAAACAAGATACGAGCAGAGTACCATATCTCCCTGAAATTTGGGGTGCACCACATGATGAAAGCATTTTGTAACAATTAATCGGAATCAAGGTTACTATCAAATTCCACTGGATGAGGAATCAAAAGTTATAACTGGAATAAATATTGGAAGTGTAAGTTATTTGAAGAAACTTTGCAGAATTTAAAAGAAGTCCTAAAAGTGCTAGTTGACACAGGGCTACTCATTAAAATGAGTAAGAGCAGCTTTTTCAACAAAAGTATCCAATATTTAGGGCATAAAATTTTGTATAACAAGTAAGAACCATTGGATAAAAATATCAGACCAATTCATGAAGCGCAATCATTCAAAATGTTACGTCAGTTACAATAATTCATTGGTTTGGCAAACTATTATTGTAAAATTATAAAGAATTTTTCCCAAATCACCACACCCCTAATTGATCTAACCCAGAAAGGAAATGTAGAAGCAAATATCTGATTAGCATGGAAACCTGAAGCGCAAAATGCATTTGATGGAATTTGAGAGTTGATCACATCCAAACAAATTCTTTCAATCTAAAATCCTGACATGGAAACCTATGTAGAAGTAGATGATTCAAAAATAGTCATAGCACCAGTCATAATCCAAGTTGATAGAAAAACAGGTCAACCATATCCTATAAGGTAGTTTCCCAAAAAGATACCAATAAACCAATAGCACTTATGCTCATTTCATTTAGAGATATTGGAAATTACCAAAATCTGTGAGAATTTTTGTGAATTGTTGGTACACAAGGAATTCAACATCTTCATAGATCATAAACATTTAACATACCAAAGTCGAATGAAGAAGCCAAATGCCAGACTAAACTGACTAATTTCAAAGTTAGGCGATTACATTTAAAATTAGGCACATAAAAAAAAAAAAAAAATCGAAGATTTTTTGTCCAAACTCAATAAAGAAGAAGATATACTTGCCAAATTTAAAGATGGTCAATACATCATTCCAGAAAGAACTCCTGACCCACTGATTGAAGAAATGTCGAAGAAAAAAGTAAAAGTAATTACTAGAAGTATGAAAAGAAGAGGAGATTCAGGTTTAGAAAGAGAGAATTTGGAAGACGATCAAAACTTAGTATTATCTAAAACTTGGAAAAATCTGGAATTTCCGATATATGAACAAATTCTCAACTTTCTGAGACTTCAGAAGATTCCAAAGTTAAAAGCATTGAACCTCCAGCTGTAATAGCCAATCCTGAAATTCATGACTTACATGATTTTTACTGTGAAGATGAAAATTGGGAATTGTAATCAAAATTTTAGAAGGTGGCAATGAAAAAGAATTATGTAAAAGTTTGAAAACCAGAAGATCACAAATCCTAAGACTGTTTTTCCTAGATGAAAATGTAATCTTATGGCAAAGAGATGATTTTTCTGAGTACTTAACTCCTTTATACCTCAACAACTACATGGATGTCTGTAGCATATTTTGTAAATGACTACAAAAATTAATAAAACACTCTGGTTCAATTAAAATGACTCACTTTTGAATAGAATTTGTATTCAAAAATTTTTATTACAAGTTATCTATTTGTTTACTATTACTAGAGTAAACCTTAACATTAGAAGCACAACTGCTTTCAGTTCGACACATTGAAGAAGACAATTACTTCATGGTTTGTCTTATTATTTATATTAAAATGATAATCAAGTGATTGCTAAAGAAAAATTTGTAGGCTGTCATTTTGAGCTACAATTTTATTAGTTACTTTACTTCATTGATGGATAAACTGTCATAAGGGGCAAAGAGAACAAAAAATGCATGTGAGTGAAGAAATCAACAGGTTGATCAGATCTGCTAGTCTTGCATAAAATCACACATGATAATGTTTTATTTATAATTGAATGGAATGAAGAATAAGAGTATGAAAGTGAATTTATGATAAAAGGAATTCATAAATGGTTCAGGCCAGCAGATGTCCAGTTGATATATATATTATTAACAACTCCTGAAGTAACTATAGGGAAAATGTGCGTGAATAATGACAATGCATTTCCTTACAGTGTGATAGAATCAAAATAAGAAGGGCATTTTTACATACAAAAAACTCTTGCCAAAATGTGTACTCCATACTGTCTTACACAAATTCCAAAATAGTCTTGAAGCATGTATTATCATGTCATCAGTGTCAGATAAATAAAAATGTGAATGAAAAATATTGTTATTTAAAGCAAATGAATCCTGAAGAATGTAAGCCACTAGCTCACATCCAAATTGACTTTATCAGAAGATTCAATACTAAACACAAAAAGAAATATGTAATTGTTGGTATCTATGAGGTGACAAAGTATTGCTGAGCAAATGAATATGTTCAACAATTTTACACAGATAACTGTATAAAAATTTTCTACTCAACATCCTGCTCACCACAAATACAAGAAAAAGTAGAGAAAGTGAACAGCATTATCAAGAAAAGGTTTTCTAAATATCAAAGGACCAATAACAAACAATGGCCAGACCAAATTCAACATGTAGCATTGACGTATAATATGACATCATTCGAAGGTCTGAATAATCATGAACCAACTTATCTATTGCATGGTTATAAAGGTGAACCATCAACAAATTTAAAACATCCTGTACCCCTTATCACCAAAATGAGAGAAGAACAGATAAACAAAGCACATAAAATATGAGCATCGATACCACTTTTAGACAAATGTAATGCAAAAAGTATGTTTGATGATTTGGAACCAAAAACATTTGTCTGTTTGAGATCAGAAAACAATCTGGACCTTGGAATGCATCCTATCATTTTGATGATTAATAGAGCATGTTAACTGATGATTGCAAGACAACAAATTTTACTGCATCATCCAACACCCAAAATTCTTTAATGTGAGTGGGTGTAAGAACCCACTGATAGCTATCAATACGATTAATAAAACCAGTGAAGGAATCTTAATTAATGATTTCTGACCCAGTGCTATATTACTTACTTACTGTACCATACACTATGCAAATCCAGCAACTTTATACCAAAAACAAAGTAGAAACCATCATCCTTGCTGGTTTTCCACTTATAAATGACTCAATTTACCTCCCGTACGGACAAAACACAAATTTATGGAACTTGATTTTGTCATCTCCCAATCAGTTAAATTTGAAAACATCTCGATATCACACAATAAGAAATGGCAGGATAACGTAATGTACTTTTCATCAATTATGCCGATACACAAATTAGAAGAGTGACTGTCATCAGCAGAAATGAAAATCCCAGATCTTAGCTACCAAGATAAAATAAATCTCGTTCACCTTATCCTAATGGCATGGTGTAGTCTACTCATCATTATAATAGCCATACCTACTAATGTATGCAAACATCATACTCAATTGTGTACTTAGCTGATTTAGCACTTTTTGCAATGAACCATTAATGATCTATACAGATTAAGTTTTTATTGAGAATAAGATGCAAATTAATATTACTAAGCATAATAATTTAAGGAAGTCAAAGATTTGTAAAATATGTGCTGTTTTGAAAATTTTTAAACTTTGATACTAATTAATAATATTTTTTGTGTAGTGATAGGCAATGATAAATTCCTCAACATAAACTTGAGTGATGTCTATGAAACTTTGTATAGTGATTTATTGACCAGAATTAGAATAGATTAGGAAACCTATCAAAACTGAACCTTTGTGAATGCAAAATTGATCCTTTGTGAATGCAAAATTGAATCTCTGTGAACACAAAATTGAGCAAGCCAGGAGTTTCAGTTTTTTTTTTGGGGAAGGCAATTTTGTTCTGTCCCATTTTTATAGACTTTCATCATCTATAAAAACGTGTTGAAACAAAATATAGACGACTATTATTCCTATTTATTGGAATAATAGCCACCTATATTCTGCCTGTTCTCACAGACAAACTCCACCAAATATGCTGACTTAGTCAAGTCATTATATTCAGAGGATGTTCATCCTGTCACATACCTGATGAAAGATCAGTCATTTTTGATTACAATGAATGCACAGGCGAATTCGTCTTCTACATTTGGAGACAAATTCATTCTTGTGACTACTCTCAAGAAGAAAAGTTAGGTGTCCACATTAGTGGCTTGTGGACTTTACCAGGTTTCAATTAAATTTAAGTGGTAAATTAACAAGTGGAAAAACATAATGTGATGATCATAATTAATTTGTGTGATGTAAATTTAGTTTTAAATAATAGAGAGAGTTATAAATAGAATCTCTATTTTATTGGGTTTTCCAGCAATTTGGAAAATCTCAGTACTCAGTACACCTATAAACGGAGGCACTAATTGCTTTCAACGATTTAGATTCCTTCAAAATATTAAAAATTGTCATTTTCAAATTTATTCAAAATATACTGGATAAAGAATCCCTGTTTCTCTTACTTTGAAAATTTTTCGAATCAGTATTCAAATTATACTTACACATATTTTAGGATAAATATAACACCTACAAGCAATTTAACGCCACGTCGATTGGATAAACAGCCAGATTAGGTACTAATCAGAGACCCTCCATGAATAAACATAAAATTATTTGATATGCTATTCATGACTACCTTCAAAACACACTTTTGTTTGTGAAAAATCATAAAAGGTCAATATATAGTGTTTTTTTTTTATTGGGATTGAGATTATTTTTCAAAGACGATATAAAGACACCAACCTCTCAGTGTACTTAATTGAAAAATAAGAAAAAAATTTTCCACAATAACTAGATTCAATCTGAAGATGTCTTCACACACAATATTGAAATACTTAATTATGACTTCCTGAAATAGATTGAGGAAGCAGTGCGTTCTCTGTTCATTTAATGATGACGCATTGACTTGACATATGAGTTTCAGGTGGAGATGGTAATTCTTTAGCAAGTACTATTTGAAAAGCGTCATGAGAAATTACATTGGTAGGTATATGCGCAAATGTATTAACTATTCCTAAAAAAATTTGTGAGTCAAATACACATGAACGCATACCAAAATTGTTGGAATTGCACGCAACTTCCTTACAAAGTTTCTCCTTTGCCAAAAATGTGAGTATAATGTTTCTTTGAAGGAGAAGGGGGAGATGCAATTAATTTGGAAAGTGCTTCAAGTTGTTGTTGTTGTTGAATAATAATTGTTGGTTGATGAAGTGGCTCCAAAATGTGTGTGGAAAATTCAACAGGAATCTCTTGTTGTAGCGGAATAAATGTGTACCGTATAGTTGAAACTGTGATGTAGAAGAAAGTAATGTATATATATAACTTACTATAAGTTCAGAAATGTAACTACGGGTGAAACAAAGATCTTTACCCAAATGAGTGCTAAAATGCCAATAACTGATTGCCATTTTAACAAATAAAGACCTTTCTTTATATAATAAAAATACTCAATGAATAAAATTCGAAAATTTCATAGAATTTTTTTTCAATTTGTTTCATCATCATCATCATCATCATAATGACGACAATCTCAATGTTTACAATATTTCAGAATTTTAAAAACTCTGCAGTAAGCTTTCAATACATTTTACAAACGATGATATATTTAAAAATGCAACTAAAAAAATGCAGGTTATACATGTATGATTTATTTTTTTCATCGACTACTTTTTTCCAAATAAAATAATAATTTGTGGGTGTGTGATCCTACTCCACCTAATTAATTAATTGATTGATTCTTATAAAATAATACGAAATCAAATAATTTTTCTATAAGGAATTTCTTTCAATTTTGCGTTACTCAAGTTTTCTTTGTGGTTTAATGAGCAAACACGCGGTTCATTTTACTCTTTACATCCTGAAAGGCGACTGTTCAAATCCTAATAAATCCATCAAAAATTACTAAAAAATTAAATAGAAAAATAAAAAAATATCAACATTGAAACATGTAGTGGTGATGTCATCATGAGGACTTTGTACTTAAGTGTAAAGTATTTGGGATGATATCACCATGACAAATTTAAACTTGTAAAAATTGCTACTATCCCATGTCCTTGTAAATAGTATTGTTCATTAACATATATAGGGTACCCTGACAGGGTAAGATATTCCAGATAGAAACAGACAGAAATGCAGTGTTCATTTATATACATATACTGTTGCAAAATTGATTTCCAAGCCCCAGAAGGCAAAATCACTGATTGTTGCGAGAGTAATTCAATACTTTTAAATTACCTCAACAAATAAGATAATTTCAGAATATTATCTTTCTATTATAATTTCACTTTAATTATTACAAACACTTTAGAATTATACTTATTATTATTTCTTAATACTAATGAAACCTAATGTCCATAACAACTAGTATGGACCCTAACATCACTACTCGACTGTAGGTTTAGGAATGACCATGTCTTCGAAATGAAGATATGACATTACTTTCGTTTCCTTTGTTTCAATCAAATATGGCCGACCAAAAAGGTGGCGTGATACAGAACATCCGCCAAATATGATGACACATTATTGTCAGCATATCTGGTGGTGTCTGATCGTGAGAAGCTAGGTGAAATATAGACAGCTATTATTCCGAGAATTAGGAATAATAGTTGTCTATAATTTGTTCGACAAATTTTTGTAGACGAACTGAATCGTCTGCAAAAATGGGACGGAACAAAGGTCCCCGGGTGAAAGAAAGCCCGAAGCTTCTGCTTCGTTAAATTTTGCGTTCCTGAAAGTTTAGTATTTTAATATATATTACGTCTTTAATTCTAATCATGAAACAATATTATATTTTCACAAATATTCCTTAATTTACGTTGCGGAATTGATCATCGCCTAAAAATATAAAATTTAGCATTTGAGCATAGAAATTTATTTTTGCAAATTGACTTAATGGATATAATTTGGCATAATCAAATTTATTATGCTTTTTAATGTTAACTTATTATATTTTATTACAAGAATAGACTTAAACTTATGGACTATTAACGATGTATTGCTCCCAATGCCAAATCGTTTATTTGATTGTGCGCATTGATAGCAACACAATTTATTTTTAAATTCACGTAGACCAATATGGCTACTATGAGTGTTAATAAACTACACCAACCTATTAGCAGTAAGTGTACCGTGTTTATAGTGTCTTGGTATCCGAGATCAGGGATTTTTAATTCTGCAGATTTTAGTGTTTCTTCAATTCTGTGAATAGGCGTTATTGGTGAAAGATAGGGTATGTCGTCATGCCATTTATTGTTATAAGCAATAGACATATTTGGAAATTTGAACGATTGATGCAAGCCAAAATCAAGTTCCATAAATTGGTATTTTGTCCAAACTAGCGGCAGATGATGTTCGATAAGAACGTCCTTGTCAGGTTGATCGATGCATGGGAAACCTGTCGGAATGATTGTTTCTGCGTTGTTTTCCTTCTGTAGTTGTTGGATTTCTACTACACATGGAACTGTTAGTAGAGTTGCTCCAGGCCATGAGTCGTTAATAGTTATACTGGTGCTTGTTATTGTTATCGTGTTTACTGATATCAACGGATTTTTAGCATTTGTAATTGCAAATTGGTTCATTTCAATTTGTTTGACTATGATCTCTTCATGATTTATCTCGCATTTGAAGGTGCACTTCTTTATTATTTCTTCATATTTCATGCCTGTGAATAGGGCCCTCGCACAATTACCTTTATTATTGGTTGTGCGGGCTTGTGGAAGAAAACATAATAAACTATGTTTGCCACAAAGATCAATATCTGTTCCAGTTATGATTCGTATTGATCAATCAGCTTTGTTGTGGGATAAGATCGAGGGTTCTTGATCCCAGGAGAAAATTTTGTTATCGTGCGTTCGAAATGCTAATGGAATAAAGTTGTATAGTTCGTAATTAGCGTGAAGGTTCCGAAGTGGTATTTTAATTTCGATTTCTATTTCGTCTCCTGACATATAACAATTGACTAGTTTTGTTCTATAGAAGAACTGGATTGATTTTTCGTCTAATACTATTGCAAAATTTGACTTTTCTGCGATTTTCTTAAGTTTTTGTAAATTTCTTTTAAAGTTGTTTCGTTAATGATTGCTGCTGGAAGATGGTTATTTTTGCAGGAAGTAAATAACTGGCTGAGTTTGGCATTTTCAGTGACTAAGCTAGCGTGAAGAGTTCGAGCTGCGTTGAAGATGAGTTCGCGTCTGGCTTCAATAATTATCTCGTTGTTTTGATTTTGAATCGCGTCTTTAAGTGCTTGAACATTTTCTTTCAAAATTTTCGAATTTTCAAATTCGATCATTTCGAAATTTTTAATATCGTTTGTTACGTTTAATAATTCCGCATAGTTTTCTATTACGGATTCTCGGAGTTTTTCATATTGAGATTTAAAATTTTTCTCATTTTCTATGAAATCGTTGCCTTGAGACAGTGTCATGACATTGCAACACCATGTGTCAAAGTCACCAAGCATTTGTATGCCGCGTTTACTTCTTTTTGAAGGTTTTTCAGTCAAATTCCTTAATAATTGCTTCGTTTAGTAGTTGGATATCTGTAATTAGGTCTATGATTTTCAGCATATTTTTTGATTGTTGTATACACCATGTGTTTTCCAAAGATGCGCAATTTTGCAATTTCGTTATTTCTTCAAGCCATTCAGGTGTTTCTATGTTCTGTCTTCTTGGAATTTTCAGGCTGTAGACTATGGGAATTGTTTTCTCATAAGCCTTGCTGAATTTATTTAATTCAAAGTATGCTCCTGACGATGCACTAATTTTCGTTTTTACACTCATATTTTTGGTTTGGTGTGTGAGTATGGTAATTATAATAAAAACGATAGCTGCGAATTTTATCATCTTGTGGTCTAAAATCATTACAAATCACACGAAATTTTACTGTTAGATGCAGTATTATATTCATCAGTACGTTGTTTAGTTGTTATCTTACGACGTGAAGGAGAGAGAAAAAATTTATAAGGTGCGAAAAATGTATATCGACGCACAATATTTCTTTCATTTTTATTTCTTTCTCATAAAAATATACATATGCGCTAGAATTACACCGTTTGTGTTAGTGTGGGATTCTGGAATTTGATTTGCGCTGCTGCCTTCGAGTATAGGCTTGAGGAGATGGCAGACTCCAGTGTATTTTGACTGTTCAGCAACAATTCATGTTGCTTTACAGCTTGCATATATATGGAGGGATCGCAGTCTTCTCGGTGTATTAAATATGTTAGTTCGTTTCGATGTCCTCCGTCCTCGTCCGTCTTTAAATTTATAATTTTGAGTTCCTATTAGTTTTAAGAGATCGTTGTTTTTTTTTTTTGTTTTATTTTAATATTTTTTTATGAAATTGAACAAAGATTTGTTTTACGAATACGATAAAATCATGAATGTAGGTATGGATCGTGCTAGTGCGGATGTTTTGGAGGATGCTCCAATGTATCCGACTCCGTCTGAATTACGTGCGCTACCCAAAATCATGGTTCCAGATAATGGGATTGTTGAGACTTCCGAGAGTTTCATGCTCACGCAAGTATCTCTCCCTTATCTGCGTTGCTGGTCTCCGTGCTGTCCATGTCTCTTTACTGGGGTGGTTGGCCTTTGGAAGATCTTCAAAACTCTACACTCTTTTCTGTCGGCTGATTACAGACCAACAGGAGTAGATGCATATTGCAAGAATTTTCCTGGCGACTCGTTGAATACTTCGTTCGAATCTTGGAGGCACGTGCTGCCTCAGAGTCTATGTGAGTGCTGTCTACAATCAATGGTCCAGCACATCTCACAGTTCAGCTTCCTCTTCTCAGAGGCAAGCCTGTGGAGATTGGAGGGATCTGTGGTCTGTTTTTCAATACTCGACATAAATCCTTCGGACATTACTGGGTATGCTGTTGGCTTGAATCTGCTGACTGCAATAATTATGGCAATGCAGCCTCTCAACTTTGGTGCTAAAGTACGTTTTGATATGACCAATACTGCTTATGCTAACACCATCATGGATAGGTCGTAGTTTCAACATTTGGTTGATTATTTTGTTCGTTTTTATCGGCGAAATATTGTAATCAATGACACTCCCCATTATATTGAGGTCTTACGAGTGTTGGAACCGTGGGAGAAGCTGACTATTTCGCACGATAGCCGAGTTCTGCGAGGAGCCGATTTGAGGAGTGAGCCGAGTGCTGGACCAAACAAAATGATTGTGTCCAATCGGTGCATGTTCCTGGTTCCTTGGCATCAGCATTTCAGGCGTCGTTCCGTTTCTCCGGAAATCGAACCAGCCAATCATCCTGAAGCTACGGAGCAGGGTGAGGCTAAACCTACCACTGGAGAGGACTTTGCTCAAGATGTGCAGGAGGATTGGTAGTTGGTGAGTAAAAAAAAATTTTATACTTTTTGGTGGGAGAAAATATATACGTAAATGGTCCTTACAACATATCTTATCTATAGTTATTACGAATTAAATCACAAGGGTTATAATACAATGGTTCGGGTAGTGGTTCAGAGTATTTCTTTACGTATTCCTCCAAACTTAACTCACTCGGTTTCTTAATTTCTTGGGAAAAGGGTCGAATAGGTAGAGACAAAGGTTGTGTTATACTTTTTCCCTCATCACACCTATTGAACAATTTGCTTTTTCTAAACGTTGTTTTTGGGTAATTAATTGAATCTTTCGTAAGGTTATCCTTCTATTTTCTGGGTCTTTTAATTCGAATTTCTTTCTCCATTCTGAACAATCTTTTCCTTTTAATAATGCTTCATCGCTAAATGTTACCCTTTTACTATTTTTGTTTTTTGCCAGATTTCTTTAAAATTCCTTTTCGTGGTCTTCCTCTTGGACGTTTAACAATAATTTTAATGTTGTCTTCTGATTCATTTTCTTTGGAGCTCTTTTCCTTCTTTGTTCTACCTCTTTTTCTTTTTGGATTAGTATTGGAAATATTTTCTTCAGATTCTGAATTGTCGGATGTGATGTCTTCAACATTCGATGGTTAATTAGTATTAGATCAAGCATTATAGGGCGTAAGTCTTCTTACATGAACTGTATCGTCTATACTAGTTCCATCTTCAGAAGTTAAGCGAATTATATAGTTTAGGTCTGAAATTTTTCTGACTACCCTGTATGGTCCTAAAAATTTTGGTTTGCCTTTTCCATAATTTATTGGTGCTTTTAAGAGAACTAAATCATTAGTTTCATAAGAAATTTCTTTTTTTCCTTTATTATAGCGTTCTGAATATTTAATTGCATTCTTTTTATCAAAACTTGGTATTGTTTTTCGAATTTTATCTGCTTCACTTATCTGTTCTTCTCTGGTTTTATTGATAAGTGGTGACGGAATGTTTAAATTTATAGGGGGTTCTCCTTTATAACCGTGCATTAGTTAAAACGGTTCGTGATTATTTAATCCTTCGATAGGTGTCATATTATAGGTCAAAGCTACATTATGCACGTGGTCTGGCAATTCTTCGCTATCGGTACTTTCGTATTTTGCTATCATTTTTTTTATCGTTATATTCATTTTCTCTACTTGTCCTTGAGTTTGCGGTGAATATGAAGTAGAGTAGAATATTTTGATACAGTTATTTTTACAATAATATTGCACGTATTTGTTTGAAAAATGAGTTCCATTGTCGCACGTGATCTTTGTTGGTTTTCCGTAATGACGTACAATTTCTTTTAAGAATTTAATTACTGAATGCGCATTTGGTTGGATTACAGCTTTAGTCCAACAATATTTTGTTGCTTTGTCTATTCCCACTATGACAAATTTCTTTTCATTATTTGCGTTAAATTTTCCGATGAAATCAATTTGGATATGTGCAAGTGGTATGCATTCCTAAGGATTGATTGGTTTCAAGTATCCGTATGTTTCGTTAATGTTTTTATTAATTTGGCACTGATGGCACGAATGTACATGCTTCAAGACTATTTTAGGCATTTGCGTAAAGTAGTATCGAGCACGTGTTTTGGCAAAAGTTTTACAAATTCCAAAATGTCCTCCCCCACTTTGACTCTCATGACATATGTTCAGTACATGAGGTATGAGGGAGTCAGGAGTTACTGGTACAGCATAGTGATATACAGAATGATCATTATTTTTCCATAAAATTCCATTTTCATCAAGGAAAAATGGATTTAGGTTGCGTGATCTTCTCATTTTTAAACTTTTTCTTAACTCTTTTTCGTTGCCACCTTCCAAAATTTTTATTATTATTCCCCAATATTTGTCTTCATGTTGTAAATCCCATAAATTGGGGATTTCTTGATCTGTAATGTTAATTGGGTTTTCTATTTCGGAAATATCTGAAATTTCTGAAAGTTGAGAATTTGTGGACGTATCGGAATTTGCAGATCTTTCCAAATTATCGGATAGGATGGAACTTCGATCGTCTTCCAAATTATCACTTTCTACGTCTGAGTCTTTTTATTTCTTTTTCATACTATGTGTTATTGCTTTAATTTTTTTCTCTTGTTTAATGCTATATGGAGGATCAGGTGTTCCTTCTGGTATTACGAATTGACCATTTAGGAATTCTGCATAATTGTCCTCTTCTTCTTCTTCTAAATGGGATAAATAATCAGCAATTTTTTTATTTTCACCTTTGATGTGTCTGATTTTAAACGTGAATTCTCCTAATTTTGATATTAACCTATTTAATCTTGCATTTGGTTTCTTCATTCGACTTGGTTATGTTAAAGGTTCATGATCTGTAAAGATATTAAATTCCTTATACACTAAAAATTCTCTGAAATATTCGCAAGTTTCAGTTTTAGCTAACATTTTTAAATCAAAAGAACATAAATGTTGTTGATTCTTAGGAATTTTGTTCGAGAAATATCCTATAGGATGTGTTTCTTTTGTTTTTCTGTCTACTTGCATTATTACTGCTCCTATGGCTGTTTTTGATGCATCTACTTCGACGTATGTTTCAGCATCAGGATCGTAGATTGTAAAAATTGGATCTGACGTAATCAATTCTTTAATTTTTTCGAAGGCTTTTTGTGCTTCGTCATTCCATGCTATTTTATTATTTGCTTTAACATTTTCTTTTCTTGTTAAGTCAGTTAATGGTGCTGTGATTTGCGAAATGTTTTTTATCATTTTTCGATAACAATTTGCTAAGCCGATAAATCTTCGTAGTTGACGTAACGTTTTAGGTGGTTGACCTTCACAAATCGTTTTTATGTTTTTATCCAGCGGTTCTAACTTGTTATATGAAATTTTATGTCCTAAGTACAAGATACTTTCATTGAAGAAGCTACTTTTACTAGTTTTAATTAGTAGGCCTGCTTCAAGTAGTACTTTAAGGACTTCTTCTAAGTTTTCTAGTGTTTCTTCAAATGTTTCACCGAAAACACAAATATCATCTAGATAGACTAGAACTTTGTCTTCTAGGATATGATTGAATAAATCTGTCATGGTTTTTTGAAAGATGCTGGGGTTTGCACTTAATCCCATAGGGATGGAGTTAAATACGTAACTTACTCCTACAACATTTATTCCCATTACCTCTTTTGATTCTTCATCAAGGGGAATTTGGTAATATCCCTGATTGAGATCAATTGTTACAAAATATTTCTTATCACGTAACGCATCCCATGTTTCGGGGAGACGAGGTACTCTACTCGTATCCTTTTTTACTATTTCATTTACACCTCTATAATCTACTAATAATCTATAAACTCCATTTGGTTTCTTCTTAACAAATACCGGGCTCTTATATCTAGAGCTTGCTCTCTTAATAATACCGCATTCTTCAAATTCTTTAATTTTCTTTCTAATTTCTCTTTTTTCAAAAATTCCCATATGATAGTTTTTACGTTGAATTGGCTCGTCTGTTTTCAAGTAGACATGTACTGGTATCAATTTCGTAGGTTTTACCTTGGCAGGTTCTTCCGTAAATATATGGATATATTTTTTTAGAACGCTTACTAATGCATGTTTTTGTTCCTTCGTTAAATTCTTATTAATTTTCACTTGTTTTCCTCCATTGTCGTGGATAACGCTGTCATCAGATCGGGTTATACGGACAAGTTTTAGCATATCAACCTCCTCACCTTGGTTACCCACAGTATCCCCGATGTGATGCGTTGGATGCTGGGTTGGCCACAGTGGACGGAATTGGTCTGACGGTCCCACATAGTGGGCTGTCGAAGCCTATAGCGTCCTAAAACTGTCCCTTGTGTGATCTGGGTGTCAAAGTGCGGACTGTAGAATCTTAAGGCTGGCCATCCTAAATCATCAACAATATACTCGCCTTCTAAACCATAACTTGTTAAAAACCACTCATCTGGATCTGGTTCTCCCATTTCTGGATCCAGGTTTATACAATATTCATTATCTACTTCTATGCAGAAATCTTTGTCTGCTCTAATAAATCCTTCGCAATTTTCTTCCTTAAACTTAATTATACTAAATGTTTCACGCTTCCATGGCGGTCCTATCTTAAACAATTTCTTACTAAATAATATATCGGCATTATGTCGATCTAAAAAGTCGTATCCGAGAAGTAAAGATGTGGTCACCTCAGAGGTTACATATGCTTCCGCATCAAGGAGGAGGTCACCCATTTTTATGGTGATTTCTACGACTCCTATGACGATTATTGCACTATCGTTAGCGGCTACCATACACACTCTTGCAGGTCTAATCACATTATCCTTTACTAGGTCATATTTGACAAGCGTCACTTCAGAGCCGCTGTCGACTGTTCCCTGTGTTTCATACTCTTCACGGCTCACAATGTTGTAGGGGACGGTTAATTTACATCTCGCCCTGACTAATTTCATCGATGCACTACGGATATGAATTTTCCGATTGTGCGGCGCGTGTGTATCTAACACTAGGAGAGCAGCGTAGTTGGGATGATGGACGTTGCCATTACAAGCCCGAAAGTCATTGCCATTAACTGGTATAGAGCAAACGGGCTCTATTGCAAGTTTTTTGGCTTTTGGGTGAAGTTTTGTCGTTGAATACTTGGAACTACATCTGGAGTTCGCAAGTTATACGAGGGTAATGCATAATTCATCGCATTTACCCATGGTTGTGGATTTACAATTGAGGCACTATGCTTGTTCATAACCAGTCTGTTGCAGTGTTCCATAAATGTTGAACGGTTGGCTAAAGTTTGACGCGAAGTTATTATTATTAAATCTTGGGGGTCTGAAATTCCTTTGCGGGAACTGAGGTGTAGCACGATTACGTAGTCTACAATCTCTGGAGGGATGTCCCCTTCTTCCACAATTAAAACAATTTATTTCTCTCGGTGGATATCTATCGTTGTTTTGAGGACGATAAGATTCTCTCATTTGTTGCTTATAGGAATTTTGATTATTCTGCGATCGGTTAGACTCTCTTTCTCTAGACTGCCTTCTTCTAGGGTTATTATCATTTACTTCGTTATTATTATTATTGTTTGGGTTTCTCTCTCTACGAGATCTAAATTTGGAATTTTCATTTTCTAATGTCTGATTCCCGTTTTGATTTTGATTTTGTTTGTTGGCATTCGGGTGTTTCCATCCTGCCTCTACTAATGCAACAATAACAGAGTCTGTTGGAGATATAGGTGGGGTTACTGGCTTCACTGTTTCCTTTTTCTCAGGAGCTTTACCCTTCATCATCTCTTCCATCTGTTTCGTTAACTTGGCTATAGTTTCCGTTGCTTTATTCAACATTTCTTCCATTTTCTGAACATCGGTCAAGTCTAAAGCTTTTTCTTTAAATTCTTTCCAATCCGTAAATGTTTTTGAAATTTCACTTTGGGTCTGGAGATTTTTAGATGCAAAGAATTTCCTCATTTCTCCTGTTAATCTTGGGAGTAAGAGGTCACAAATTTTTTTCTCACTAATCGTAGCATCTAGTTGTTTGTATAGTCAAAAAAATTTCGGTACATTTGTGCTAAAATACGTATCGTCAAATTTCAATGATTTGATACGTTTTTTTACTGTATCTTTATCTTTTTTAAAGATACGTGTTAAAATTTTCTTCACTTCTGACCATGAGGTTTCTGGGGTTATTTCATTTTCAGCTGCAAATAGTTCTAAAGCTGTACTACGGAGGGCTATAATTAAATTTCTTATCATTTCATACTCAGTTGCCTCGAATGTTTACGCCTGAGTTTCGTATTCAAAAAGGAATTCAAGAATATCTTCGCCGAGACCATTTGGAAAATGGCTCGGAGTCCATCATTCTGACCTTTTCCAAAAATTGTTCATCGCTAGATTGTGTTGTGTGTAGGCGTCATTCGCTGCCGCAAATCTTGCTTGTTGTTGTTTTTGCAAAAGCAAGCGTGCATCACTTTCAGCAATTTCTTCTGGGGTCATGTTATTAATTTCTGATTTTAGGAAAGGGTTGTTTTTGTTTTCAATATTTATTATGTTTACGTACGCGGGTTCTTTTTGATCGAGAAATTCCACTCGTATCTCTGGGGGTAGTAAATTGATAGAGTTGAAAAGATTTTCATCAGATGAATCTGGAATTTTATTTTTTGATTTTTCTATATTTTCTGGGCTTTTTAAGTGAATTTGTACTTAGTGTTGAATTTTGGTCTGTGAGGACTTTCCCTGTCCTTGAGAGACTAGTGGCGACAAATCAGTACTAGACTGTGAGGGTCTGTCGACAAAAGTTTGATTCAGAATTGATTCCTTTCCGAGGAAGATTTCGTCTTTGTCGTTTGGGAGAGAGAAATCTGTTGTGACCGAAATTGATTTTTTAGGTGATACGTGGTGTTGTACTTTGGATAGGAGTTTTTCAAAACTTGAGCTAAGACTTCGTCTCGCTGATCTTCTTTCTGTTTCTTCCTTTTTCTTTTTCTCAATATCTATCTTTTTTATTTTACTTTCTAAATCTTATTCTTCTGTATCGGAGAAGATTTCTTCTGCTTTCTTCTGATCTTTATTTTTTATACTCCTTGTTACCCTACGATAACTTTTACTTTCTTTGATTAATCTATCAAAATTATTTTTTCTTTCGAATTGTTCGGTGTTGGGGTTTGAATATAGTATATGCAACAACCAATGTTTGGGATGTCTACCTTTGTATAATTTTTTCTGGAGTTTGATACGTGTTCTCCCTTCTATCCTCTTAACTTTTGCAGTTTTTAGAACGCGATAAAGAAAAGAAGTGGATACTCGACTTCCCCAATGATTACCAAGGAGTGGATAATTTTCCTCTTCAGACAAATTCTCACTCAAATTTTTAGGATGATTTTCGATATTTAGGATATTGTCTTCGAATTTCGAATCTAAAATATCCGGGAGCAATGTACTCGTATTTTCACTTTTCTCAGACATTCGCGATAGTTGGGAAATTTTACATTTTACAGTATTATTTACAATATCGATAACAGTTTCGAATTGTTCCGAATTAATGGAAGATAAATTTATGATTTGCTTAAAGTTTGATGACGGATAATTTATTGTAGTTTCACGTAGTTTGTCGAAAACTTCTTTCTGGTTGACGCTGTTGGTGAGTGAGTTCTTGTTCTCTGTGCTGTGGACTTGGATACCAGTTGGGCTGACTTTGTTTCTTTTTGATTTCAGGAACCGGATCTGGATTTTTGATTTATTTTTAAGTTTATTTTTAGATCTGTTTTTTATTATTAATTTATTTTTAGTTGTTTAATTTTAATTTTAATTTTTCTTAATCAAATGTTTGAAGTCCTCTGCAATAAAAATTTTATTTCGTAGACGTTTGTTTAATATTGTTTTTAGAATCTGAATTAATTTATCCACGATTTATTTTAATTATTACTCAGAAAAAATATTTGCTCCAGCAAAATAGAATTAAATATTTGCAAGCGGTTTTAATTATTTTTCACACGATTGGAAAATGTTTTTACTTTACGAAAATTTTAAATTTTATTTGAACCGAATTATTATTTTTAAATTTTTTACTTCCGAAGGTTTTTTTGTTTAGGCGCCAATTTGTTGCGAGAGTAATTCAATACTTTTAAATTACCTCAACAAATAAGATAATTTCAGAATATTATCTTTTTATTATTATTTCACTTTAATTATTACAAACATTTTAGAATTATACTTATTATTATTTCTTAATACTAATGAAACCTAATGTCCATAACAACTAGTATGAACCCTAACGTCTCTACTCGACTGTATGTTTAGGAATGACCATGTCTTCGAAATGAAGATATGACATTACTTTCGTTTCCTTTGTTTCAATCAAATATGGCCAACCAAAAAGGTGGCGTGATACAGAACATCCGCCAAATATGATGACACATTATTGTCAGCATATCTGGTGGTGTCTGATCGTGAGAAGCTAGGTGAAATATAGACAGCTATTATTCCGAGAATTAGGAATAATAGTTGTCTATAATTTGTTCGACACGTTTTTGTAGACGAACTGAATCGTCTGCAAAAATGGGACATAACATTGATGTAGGGTAAAATTTATTAGGAAATCAGGACTAATTACAAAACAATTAAGAGAAAAAATCAGGGTACATACCTCAGAAGGGTACCCTATGTATGATGAATTCAATGTCATGATACATAAGAACCACTTTAATGCCTATTCACATATATAACGTACTCTATATACGTTAATGAAAATTTGTAGGCTATACTTCTCAACTTATTAGGTAGATAGATACCTATGATTTGAAATATATATATTTAATAAATCTTGAATTTCATTAACTAATTTTTCAAATCTAACTTTGTTATTTTTTAAAACTACACCCGATTTTGAGGTTGTATTCATTCAACAGCATGTATACATTCGTACTAAATACCCACACTCATAAATAACCTTCATTAAAAATTCATACCTGTAGGTGATGAAACCTACAGGCAAGGGGAAGAACTATTTTGTTCTAGTGATTTTAAAAATTTTGATATGTATCAATACGTATCGATACACGCAACTGTATCAAAGTATCTATACATTGCTCGATACTCACGATATGTATCGATATAGGTATTTTATACATTCAAAATAAAGAACATAAATAAATACTAACTAAATAAAAATACAAAAAAGAGTGCCAGGCCACCAACAGACAGAACGGATTATGGAAGTATATTCTTCTTAATATTTAATAATTACCAGGTTGAAGGCTTGATACGCAGAATGGCGGAACAGGGAAGAGAGATATTTCTATTTTATCAAGAAAAAAAATTATGGATTTTTGATACGACACTGTATCGATACGTATCGATACATGTGGTCAAAATATAGATACTTATCGATACTCAAAATTGCTTTGATATAACATCACTATTTTGTTCATCGTGATTAACTGACCTGAATTGTCTCTCAGGAATAAGAGCAACATTGTTTTGTATCTAGTCACGGAGGGAAGCATGAAAGCCACTGAAATTGCGTTTGATTTGGTGGTTATGTCCGTTGCCCATGGTGCTGTATCTGTGAGTGCCTAAATATGTACGTACCATATCACTCATGTTTTCTTTACACCATGGAGTGTAAATCGTCATTTCATTGCTGTTTTCATCTGTATAAGTACAGAAATTTCGCATCTTTCACAGTTTTACTTAATTATTCATTAGCCTCTATCCAAGCTACAGTATCATGGGAAAGAAGTGAAAACTTGCATGAAATTATTATCCATATAAATTTTCCATCAACTTTAGCAGTTTGAAAACAAATGAGCGAAAATGAAGAAAATTTAAGGAAAATTTTCAATTTTTAAAATCTAGAAATTTCTCCTCTATAACTCAATGATTATTCAGTCTCTATTCAAATTAAGGAGCTGATGTTTTATCATAGAAAAGAATAGACATTTTTCATAAATCAACTATGCATATAATTGATTCAATCATATACAGCAGTTTAAGAGTAAACCAAATAAAAAACCCTAATTAATAGACAATTTCCATTTTTTGTATTGTTTCAATATTTTCAGATTTACACAAAACTCCCCCATGAATATAACCATAAGAGCGCTCACGTATTTTTTTCAAGATATTCTTAATATGTAGCAACTTGTAGAAAATAATCACGTTTATAATTATTCAATGAAGAGCCTAGTTTTAATCTCATTTATTTTAACTCCATGAAAGTAGTTAGGCTAAATAAGACGTGATGTTAAAATAAACACATAGAATGCATTATAGAATTTGTTCATTACCACAGTACGTTTTTTGCATTTTTCAAATTAGAATAATCAGAATTTTCCATTGTGTCAATAAACCACTTCTCAAAAATTATTTTGAACTATTTTTTCACTCATTGAGCCGAATTTAGTGATTAATTTTCTCATAACTTGTACTGTGCCTTCTCAATAACATAGGAATCAATAGAAAAGATTTATAAAATAGTTTTTTCAAAATTGATTCAAGAGCCTTGAACTATGTCAGGCATAACTGAAATGCTCTGAGAGCCTTTGGCGACAATTTTTATTTTCCTCTGTCCTGGGCATGTCTACCAGTCTAAAGTAACCTCATTTGCAGATTGGTTAGATGTAGTTCTGCATTAAAACTGTAATTTATAAATATACTGCTTACTTAGCCTTGGATTTTATAGATACATATATTTATGGTGTTTGTATCAGATATACTTAATATGTTTCAGAACTTTGATGGAGATTTCACCTTGGCAGTTTGCTTTTATGTGCAAACGTATATTTCAAACTGAACAATACAAATATAAGTGGAAGATTCATCTGAATGAATTAGCTTACCACCGAACTAAATTGCCATTTTTTCGCTATCAACAAGTATCCCTCACTGACTGGAGAACAATAAGCACGGAAGAACATTACAAAGACAGGATGTATCTCTTAATGTTTCCATGTTTTGGACGTCACAGACCAATTAGAACTGATTGGAATGTGGATGATTACTACGAATATTTTTTTGTATCACCTGCCAGAAACTGGAATATTTTTTATATTTTTAGAATGACAACAAATACTCCTGGAGAAATAATTTATGTGGTTCATGACAGAATTATTCTTTCGGAGGAGGATAAAAAATTTCACTCACTAAATATTCCAAGTGACATAATTCTTCAAGATAATATCTATTTGAATGATGTTCTAACGATAAACTATAATTCTATCCATGTTGAAGAGATATATTTCCATGAAATGATAAAAAATCAGGATTCATTTGAGTGAGTTATTTTCATCATTTTTAATAATCTCCAAAATTTATTTAGAATGGTAGAGGATTAGGAGGATTTTATATAATTGTGATATCATCAACATTTTCCTTCAGGGAAACCATGATAACTCACAAAAAACTAGATCTTATTTTCCCATCCATTAATATTGTTTTAAAATATAAGGAGTAGTTTTTATTTTTATATGTTGGTCCTCAATGCATATTGCATTGTAGGAATACAACTACTTTTATTTCAGAATATAAATGTTTTATTTTTTGTTGAATATTCCACCGAGTGTGAAAAAATAGATGAGGGTACTTTACATCAATAAAAATTCCTAAACAGGTTTTTATAGCATTGAGTACCCACGGGAATTACCTCACATTGTTTGAAAGGTAATCAGAAGGAAAGTTGAGGCAAAATTACACCAAAGCCCATTATTTAAGTGAAAAATTTATATTTCTCTACAATTTAATTACAGAAATTCATTGCGATGATGATGAGATAAAATTTACAAATATCCCATGTAGGAGATCAGTACCACATGTGGTAGCTCTAGAGGTCTTCTCACGTTTTATAATTGTTGAAATATTTGAAATGTTGTACAAGCACTTGTTGGCTACATTGTTTTTGTATATTCTTCTTTATTATTGTCGTACGTCTTTGTGACTTACCTATTCTTCATTGTGTTTTCCCTGAGTAAACATCAAGTGTATTTTCTCTCAATAAAATATATAATTGGTGAGCTATACAATGTTGCTATTTAGTAGGTAATTATTATTTATTTTACAATTAACTACATAGTGTATCAAAACCCCCTTGACATCCAATATGGTGGAGGCGCCATGTACTTGACAAAATGGAAATCTCCAAGGAACAGATTTCAACTAGTATTCTGTAAGTATGGAGCAACTTATGAAATGGAAGTCCATTTTAATTATTTATTAGTGATCACTATGATAAATTGTCAACAGTATCAAATTTAACCTTCTAATCATTTTATTAACATTAGATAAATTTACCCTTGACTTACATATTGTATATTCAATGGAAAGGAGTAGAGAATAAGTAGACCTACATATAATTTAGGATTTAACCATGGTTAAGTACATAATTGTTTTATTTGTCATCCAGGAGAATTTGACAGTGGAGAGTAAGAAACATCTTAGTTGAGAAAAGATTTAATATGGAGAATGGAGTAACTACAAGTCACAATAGGTTAGTTGTGTGGTATGTCAGGGGGGGCCTCTACAGCAATCTCCCTTCAATCCCTACAAAATTTCACAATTCAAAATTCCACGAGATCACGGACCTTGGTAAACTCACTTGTACAGGACAGAGGCCACAGAATTACCACTACCCGGTCAAATAGCTCTGCCAGGTATCCTCGGACTTGAATTTATGCCATGTATAGGCGATTTTAATATACCTTTTTCACCACACTTGTATTTAATTCCAATCAGCAATTAACCTTGGACCATTTTATTACATCGCCAAATTTCTCCCATTGCCCAGTAGAAAGAATCAATACATTTTTATGTTAAAACACATGTCATATATTATTAAGAAAAAAGAAAAATGTACACGGGAAACTAAAACAGAGGAACATGTTGTTTTCTTTATGAACATTAAAATTGAAGTAAAGTGAAGACTGATGGAAAAAGTTAGAGTTTCAGTACAAAATCACTTATCTGTCGGTTAAAAGAGAAAAAGTGGTGGTAAACTGATTTACAATACATAAAGAATTTTATTGTCTAATTCCATGGACAAACTTTTGGTAGGTAGGAGGGAAGTGAAAAAGGAAAAATATGTTGTAGGTGATAGAACATAAAGTTTTGTGAAGTGCTGAGGAATAATAAAGGAATTTTTTTGATAAAAGGGAATGTCCGTGGATGGTACATATTCAAGAATTTACAAGACCAAAAAAAAATTACGATTTATTTTAAAAATGTTCATGTATTTTTGTGAACAGAAACAGGATAGGCCAAATGTCTCAGTTCCCCTCTCAGACCACACTATCCCAAAAAGGTGGAGTTGGATCTTCAAACAGATCAACATTCGGTTACAAGTACAAAATTTTAAAGAACAAAATAAAAATTGAAAAACTTTTAAAACTATAGGAACTGATTTTTATAAAAAATTTATTTTATCGTATAAGTTGAAATTACAGAAGTATTGCACATTTGTAAATAAAAGGAACATAGATATAAACTTCTGAAAAAATTAAATTTACGTTATAAAATCAAAAAGGATTATAGGGAGTGGTCAAGTTAGAGAAATCCCTTATCTATGCGAAGTATAATGTGAAATGGAAGGGGCTGCAGTTTTCTTCTTTCTATGGTCTACCCTCACATACTGGCAAGGAATACCAACGCCATCTATGAAAACAGTACAGTTTTCTGAAGTTGGGTCCATGTCCAAATACACGTTATAGAGATTTGCAAAGTCTCTACCCAAATTGATTCATTCAAATAGACTTGAAATAATCCCCATCTCATCTTTGATCCAATTTCCTGGTGATATGAGGATACCCGGGTAAGGTGGTGTCAAACCAATAAGGGCAAGGACCCCTATTCTACCATGGAAGTACAACATACCCTGTTCTTGACAGACGACGACATTTTCACAATGCCTCATATGAAAACAAGGAAGTGCAGCAAATCGAATAATCAGCCCCGGGGTCAAAGTGTATCTGTCTTCTCCGGTCATTCTCAATCTCACACAGGAAGGACACTGGCTGTGACTGGTTTTTGGGGTTTGATTTCTCAAACTCCAGACCATGTCGGATTCCAATAGGGATTTGGCTCATGTAGTGGTCCAAATTCACTTTCAAGGATGTTTAGTGGATCAGAGGTTAGGAATTGGGACACCCTCACCCCACAAGTTAGAGACTTGACTGTCTCTATGGAAGAGGCATTTCCTCTTGTTCCACTTTCACAGTCTGATCCTCTGGAGCGAGCATTCGTCAGCCTGGCACTTAATGGATATAAAAATGAGAGTTGTAGTCCTTTTGAAAAGTAGGTGACGAGGGGAGTCTGCTTGAGTAGTTAAAAGTAATCGAGCGGATGCAAATTTTTTGTTCCGTGGTCAACAAATGGTTGAAGTGTGCTGCTGAATATGACCTAGAAAATGATCCTGGAATTCTCGAAGCTGCATCAACAAGAGGAGGAGCTAATTTACTTTTTTGATCTGTTGATGCAGTAGACCTTGTCTTCTTAGGAATGATTGGTAATTTTGAAAAAGGGGCAGTACCTAAGTAAAAAGGATCAAAATCCTTTTTTGCAGCAGGTGGGTCTACTTTTTCGGGTGGATGCACAAGTTGACCATTAATATACGTGCAACTTAGAGATATATCCATAATTCTCAAGGTGATTCGAATATCTCCAACCGGAAGATCTCATCCAGTTGGTGTGGTTTTCTTGGATCCTCTCCTAGTCGTAGACAACCCTTTTTCCATTGTTTTCAACTTCTGGGACTTGTCAGCCAAAGATGAACAAGTACAAGAAATCTTCGATGCCTTGGGTTTTTCTTCAGCCTTGGAAGGTAGACTAAGAGTGACCTTTTTGCTCATTGAAGGAGCACCAGATACTTTAGGGATTTGTGGTATGGATTTGAGATGGGTTTTGAGGATTGACCTACAAGCAGTCAAAACAACTGGAGCACTTGGGCGCAGGGGGAATCAAATGAATCAGAGGGGAGTAGGCCTACCTCCAGTCCTTGTATGGAAATTCCTCTTGACATCGATCCCTAGTTTGCCTGTAACAAAGGTATAAATAATTATTAGGGTCAGTGACCTTTGGCAACACTGTAGCATTAAACATGCCTTCGGGGTTGACCAAGTCTAAATTTTGTTGTTCCGGATTCCAATGTTTTGGCTTAGTACAAGGACATTTGTCAGGTTTTGAAGAAGCTTCAATGGTGGCTATCGGAGATGTTTCTAACATGATCACATCGTCATCTACAGGAACAGTTTAGGCTGGACCGGGTATATTTTCTGATTTGCTCGTGGTTTTACATATGCGTTTTACCAATTCCAAATTCGGCGTTACCATCAGATTGTTAAGTGATATATCTGGTTTTTCCTTGGTTTCTCTGACCAATGACACGGTTTTAATTTTATTTTTTAATGCCTTGGATAAACTGCAGCCGAAAGTAGTTTGGTTGGTGACAGTCTTCCGTTTAGAAAGGCAATATTTATTATAAATTTTGTCTCCAACTGGCTGTTTTTTCTAGCCTAAATCATGGAGTTGTTTTGTATGCATAATTTCTCTCAACTTGCCTAACGACGCAACAGTGGTAACGACGGAATTGGATTTGGTATTTGTGGGAGTGAGAGAAAAAATCTTTTTCACCACATCATCAGAAGGTTCATTTACTAACAGCGAATATGAAATTAAATCTATTACCGGAAGATTTTTGTTGACCGGGGAATCGATTGAAACATTTTTGATAACCACGGAATCGATATTTACATCAATCTTAACTTCATCTATGGGGAATCTGACGCAGGCACACACAGTTGAGATAAATTGATTGTTAGTCAATCACCTTATCCTCAGAATTTTTTAATTTCACGATCGGTGACGTATTTTTGATCGGAAAGACTGAATTTTTAATTTCCACGGACTGAGTCAGAAAATTTTTGTTTTTAAATGCATCTTTACATAAGTCGGAAAAACATGGTATTGACTTATTAATAAACTCATCATGTTTTAATAATTCCAGAAGCATCTCATTTAATTTACCGCTCTTCACATTTTTGCGTATTTTTTTGGACTCTATCACGGACAAAATAATTTTAGGTGACAACAGACTTTTCTTAATGGGTTTGTGTGATTCATCATTCAAAAAGCCTGCAACCACGGAATTGTTTTTATTTTTTCTACGAGCTTCTGCTTCTATTTCAATATTAAATTGTTAACAACCTGCTGCACTGCGTGTAATTTTATGACAAATTATCGTATTTTGTCTAGGTAGCCCGCTTCTTTTATGTAACAATGTTTGTCCACTCAATAACCCCATTTGTTTTCATTTCATAGATTTTATGGTTGCCAATTTTATCGTGTCCACGGATACCACCAGGGGTGTAACACTGTCTCCTGAGCCACTAATGACAGATGATTGTTGAGGGGGGTTGCAAGGATCGGTTAAATCTATGACCACAGGAGCAATGTAGTCGATGAGCGAGACTAATATTTCAGCTGCCTTGTGCAGTTTTGTCGCTGTTGATCTATGCGGCCTTGAGTAACCTATTTTTTTGTTCAACCAAGGTCGCTCAAATCTAGAGTTGTGTGATTAATGGCATACTAGCAACTTTTGATGGTAAAAAGCTAGATCACCTAAGCGTTCGATAAATTCAGCGACGGAACTTTCCACAGATTTGACCATGGACACGATAAATTTTACTTTATTTTCGAACGACTCCATTCTAATTTTCAAAATAATATTTTTCTTTTTACTTTCCACGGAACAAGTTAACTGACAACAAAATATAAATTACAATTTATTGCATAATTTTTGTACTAACCTGTTCTCGGAATTTTTTATTATTCACAGAAGGAAAAAAGAGAAGATCGAGTAGGAACAAGAGACAAAGCAAATACGCGTGCTGAAAAAAAAAGAACAAAAGTAGATTTCACAAACCATATTACGAACATTTTTGAAAATAACGGAAGAAAATTTTTACTGGGAAAACGAACTTACAATGATTTTGGAAATTTTCATGTTAATGAAATAAGAGAACTTTCACTTTATTACTAAAAGGGGTTAAAATAAAAAAATAATAATAAAGAAAAAGGGTTATATAATTATTTTTACACGGAGTTTTTGAGCAAAGGAAAGGTTTTTAAAATTTTGAAGGTTACAAACACCCGTTACAAAAAATTATTGGCTTTCTTGTCCTAGTGGTCACAACAAATTTTTAATTCTGCTGGCATATATCGGAATTGTGGATCAGGTACGCCTTTTCTGCCAAATAGCATGAAAACCAGATGTCCCCAATTCACATTGACCAACTATTCCGTCCATCCAGGCCTGGAATTCCATTTTTGATTGACATGTCGTAGTCATGGTAAAAATCCTCTCCAATCCCTATACTCTGGCATAGGTCCGGACAAAAACCTATTTCATATGATATCAATTCTGATCCCTGTAGTTGAAAATCTACGGTGACCTTTTCACTAAGTCTGAATGGTTTTCTTTCGGCTCCATACCATGGTAGCTTCATTGACTCAGTGTCCGCCAACACACGTGTCTCAATCATAGGAGTTACAGCCTGTGGATCAACCTTTGACCACCAATCATGTCGGTCAACATGGACAAGAGTAGATGTGTTTCGATATTACCATTGACAAAAATAAATAACTACCAGTCATTCTATTAAATCCCCCTCCACAAGCAAATGATATGCCCAAGGAATTACCAAGGGATAATAAGTTGCTGTGGAAGCAGGACCCACAAGAAAAAGGTTCAATTTGCCACAAACTGAAGGACCAAGATTCGGTTGATAACCCAGACAGATGGCAACAGAGGGCCAACAGTAGCGAGCACAGGCCATCTGCCACCTTTGTGGGCGATTAACAACTGAAAAATCTTCATCGCTAACTGGATAAAGTTCACCCTCGAAAGGGAGAAGAAACAGGTTTCGATTGAGATTTGACCTCTGGTTGCCAAATTTCAGTTTCTTTTGGAGGATCTGTGATGGTGGGAGGTGAAATAATTGGTTTTATATTTACCAGCTCATTTGTAGTCTCTTGCAGTTGTTTTTGCTCAGCCTTTGTCTTGGGTCGAGGAGGTACAACTTTGATGACGTCCAGTTGAAAGAGGACTGGCTCTGTGTTAGTTCGTTCAAGAGCCGGTACCGTGTCAGGTTGGGCGGACTTTTTGGGGATACAGAAACCGGGCGTGCATTTCCTTTGTTTTGGCATAACTCCAGTTGGGACTGGAACAGGATCAGTTTGTTTTTTCGGTGTGAGAAGTTCCAAGAAATGAATTGTCTGCCTTGTGGAGTACTACCCAGAGATCCTTCTTTGTAGTTGATGCCATTGATGATGATGAAAACAAAGTTTTTTTCTGCTTCATCGTCGGTTTGGGGTCACTTGTTGAGGAATGGGAGGACCAGTCACCTTTTTTTGTTTTGGGATTTTGGCTTGAAATAATCACCCTGGTGTTGCTTTCACCATCAAAGTTGTCTAAGGTTGGGAATTTTAGTTCATTTTGCAGATTTAGTTCATTGAGTCTGCTTCACCAAAATGAACTAGTTCACTGAACTAGTTCAGTAGTTCAGTAAATTTTTCGACTCGATCATTTCAATCAGCTGATTCATGATTGGCTCATATCATTTAAATCAACTGATTTATTATATAATGTTATGATCGACTTATATTCATAAATTCATGTTAGAACTATTGGTCAAATGTTTGACTCACTCATCGATTGCTACTTACTTCAACTTCAGTTCGATCAACGGATCGAGTTGAGTAGACTGATAAGAACTGAGAACTATCAAAAAAAAGAGAACTAATGAACTAGTTCATTTAGAAGGGAACTAAATGATCGTTTAGTTCACTTCTAGGATTCGTTCAAAAGAACTAACTAGTGAACGAACTACCCATCACTAAAGTCTTCCATGTCCGATGAAGTTGACCGGACTTGTGATGCAGACCTTGATGGTTTGGGTGAGGTTTCAACAGACCAGGAGACTCTGTCATGGCCAGACCTGTGTTTTTTGATGGTTACCTTTAGGTGTGAGTCTATTGGCTTCTTGAACGTGATTAATACTTTTGCAGGGGTTGGTAGTGGGACAAACGTTTAAATGTGATGACCAGTTGTGCTGCGTGGGTCATCGATGTTAGGAGGTGGCCAGATCTCTCACAATTTGTTGATGATTGATTTGAATTTTTCACCTTGGCGTTTAAATTTGTCCGTTGTCATTTGCATTATGAACATATACTCAAGGATAAATTCCACATTAGGCGGAATTTCGGCCGGGTCGAGACTTAATATATTTAGTGTCTCCTATGCGTCCTGGATTTTTAACATAGATCTTCAACAATTTCAATTATCTGTTCCACCTTCCACGCAATATCACAACGTTCGTTTTCATCCCTGATATATTACAATATTATAAGTTAATAGGAAAATAATGGGATGAAAAATTGAGAAAGTAAAACGTAATACCACCAGCATGAAATATGAAAAATGGGTGACATAAAAATAGTGATAGGCTTATATTCATTTATACATAAAACATTGATGTATATTGGAAATAATTGGTAATATTGCTGTACTTACATATTTTCAAGATCGTTACATACTGGTTATAAGAAAGAAATAGAAACAAAAATATATCACAAAAACTGGAAAAATGGAAAAATATAACTTAATTAAACAAAAAATAATAGGCATTTGATTAAGAAAAAGACAGTAACAAAATATACACATAGTATGTAGAACAAGAAAGATAAATTAAAGTACTGGACACGCATCTTGATCGTATAGATGGTATTGAATGAGTGATTTTTAAGATATACGAGCTGGTGGTGAAGGCTGTATTTTTGGTGTCATATATGTTTTTTGGGTGTGCATCATAGTATTTAGAAGGTGAGGGGTGAAGGATGAGAATTTAATCTATTTCATTAATTGTTGTCCGATAGCGATATATTTGATTAGCAAATCAGGACAAAACGTTTAGTGTCTTTTGTTTGTGATGCACATGCAAGATGGATGCAACACCCCGAACTATCTTTCTTGCCATCGTTACATTGTTGCCTATATATTACTTTTTTTTTGTGTGTATGTCGTATTAGTTTGTTTTACAATTCTGGGAATATTATCTTAAGAATATCAGCATAGGATTAGTAACAAGCTAATATGCATTTATTTTTTGCTCAGTTTTTTTTCTACCGTTCTTGAAAGAGTTTTTTTTTAATTTTTTTTTTGTGTTCTGTTTGTTGGAGTCTTTTGTTTGCCAGGCCCATCTTTACTGTTTTATGTAACATGGTTTACAAAAACCTTGATATTAAGAAATATATGTTACATTTTTCGTATTTCAAAAATGAAAATAAAAGTCCGATCGTACAATAATGATCAAAAACAAAGATACTCAATTCACTCATAGTTTGTCTGAGAATTTTTCATCGGCTTAGGCAATGATGTTTCCTTTACCGGTTATTACCTAATATATTAATTTTGATTAAGAATAGATTAAATTAATTTATAATATACGGATTTGAATTAAATTATATTTTTTATTAGTATCGGAGATTATTAATGTGTTGTTTCTCTTGTATTCTGATTTGCAGGCATTCCAGCCAGTATGTACTTTTTCCTATCATCTTGAGTACAATGTAGGGCCTTTGAACTTTTTTGCCAATTTTGCGCTGAAATTAAGTTCTTTGGAAAATAAGGGAAGCATTTTAATAAAAACTATATCACCTGGCTTGAGTTCAATGGTTTGTTTGTGAGTTTTTTGAAAAGCCTCATGTCTTTCACATAATTTACTTTTAACTCTTTCTTTTAATTTGATGAAGATGTCTTCGTATGCATCATCAGGAATTGATTCAATTTTAGAGTTACCATGAATTGTAGGTTTCTTTTGTTGTTGAAGGACAATTGGAGGAACACCGGTTGTAATGTGTTCTGTGTTATACATTTTTTTCTCGATTTCTGCCAGAAGTGTGGCCCATTTGCTATGTGTTTTATCTGTAATATTCATGGGAATTGTCTCGGCTATTGTTTGCATGACACATTCTGCCAAATTACTGGCCAGTTGGTATACTGATGTGAATCTTGTTCGTATACGTTGTTTCTGTCAGTGTTTTATCCATTTTTGCGTCATAAATTGTGAGCCATTATCCAAAAGGATAACTTTTGGTTTTCCATAGTTATAGAAATGTTTTGTAAGGTTTGCAATTGATCTTTCTGTCGACGCTTTTTTGACTGAATATAATTTGACATATTTCGCGAATATGTCAAGGACCACTAATATCTGAAAAACGCTACCTCTGCTACGGGAAGGGGACCAAAAAAATCAATAGCTATAATGTCATTCTTATTTTCAGGTAGGACATTTTGCATTTCACCGTAGGGAGTAAATTTTCTTCGTTTGCAGGTGAGGCAGGTTTCGCATGTCTTGATGTAATCATGGACATCTGCCTTACAACCTGGCCAATCGAAGAAGCAGTGAATGATAGTTGTGGTTTTATTTATTCTGGGGTGAATAGATTACGATGATAGTAGTCAATACAGTCATATCTTATACAGGATGGGAGGTATATCTGGAAGCTTCCATCTCTACCTTTAATCGTATAGAGGTTGTTTTTGACTTAGACTCTATCGTTTTTATTTGTGTGGAATGTAATGTCAATTTCTGCATCAGATTTTTGTAGTTCGGGTATTTTTCTTAACCATTGTGCAAAATTTTTGATGGTTAATTTTAAGTGGTCTGTATTGTGTTGTAGGGCTCCACTCCGGAATTGAGGTGTTTAAAATCGTGATAATGGAACCTTAAACTCGGATTCACGACCTATTAGTGATTTGTGATACCTGCTTAGCGTATCAGCTACATCGTTAACTGCACCATGTACATGATTTAATGCAAAGATTTTGAATTTGGCGAGTATGATTAGCAATTGGAGTGTTCTTTCCATTGCATTATTTTTATCACTGGATAACATACATAAAGCCTGGTGATTGGTGTATATAATGATAGGGAATCCATATAAGAAATAGCTGCACTTTTTTAATGTGTAGACTATGGCCATCAATTCCTTTTCATAAGTTGTATAATTTAATTTGGCTTGAGAGAATAGTCTACTTGTCATCATGACGATTGTCTGTTCTTTTTTATTTGTGTCATCATTAAATTGGTAGATGAATCCACCTAGGCCATAACCGGAGGCATCTGTCATGTAAAATGGCCTATCAAACTGTGGGTGGGCTTCTAGTATTAATTATGTCATTTTCACGAGATTCTTCGAAATTCTTGAGGGTGCAGTCCGGTTGAATTGGAGTTGCATATTCAAGGTTTTTTGCTACAATAGGGTCAGGTGAGATGTTTATTTTGTTGATTTCTGAATAATGGCGGAAGGTTGACAATATCGATCAAATTAACAGTTTGCATATCTTCAATGGTTGTTTCTTCTAAGAAGGAAAATTGAACTCTGGAAAACATGCCAAGTGGGTCTTGAATTTTTCCATATTGGACTAGTTCTATGATTTCATTATGGAAGAAAATTTTCAAATGTTTTTTGTCATTGTTTGGTAGTAACAGGATGGATATTTCTTTGCGTCTACCAAATCCGATTTTGCTGTCATAAACATCTAAGAATTCTCTACCAATGAGTAATGGGGTATTAAAACCTTTAATTCCTCGGAATGTGGTCCATAATGGGACGTTGTGTAGTTTTTTATCAAGGAGTCAGATTGTTGCGTAAATTTTTTTTTTTACACTTCCAGTCATTTGCTTAATACACCATTAATTAAAATGTTACGAGATGAAATGTCTATTATTTCTTTTTGGCTGGTACCATGGGTTATTTTTTGTAGTAGATCACAGCAAATAAAATTATACGGGCTGCTGTATCTACTAATGCCGGTAAAATAAAACCGTTAAAGTTTAGTAAAATATAAGGTGCCATTATAAGGTTGGACATTTGTATTTCAATAATTTCTTATAATTTCTTTCGATAATTCTTCATCTTTATATTCTTCGTTCACTGGAGTATAACCTTCGACTGCGTTTATATTTGTTTATATTGGTCTCATACGTAGTTCTTTCGGCATCATTACCTCGAAATGAATTGTATTTTTATTTATCGTGTTCACTGTAGTATTTGCAGTTGGGTTTTTTTCTTTAGATTGCTTATCTTTTTATCTATTAGCCATAATAGCTTTTCATTCTTAAGATGATAAGCTTCAGTTGAAGGTGTTGTTTCATTATCGTATAGATGTTTACGTAAACAAAAATGGACAAATCTATCTCTGACAAAGTAATATTCTTCAGAGTGATATTCCTTTATTTTATCAAAGTCTAAAAAAACGTTGTCTAAATTGATATAATCCACCCTAAGGGCTTGACATAACTCGTGGATTTGGCCATTGAGTTTGTTTAATTTCCACCAATATTTTACATACGATAATTTGGCTAACGCCATATTCTTTCAATTTTCGGAGAATAAGATCGTAGTCGTGTAAGAATTTTTCTGGATGGAAATTTACATCTAGGTGTTCATCGAAACCAGATAAGATCAAAACTTTCGTCGTGTTTTTTGGGAGTTTTGGGAGACAGTCTTCGAGAATTGTGGAAGAGTTATCATCTTTACAGAAGAGGTCGGATAACAATGAGCAGTTTGAAATATTAATGTATTATTGATTATTTTTTAGGAAATTTTCTGCTATTCTCTCTCCGAGAATGATGAAGTTTTTGTATGTAAAGTAAACTGGATGATAATTGCTCTCAAATTTTTTCGGTTGGGTTGGGCGGGTTTTATTTTTCTCTCCCGATGGTTTGTTTCCAGAATTATTCAGTTTTTTTATATTATATATTTGGGGTAGTGATTCTATCGATACCTCCTCTTCCTGATTGCTATTAGCAGTCGGAGGATCTAGTATTTCATCTCAGTTTGATGTATTTTTTCTATTGAATTTCCTCTTTCATCTGAGTCGGAGGATCGAATTTATACTTTATTTACTTTTAGTTTCAGATTCGGATGGTTGCTTGAGTACCTACGATTTGTTTGGTTGAAAAATAGGTTTTGTTGTTGATGTGTTTTCGTTTTTCTTATTTTCTTATTCCAGTTTATTTTCATTTTCTTTTTTGTATGAGTATTTCCAACTAGCATTAAATTTGCGGCGTTGTTTGTACTGTTCTACAGCCTGCTCTCATATTGCTAGGGTACCAAAATTGCTGGGTTTAACCTATTCTAGATCTTCCTGTGGGATTTGATCGAATATTTTCTTGATAATTTTCAAGGTTGAAATGCTTTTTGGATCGAAAAGACCACGAAATTATTTCTGAAATGTTCAATAATATGATCTGTACCCATGTTAACGCCGGTGAGTTTATCGACCCAGTATTGGAAATATGCATGAAATTTTGTAAAATTGGAAGTTTCGAAGGACAAATTTTTGAAGCGAAAATAATAATCATCGTGGATTTTGGAATTCCATTCTCTTTCTTTGAATTTAGAGACCATACATTTGAAACCACTACTTTTTTTCAATTTGTGGTGTCACATGTGACACCAGTTGGATTCCTGAATAAGCTGGCAGAAAACGATGCCAGCTTCTATATTTTCAGGAACATGTTTTATTACGTGGTCCTTGAATTCTTTGAGGAATTGAAGAGGTTTTCTATCATCTTCTTTAGGACCAACGTAGGGTTTTACTTCTAGTGCTTTGGCCTGTAATTTCTGTAGGGTTTTGTTGGCACCTGCAGATTGTGACAAATTATTTGATGGGTAGTTTTTACTGTTTTTACAGGTTGATCTATGATCAGTCTTCTCTTCTTCACCACCATCCTATTCTGACAAATTATTCCCAGATGATTAACTACTACGTGAATTGGAATTGGAATTATCATTGTTGGATTTGTTTAAGATTATTTGTGAAGTATTTACCGATGATGTTCTTCTCATTTCACTACCACCCGCAACATTTTTGTCAGTATTTTGGGTGTGGGTTTTTATTCTTACCGAGCTTATTTTTCCTTGCATAGCGATTAAGTTATCAATACTTTCTCAAATGCCTCTATTTTGTTATTTTGCATTTTTATCTGATTTTTCTCGATTTGGTGTCGATGGATAATTTTACAAAATCAATTTTAAATTTAGCTAATTCTTCATTTTTTTGGTTAATTCTTTTTGGATTGAGTCTGTCGCTGTAGGGAGTGTTTCTAGCTTTGAGATGCATTTGGCCAAATATCTATACTTATTTTCTAAGGTATCAGTTACCAGTGTTGCTGAAGTAGTGATGGTTTTAATGGGTTTATGTACTTTGTTGTTTGGTTTCCGTGTAATCGGAGATTTTAGGATACCTTGGATTTTGTTGTCTTTTAACAAGTATATCATAGCTCTAGTCGATTGGAATTCTATTATATATTTATCGGTCAATTTATAAGTTGACGTTCTAAGTGGGGTTTCATCGAAGTTTTCATTCCCAGTTATAGGAATTGTTTGATTCAGATCAAAAATTTTACTATCAAATTTGATATGTTCGAGCAACATGGTGATTGTGAGGTGGAATGTAAGGACAAAAAGATCAAAAGAAGTTAACTCATACCAAAAATTTACAAAACATTAGGGATCTTTTTTGGCGAGTTTAATGGTTGCAAATTACAAAAAGTTTTAGGGCATGGTATGAAATGTGTCTTAAAAATAAGGACGTAGGAGATTGATTGTGTGTTCTACTTACGATAAGTAAAAACTAAATTTGGATAGAACACACGTGATCCAAGAAATCAGGGCCTAAACTATTGTAGAGGTTCACTGTTAAATTTGACCTGCTTCTGGAGAAGCTTAAACAAAATTTATAGAGCATGGCTCTTTAAACTGGTTTGTAATGCAATAATACAAAAGTCAGAAGACAGTGGCTGATCCGAAGATGTTTTATGTTATTTTTAGATAAAGAAATAGTCATAAAAAAGTCAATAATGCAGAAGACAAGAAACAATCGAGTATAATGTAGAAGGCAAAGTATCATAAATTAATACGATAAATTACATTAAAAACTCAACAAAAAATTTCAAGGACAAGTTGAAATTGATTTTATTAACGGGTGGGTGGGAAGGCAATTCAGGAAGAAATGCATCATTTAATTGAGTGTGTTCCTAGAGGTAAATATTCTAATAGCTTTTTAGAAAAAAAAGAAAAGTGAGATATTATTTTTGGAAACTAAAATGAGAATAATATCTAGAAAACTTGGTAACATGTAAAAAGGTTTGGGTGCGATACCAAAAATATTTTATTGGACAGAAGGGGATGGATCAATTTGATTGTCAAAAAGGAGAAAAATGTGAAGTGGAGGAGAACAGATCTTCCATATCACACAATCCAAACAATTCAAAGGGCAGACAATCCTAGGCACCAATTTGAAATTCACTTCGTGCACAAATGAAAATTGAAAATTAGACCTAAGACAAAATCTAACAGTGATAACTATTGACTGGTACAAACAAAAATGTACACACATGGCCAATAGCTATGTACACATGTAAGAAAAGTGACCATATGATCAAGTACTGATGTAACAAAATGTTCAACAATCCCCTACAAAAACTTAACAAAATAATGGCCTTATGGTGCGGACGTATGTACAGAGTAACAAAAATCAAAACGGCACTAACAATTTTTATATATTTGTAACAATTTTGAAATATTACATTAAAACAAGGTGTTTTAGCAACAAAAATGGGAACCGGATCAATAATTAGAAGCCCGTGATTTTATAATATTTGGTGGTTGCCACGTGGATTTTTAAAATGTTAACGTGGTCGACCGGATCCCTAATTATAAATAGTTCAAAATTTTGGTAAAAGGCCAGAAAAATGCACACGGAGTGCCTCGTTTGGGCGCCAGATTTTGTGTATGAAAACCAAAAATGTGTAGTTTGGAAGTGGTGGTAGAGGTTACTTGTAGAGATCTGTAAGTGTTCACATGTGCTAAGTTAGAAGTGTAAAAAATGTGGTATGCCCACCACAACCAAAACCATGAAACATACACAAAATTACACTAGAACTTACCAGTAGCATAATATACGGTCCGGATGATGTAACTTACAGGAGTCCAATTTTGTACAAACAATGCAGTAAGTGGATAGTCAGCCATGATTCGGATTTGTATCACCAAAACCTTTGTATTTTTGCAAACATATTCTGAATTTTACTTAAAACTGGAAAAGGCTATTTATCAGAATGGTTTACCTCATTATGGGAAACACACTTTCAATCAAATCATGTCTCTCACCTAAAATATGCCCTCATTACCTTCTAACAAATTGATATGGTGGAAATGAAAAGAACCATGTTAGAATCAAAAACCAGGCGTATAATAAACATTAATAAAATACAAACAAATGTTAATAATAACATACCAAAATACGCCATTGAATTGAATTCATTAACAAAAAGACTTCTTTACATTTGAAAACACCAGATATTGAATAGAAATATAGACATCGAGATAATTTGTGAAACAGGAACATATTCCGAAAGTTGTACAAAGAGTAATTTCATCTACAGTTGAATAAGACAAAGTAAACTTCAACTTAATCAAATGTAGGGGAAATTATCCGGTCGATAAATTTTGTCCGCTTTCTTATCAAGATAAGAAAAAGGAGAAATCAATCAACCTTTGAGAAACATATGAAATCTGGTGAAAACCCACCATAGTAGGTTTTCATCGAGTGTCCGGACCAAAATATCAAGTATACTACACACCATCAGAAATTTAATACCCTAAGTCCAAGACTAATAAGGTTAATATCAAAACTAAATGAATACAGCTTCCAAATTAAACACATTGCTGGAAAAAGCAATTGCATGGCTGACATATTGTCCCATCCCCATAACAAACCTAACAAATTTCAAATTTGGACAATTTTTAGTGGACGCTCTTCCTGAAGAAGAAAAAAATGTGAATACTACATGTAGAATTCACAACAAAAATACGGTCCCTTTAAATCCCGCATTTTTTCAAAACCAAATCTTATGGTATTATCCAAATAATATGTCCCAAAATTATCCCTACCCTCCTTCTCCCACTTCAATATTCCCATATTACCCTGTGGTACAACCCACAAATCCTCTAAAGTATGAAATTATTCATTCTCAAAACTGTCCAAATACCCAGGATACAACAAATGTAGTTACCAGATCCGCTCTTACCAGAGAGTCAAACCCTGATAACCAGATCACCCCAACCCCTTCCGTGATTTCCAATTCACCTGAAAACCCAAATCAAGACATCACAATACCCAACCAAATAGAAGTTCCAACTTCAAAATCCTTTCCCAAAATTGATTTGCCCAAAGTTTTAAAAACAATGCAGGAAAATGACCTGCATTGGAAAAATGTTATTTCATTATTAAAATATAATGAAATAAAAAAAGATAAAAATAAATGGCCTAAATTAAATTGTTCGATTCAATTATATTTTCTGGACAAAAATAATGTATTAAGGAAATTACCTAACCCAACCTCATCATATGATGAATCGGTTACTGTAATCCCAAAAAAATTAATTCCGACAGTCTTAAAAAAATGCATGACAATACATTGCATGGAGGTCATTTTGAAATTAAAAAGGCCAAAAATAAAATAAAAAATCATTTTTTCTTTAAAAATATGACACAAAAAATAAGAGAATATGTTTTATCTTGTCATGAATGCCAAATTGATCAAAACTCACAAAAAGAGATTGGTCATCTCAAACATATTGAAATAGAAATTCCAAAACCTTTCTCACATTAGAAATTGATTTTATTGGCAAATTAAACACCAAATACGAACATTCGTACGTACTTGTTAGTGTTGATAAAAGTACAAATTTTAGCGCAATACATCCAACAAAAAACCAAAATGTTCAAATTGCAATTCAGTATTTGAAATTTATTTGTTACACGTATGGCCTCCCCCACAAAAATCTCATTCGACAATGGAGGACATTTTGTTAATGAATCCATTCGCAAATTTTGTAAGGAAAATAATAATACTTTGGTATATTCATCTTTCTATTCCTCACAATCTCAGAGAGTAGTAGAAAAAATTAATGAGTGATTAAAAAATCAGTATCCAAATACAAACATTCTAACAAAACAGAATAACTAGATACCATAAATAAAACTATTTTTGTTTATAATACTAGCTCAATTGACCATTTGAATAAAAAATCACAATTCTCTTTACTTCGGGGATTTAGGGGGTTGAAATATTTAATACGCCCCATAATATGCCTCAAAAAATGGAGTGTATTGTAACAGCCAAAAGATGTTCCATTGTACCATAAAGAACCACTTTCAGGGTTACTCCATACTCGAGATGGTCAATACTCAATGAGCATTATTATCTGTATATAAGTTGAAGAATTAGTTTGTCATCCACTACTATTGTGGACTTTAACGTACTTGAAAGTCAGTAAAATAAAATTCAATCACAATTAGTACGTTAACACTTTTAATAAAATAATAATTCGTACATAAAACAATATTCACTATTAATTTAACATTGGGATTCAAACCCTTAAAATGTTTCTTTATCCCAATTAAACCAGATTGGACAGAATGTTTTACTGAATATTGATTCAAAGAAATCGAGGGTTTGTATACCCATTCAGGGTATGTAAGCATGTGTGATGGATAGACCAAGTGAGGTAGGGACCAGTTATTATAGGGATGTGCTGACTCGCGATATAATCAAGGGGCAGGAACAATGAGGTCATGAATATATAGACAGTATATCTGTATATGTAAAATTAAATACGGGTAATTTTGTGGTTGTTTGCAAAGAGCTATGGGATGTTCTGATTGTTGCTAAATACCATTATTTTAGGTATTTGAGACTGTGTGTATGTATATGTTCACCATATTTAAAAGTAGATGAATGTATACGTTACATGTATATCAGCCTAGTAATATGCATACAGACATATGCCCAATAATACTCCTCAAAAACAACTTGAATTTCTGCCTGGTAAGATATATGCCTGAATATATACTTAAAAAAATATAGCATAGATACACCATGCAAAATGGTTGAAGACACATGCCTCAAATACGACTAAAATATGCCTCAGAATATGCATTGTACCTACACTTTGTAATACATCTGCAGATATACCCCTCTAAATATGCCCCAAAATATTCCTCAGAATTCACAATGTATGTACTCCTTGTAATACCCCTACAGACATACCTCAAATAAGCTACGCCTCACAATATTTGTGCAGGTATATTGTAATGATAATTTCGTATCATTCATAATATTTCTCTCTTATATATACATATTTCACATATATATCAATCACCTAAAACAATTCTCATTATAATGACGTCATGTAAACAAGTCTTTACTTGCCTTTAATGACTCATTTGTTCTACATTTTATGTTTATAAACAAACATAAATACACTTTTCATAACAACTCTTTTCTATGAAACCATTCTGCAGATATTGCAAATACCCAAAATCACCATTTATGTCATTTCCTTAAACTCCTATTGGACAATATCTAAACTTGTATTGTCATAATTCTCCAATCATATCACTACCATTTCCACTCTCTAAGAAATCGCCATATTCTCCTCCCAAAACTTCTAACTATAAAAACTCATGTAACCATGTACATTCTAACTACCTTTTTCTATTAACATTATTATTCTTACGTAACTTACTATTCAATATTTCACTGTTTTATATTGTGTTTAATACAACCTTTTTCATTTACGAGTATTTAAATTATTTTGTAACCAATATTCTCGTTACATATATTATGCGCCAAAATATGCCTCACAATACATAGTATACATACGACTTGCAATACACCTGAAGACAAAGGCCTCAAATATGCTTCAGAATACACAGTGTTCATATGCCTCATAATACACCTGCAGACATACGCCTTATAATATGCAGTGTACATACGCTTAATAATATGCCTGCAGACATACACCTCATAATACGGTTAAAAAATGCTTAGGTTAATGCAACAGGTGTATGTACGCCTTCATTTCCACTGCATACACAAGCTCCAATAATACATTAGGGGTATATACGCTCCATTTCATGCCTCATTTACACCTCAGACAATTGGTGGGATGTAAATACGCATTATTTTACTTCCCAAAATACGCTTCACTGTTATAAAATATCCTCCTTATGCCTATAATTATGCCTTGTACGCCTTGAACTCCCTGTTTTCAGTAGCAGAAATGCCTTGCATTTGCCAGTAAGGAATTTTTCCATATCAAAATTCAGGAGGGTATTTTTCAAATACAAAATCTTATGTAAAATCACACTGTGGAATACCTTGTTGTGAGAGATATTCTCACCAGAAGGAAATTCAACAGAATTTAAGCGTGTTCAGCCACTTCGTACAAACGTACGGGTAAGCCAGAACCAGACCGAACACTGGCAATTTTAGAGCCGGTTCGGGCGGTTTTTATACCGCTTATTTGCACGCACACAAACACACGTACGTAAGGTAATATGTACGTCGGTGAGGGCGGCCAGGTCGAATCATCCCCTATCGAGATAAGAGATGGCTGGCCAGTTTGTGTACGGATCGTGACATTGTTTGGTGATGTCACGATTCGGTACTCGTACATTACCTGTATGTACTTGCAGGTAATTACGATCGAACGTATTCGTGTTTGGTTTTACGTCGTACAGACAAATAAGTTGGCCTGCCCTTCGGGGCAGCGACTGTTGTCGAGGGGTCCGAGCCCCTATACCTCATACCGTTGAGTCCCCACAGCTACTCCCCCCCAGTTTTTGCGCCGCAAAAATGATCAAAAATGCGCAAGGCCTGGGGGACGTGCGGGTTTTACTTCCGCTTCTGGTTGGCCTCCCACTTTGCAAGGGCACTACCTACTGCAGCCCCAACGCACTCGTAGGATTCCCTACGGGCGTTGACTCGGGCCATGTAGGCTGCCCTGCTATCTTCTCCCCTACGCCTTGGTTGGATGGTTTTTGATCGGGCGTAGGGGTGATGATGGGAGTGAGGGGGAAGCGGATGTTTGAAGGTTGGCTTGGTGAGCATCGGGGAGTTGGAATTCTCCGCTGCCCAGGTGACCATTCTTTCCTTCTCGTTCCCAGCCCTCTCTACCGTAAACAGAAATCCCATCGACTCCTTTTTCTCCTCAGGTTTTGGCACCGGCTTCGGGGGTTCCGGAGTCGGAGTCAGCTCCTTCAGGGATCGGGGAGGAGAGATTATAGGCGGTAGCGGAGTGGTCATCTCCGCTAGGACTTCTTCGACCGGAGGAGCTGTGTCCATTAGCAGCTCCTCCTCAATCCGGTCCAGCTCCGTCTTCGTCTCGGTCTTCTGCTGAGTTTTTAAAGACTCAGCAGTTTTCTGGGAGAATTGGAAGTTGGCGGATCTTGGGATGGTGTTTAGAAGTGACATAGGAATAGGTTGCAAGGAAAAGGAACCAAAAAATATTTCAAAGAACACGTCCAAGTTGCTTGGCAGTTCTGAAATGGGTGATTTTAGTACGTTTTTCGATTTACCATTACAGTTACTTTTCTTTATTTCCAAATCTTCTTATTGACATGTAGAGGGGATAGAGCTTAAAATTCTCGGCAGTATACAAGTTTTCCGGTTAAGTTCTGATCGGTTTAAGCAGAGTTATGCCTGAAATAAACACAGTGAATATAATTTTCGAATTTTCAGTACAAAGGAATCTCCGTTTGTGATGTCACGTCGTAGAGATAATCTTTGTGTTTAACGGTACTCGCACGTTGCAATGTTTTGTTTCCGTATTGCACGTGGATTTGTTTATTCCTGTCTTTTTCGTTTTGTTGGTTTGCTTATCTCCGGAGTTTCTTTTGTCTCACGGAGTTCCGATATTCCTCGCATTTTTTTTAGCGGGTTTCAACTTACGTAGTGGATATTACTTTTTCGGGAGTAAATTTTTTATTTTCTTCGCATTAACCTCTCAGACGTGCAAGAAGGGCGGGAATTTTTGCGTTTTTTACTGCCAAGGGGCCTGCCTCTTTTACGTGGGCATAAGGGGGCCTTGGGATCGAATGTTTTAGTTGTAACTTCGTCCGAAAATCTTACTGACTTTTTTAATGTTCTTTGTTGTGAATTATTTGTTTCACTTTTTTCGACAGATTCTTCCGTTTTTGTTTCGGAATCTGCCTTTATATTTTCTGTGCTTTCCTTGTGCAACCTTTTGATTCTTTTATTGTCGCTTACCATATAAGCAGGCTTCAATCTATTGATTGAAATTTTTCTAGGTTCGCCTGCGATGAGTATCACAAAGTTTTTCTCATCTCGTGATACTACTTTGTTAGGACCGGCGTATGGTTTTTCCATCGCAGATCTCATTTTTTCGTCTCTAACAAATACGTGGGAAGTATTGGTCAAGTGTTTTGAGACGTAAATCTTAGGCTGGCCATGACAAGCTGCCTGTTCTAGAAAGTTGTTGGCATCATTTTGTATATTTTGTACCATGATTTCGGGGCTAACTTCTTTCGATTTTGTGAAGAAGTCCCCTGGGAGGCGTAGCTCTTCTCCGAACGCTAATTGCGCTGCAGAGTTACCTGTGTCGGTTTGTAGGGCAGATCGAAGGCCTAAGAGGATGGTAGGAAGTACTTCTACCCATCTCTTGGTATCATGAGACATGATGGAGGCTTTGAGAGCTCTATGCCATCTCTCGATTTTGCCATTGGCTTGAGGATGGTAAGCTGTTGTATGACTGTGTTGAACACCAAGCTTATTGGACAGCTCTTTAAAGAGCGAGCTCTCGAATTGGCGACCCTGGTCCGTAATTATGACTTCTGGTACGCCATACCTCGCAATCCAGGTATCGTATAACCTTGCAGCTACTGTGGGAGCTGACATCTCGTGTAGAGGGATTGCTTCCGGCCATCGTGTTGCCCTGTCTATTATCGTTAACAGGTATCTGTGTCCTTGTGATGGTGGCAATGGGCCTACCAAATCCATATGAACCGTTTTAAACCGCTCTGTTTGTTTGAAGGATTTGAGGGGCGAGCGAGTGTGTCTTCCTACTTTTTACTCTTGACAGTTCAGGCAACTGCGAGCCCATTTGTTGCAGTCAGTCTTCATTCGTGGCGATACAAACCTTGCCGAAATTAAATTAGCACTACATTTTGACCCAGCATGTGACAGATTATGTACACTGTTGAAAGCCAACCTGCGATATTTACCGGTAGAAAAGGCCTATTCTTACCTGTACTGATGTCACATGTTAATAAAACATCAGTACCGGGAATTTTTCGCTGTCTCAATTTGAGAGTAGTATCATCGTTCGATAACAACTCTTGCAATTCTGCATCCTTAAGCTGTGCTTTAGCTATTTCAGCATAAGGCAATTGGACAGGAGCCGAGATAGCTTCGATCCTACTCAAGGCATCAGCTGGAGTGTTAAGTTCTCCACTTATATACTGAATGTCGGTAGTCAATTGACCAATATAGTCTAATTGTCGCGCTTTTCTCGGCGATGCCGGTTCTGCTTTTTGTGTGAAGGCATATGTTAGGGGTTTATGGTCAGTATACACAGAAAAACATCTACCCTCTAATTGGTGCCTGAAATGCTTCAACGCATCAAAAATTCCGAGCAATTCCCTATCGTATGTGCTGTAATTCTTTTCTGTTTTTGAGAGCTTCCTCGAGAAGAAAGCTAGCGGTAACTTTATGTTGTCTTTATCCAATTGGTACAGAGTTGCACCAATAGCAAAATCAGATGCATCGGTACTCACGCATAACGGCAGACTTTCATCTGGATGAGCCCATAGTGTTGCATTTGCCAGTGTATCTTTGATTTTCTCAAAGGCCTGTTCGGCTTCTTCGTTCCATTCGAGTGGAGTTTTGTCTTTCTTTTACTTGTCTTAATTAATGCAAACAGCATACTTTGTTTGGCTGCTGCATTCTTCATGCAACGTCTATAGAAGTTCACCATCCCCAAGAAACGCCTAAGTTCTGCGACATTTGAGGGCTTTGGGAAGTTCAATATTGGCTCTACCTTGGTCTTCAAAGGGAAATGCCTTCGGTCGAGACTTTGTAGCCGAGGAAGTCAATTTCGGTCTGTGCATATAAGCTTTTGCCTACGTTGATAGTGAGTCCGGCGGCGTTTATACGCTGTACCCTGGCTCTCACATTCTCCTCGTGCCGATGCTCACCTCCTTCAGAGCAAATGCAAATATCATCCAAGTATGCATATGCAAATGGCAATTCCCTAAACAGTCAATTGATAAATCGTTGGAAAGTTTGTGCTGAGTTGCGAAGTCCAAACAGCATTCGAAGGTATTCGAATAATCCAAATGGGGTTATAACTGCTGTCTTTGGAACGTCCTGGTTGGCCATAGGAATTTGGTGGAATGCCCAGTTGATGTCAATTTTGGTGAACATCGTTTTACCCTTCATATTCGCGTTGAAGCCCATTATATTGGGGACTGGATAGCGATCAGGAACTGTTATGGCATTTAAGGCCCTGTAGTCTCCAACAATTCGCCACTCTCCACTTGCTTTTTTAGTCATGTGGATAGGGGAGCTCCATGAGCTTTTTGAGAGGCGACATACGCCCTCCTCAATGATGCGATGGAAGTACTCTCGTGCCGCTTTGAGTTTGTCAGGCAGTAACCTTCGTGCTCTAGCATGGCAAGGCTGTCCATTGGTTTCAATGTAATGAATCGTGTCGTGTTTGTATGTAAGATGCCTGCGAATTGAGGGTTGAGTGACTCCAGGATAGTCAGACAGGATCTGTAAGAGTTGTCCGTCGACTTTGGTACAGCTGGATATGTTTGTGTCCAGTCTGTAAGCTAGCGTTTTGCCATCCACACTTTTATTTTCACTATCGATCAATTTGCCGTGTTTGAGGTCAATGATCAGGCCATAGTGTGCAAGAAAATCTGCACCCAGGATCGGGTTTGGAACATCAGCAACCGTGAAGGACCAGGTCATATTTTCGCTGAGTCCGATGTCGACTTTGCTGGTCTCAAGTCCATAAGCTGGAAGGTTTTGACCATTCACAGTACAGAGATAGTATTTTGGAGGGAGTACTTTTTAGGTTTTGTTAACTGGCAATATGCTCAGGTCTGCTCCCGAGTCAATTAAGTACCTTCTCCTGTTAGTCCTGTCCTTTATGAACAGGCGGCGTGAGTATTTTTCCGAGGGGTCTTCAGCCGCATAGATGGCCCCTCGTTCTAGTTTGACGCTTCCGTATTGTAGGATTTGCCCCACCATCTGCACCTGTTGTTGCATTTGGTGGCCTCTGCGCCAAATCTGTTGTGGAAAAAGCAACTTTTATCATCCCAATTTCAAGACTGGGTTTTGGGAGATGATGTTCTAGGGGGAGTTGAACTCTGACCCCTGCTTCTGGAACTAGATCTACGGTCTCTGGACCGGGACTGTCGTCCTCTGCTGTTGCTACTGTTGTTGTTGTTGCTTCTAGATTTGGATCTTTGTCGCCAGCTACTATTGGGTTTCGTTGAGCCTTGGCTTTTGTTCTGTTTTACCTCCTCGGTCAACTGAGCTATTTGGGCTATAAGTTGAGCGAGTTCTCCAGTCTCTGCAGATACTGCACTGACCACCGGCTTTGACCTGGTGTACTCGAGCGCATTATCTGCTGATTTCGCAAGGAAGTCAAGATCCGCGGATGTATTGATTACCGTGGAACCAACGGCGGCTAGGCATTGCACAACACTTTGTGGAAGTTGTTTGCAAAATTGATTGCCTATGACAGAAGAGGCTACGATATTGTCCGCCTTCTTCCTTAACTTGGCCATGAAGATCGAGGGTTTGTCGTCCCCCATCATCATACCACCCATCACATCATCAATTATTTCGTTCTTGGTCTTTCCAAAAACATTCTTGATCTTCTTGACGAACCAGGCATACTTGTCATCTTCTGTCGAAGGGCATTCCATAATATCCGGAATGTGGCGGATTATCTGCGGGGGCATGCCTTCACAGATGTGTAAATACCGCTGGTTCAAAGTTATGTTCTCTGTTTTGAACCTGCCTTCAAGTAGAGTCAACCACAAGTCTACCTCATTGGGCAGAAATTCCAGGATCTCCATTTTTCGTCTGTAGAAGTTTGGGTTCTGTCCTGGCTGCAATTGCAGAAGTTGCAAAATCTGCGTCAAGACTTCGGGAGTCACCTGCGGCTGACTACTACCTCCCTGCGATGGTTGTGGGTTTTCAGTTGGTGGTGGAACCATTGCTTTGTCTTTCTGGTGACAAGCGTATTCCACAGTACTGCTTCCTTCCTTGCTGGTCGAAAACACTGGCTCCCGTGTTTGTAGGACAGGTGTTTTCGGGTCAGAACTTTGGCTTAAAGTTCGACCACTTCTCAACGTTTTGACTGCTAGTTCTTCTTTATTTATTGCAGTTCCCAGTCGTGCTAATTCTGGGTGTTGAGGGCCTTCTTCTATGTTTGCTAAATCTGCAGAGTGTCGAGTCGAAGTCGGGGGAGTTATAAATTCCCACTTCAGCAGACTCTACTTCGACAACCTAAAAGGTGTCTTAGTCTGCAAAAAAATATTTTTAATTTGCCGAGCAAGCGAGTATCTCGCCAGCGCACCGCGCCGATTTTTGTAATAGCGCCTAAGCGCCTAAGACACCTCACTACGTAGCCAAAAATCACATCGGGGTCACCACTGTGGAATACCTTGTCATGAGAGATATTCTCACCAGAAGGAAATTCAACAGAATTTAAGCGTTTTCAGCCACTTCGTACAAACGTACGGGTAAGCCAGAACCAGACCGAACACTGGCAATTTTAGAGCTGGTTTGGGTGGTTTTTATACGGCTTATTTGCACGCACACAAACACACGTATGTAAGGTAATACGTACGTCGGTGAGGGCGGCCAGGTCGAACCATCCCCTATCGAGATAAGAGATGGCTGGCCGGTTCGTGTACTGATCGTGACATTGTTTGGTGATGTCACGATTTGGTACTCGTACATTACCTGTATGTACTTGCAGGTAATTACGATCGAACGTATTCGTGTTTGGTTTTACGTTGTACAGACGAATAAGTTGGCCTGCCCTTTGGGGTGGCGACTGTCGTCGAGGTGTCCGAGCCCCTATACCTCATACCGTTGAGTCCCCACACACACTATATCTCTAATCACCTATATTTCACCAAAATTTCAGCATGTCTGAAAGTTTGGTTAAGTGGGTGGTCCTGAGGTCTAGGAGAGATTTTACTTGCACATAACACAAATTATAGTGTTTCTGGAACTCATCTATTTTCAACTTATTTCAAAAAAATCATCCTATATTTTTCTCCATTCTCTTTGGATTTCTCTATCAAAAGAGAGAAACATATAGGCCAATCAGAAAATTCTTGGAGGCAGGGGAATGTTTAAATACTCTAGGACATTAGGGTCCTCCATTCTAATGTCTGTAACTCAGGTTTTCACTAATGCTTCTTCCTCCCATTTAACCTTTGTCTCTGTTCTGATGTTGAAGTTCTCCTCGACTGTTGACTTGTATAACAATAACTTTGGACTCGACAAGCATATATTATTGAGGCTTAACTCATATTTAAACAATGTACATGTTGAATTTGACAATGTGGAAGCTTCTTCTTGCTTCTTAAACACTATTTTACCACAGGTAGTAGTGCCTCTCCAATTGGCTGCAGTACCTCGGACTGGGTTATTAATTCCTTTATTGATCCACTTCATCAGACCATTAATAAGCCTGCTTTGTTGTACACGATGTCTTACTCCACAACCAACTCTTCTGCCATGAGAGAAAACTCCACAACCATCCAGGTGAATTACTCCATGTCCAGTTCTGCGATACTGGCTCCTAGTGTCAGCCACTACCTACTGCATTTTCCATCTTCTAGAACATATTGCAAAAATATAGAGACCACAAATAAATAATGCGGGAAATCACTTACTCCATCTCCAATTCATAGTATAATAAAATGAGCAACCCCAAAAATTGTCATAGCCAACCCTTTCTCCATTCTACTCCTTCTTCTAGAAGGCCACTCTCCATGTGTATGTTGACTTCTTAAACTGGGTCAGATTTTCTGAACAGTTTTTCCACCAAATTCTCCATGTACTCCTCCTCCACAATGTACTCCAAACTCTTTGAGGCTGTTTCAGACTTCTTGCCTACACCATTACTTTGTTCGTAGCTTGGCATAAAAAATCCTTCCATGGACTTCTCTTTTCTGCTTCTTGGCATTTTACTATGTAACATTGTATACAATTCATATTTATTTTCCAATAAAAATTAAATACAAATTTGGTTTAAATTCCGTCTGGCTCCTTTTAGTGTTAGGGTATTTTTCTTATTTTTCTCCTCAATAATTTTAGAAGGGAAATGTATGACCTTGCATCTGTACTATGATAACAAACATCGTTAAACATAACCCAAAGCATAATCTCCTTCCAATGTAAGGAACACATATGTTTTTCAGAGATAGTTTTTCAACCATACTTCAGTCTATAAATGCAACTTCCATCCATATGGCCAACCCACATACAAAGATCATTTTGGATCCAGTGAATTACAGCCTCTATTATTTCAATCGGATTCTGAGAGGGATTTTTCACTTTGTATCCAGTTTTTAGCCAATGATGGTATATGTGAAGAAAAATTCACTCGATCCTACCATCATTTATTTGAATTGATCCAATCTCCTTCATCATCAAATGCTTTTATTGTATTCTTGCTCCCTACAATTATGGCTTCCTGAATAGCAGGGAAGCTATTTTTATGCAACTCCTTCTCTAATACTTCAATAGGTAACTGTATGTGGTGGGTTTAATTTTAATTTAAGAAAAATTTTAATGGTGGTGCCCTATACATCGATGTATTCAAAAATAAATCGTGATAACTCCTGATTCTAAAGCTCTATTTCTAATCACCAAGCGTTTCTCTGAAAGGTCTTTTTGAAACAATTCCCCAAATGATTAAGTAACTCCTAGAGTATGCAGTTAATTTTTCCTAGTGGTAATTAAGTAACTCCAGAGTACTGCAATTTTATTTTAGGGGAAGGATTGTAAATGAGATCAAACTAAACTACAGTAACTTCATTGCCTCCAATTAATTTTCAATATCTTACTTACAAATTTTTCTCCACAGAATGTACTCCCCACTATTACACCAACAAAAATTTCATAGTAAAACAACTAAGTATAATTACAGATAAGCGAACAAGAATTACAATGGCCTTTGGCCAAAAATGCCTATGAAAAACAATAAAACTAATGAAAAGATGAACAAATAGGTGCAGCATGTAATAAAATGCAATAAAATAATATTTAGGAAAACATTCAAAATGGCAAACACAAAATTCTTGTCAAAGGGCATAGAGAAGATGTTGGCTTTCCATTAATGATAGTGAAAATAATCATCACAAGAAATATTTCATCCTTACTAAGTTCAGATTAAAAAATAATTCGACCTAAATCCTTCTCCCTGATTGGCTAATACTCCTTATCTATTTTTTCCAAATTTAATAGAATCTAGAACAGAAGAATGCATGTATATAGCTAACTCCATTCAGTAACAATGAAGTAAAGTAAGCGCTAAGCATTCTCAAATTTAGTCATGTTTTGCAGGTTGCCTATATTGGCAAATTCTGAACAATTTTTACCAACATATACTCACACATGCACCAGTAGAGTTGTGTGGTGGTAGTCTCCATTATCTCATTTTTGTCCATTCTCCATTTTAGTGTTGATGTTTCCAAAAACAGTCAAATGATTGGAAATTAACTAATTAAGTAGTATGTCAGCAATAAACTTCATTGGCATCAGCGGCCTGTGTCTGTCATCCTTTATCACTTGCTGATGGTTTCCATTCTCTGTTTTCTTCATGTATACAAATTTTCATTGTATGTGTAGTAGTAAATACTACGCATTACATCATATTTTCTCCAACTTTTTCCACAAATTTCTTTGTTCTTAATAATTTTTCAGTCACCATTAAAGATGAATGAAAAATGATGAATGACATGTACATGTTCAATTTATTTTTTCTGGATTTCATTGTTTTCTCCAATGACAATTAATAAATTAATTTATTTTCTCCAATCTCCAAATTTTGTTTGTTTTCTTCTTAGACTTTTTCTCCGACATATAACAAATCAAAATAGAGTAATCATGATTACATATTAGAAATGTGCACATTCTCCACTACCTTACTAACACGTACGTTAAGAAAAACTTAAGTAAATTATGTAAGATTAAGTTTAACCCTATTTGCTGTTGATAAACTTACTTTGTGAGATATTTCTAAAATTAATTTAAACTCTAATTACCTCCTCATTAATCTTTAATTATTGAAAACTCTAATACTCACGAATACCGACAATGAAACTGAAATCACTGTAATCTTGGCCCTGATATTACAATCTTGTTATTTCTTCAGATAACCGTGACATTAGAGGCAGTATGTCCATTAATTAATTAAGTACTTAGATGAAATGAAGAAGTAAATGAATGAAATAATTAACAGAAAACAGTCTAGTACCGCACCAAGTAATAATTATTTATTATATGAAGACTACCTAGAAGATATGTTGAGAGTAAAGAATGAAAACGTATGAAGAGAATAACTAACAGTAGGAAATACATATCAGTGAAGCCAACAAGTGCTCAAGCAATCAGTGTAACTCAAACACAAATGATACCAATTAAAATAAAATCTTAGTTTAAGGTCTGCATCATACATTTGTCTCGCATATTTCACTAAAAGTTGCATAACTATCCCAGTTGAGTCATTCTTTTATCACATTCATGTCATCTGCGACTTTCATTTTTGACCCAAAAGTTGATATTATCAGTTTTAAAATATGACAGATACTTTAGAGAGCCTAATTAGCCTCTTCTAACCTATCACGGAAACGTTTAAATGACTCATTTGTTTAAGTGAATGCTGTACTTCCTGCTGCATTAATACATGGTCACATAAGATCATTATTATACCTAGGTAGGTACTTTAAAATGGCAGGATATCATTATAGAGACATAACGGAATAATTGACATTTCTGTAAAAAAAAAATTATGTTCGTCACAAATATATAACTTTAGTTGCATTATTCATGAGATATTAGTAGAAAGTCAATTAGGCACAGAGTTTAAATAAAGCGTCAAATTGTTACAATTTTGCAAAATTCATTATCGAGTATATCTTCTGTTTCAATAAAAGTATGATAATGACATCATTTTATTATTGTAATTTTTTTTCCCAAAGAAGTCACTTTTACTGAGCTTATATTTCATTCACACTTCGCAAATTGATAAGTGGACAAAGAGCACAGAAAATACCTTCCTAAAAAATATATCAAAATTGTAATCAAACTGTATTTCAAAAATTACATACCTACCTACAATGTAGAACAGGTCACCTAGAATTTCATAAACATCACGGTGAAGTTTTCTCACATTTCAGACGCTTGACCGAAGTGTTTTTTGAAAAAAAACAAAAAGGTAAATGATTCTCAGGTGGGTACTCAGATCATTGAGTCAATATGTTAATGTATCATGTTTTGGTCCAAAAAGGCTAGACGTATTATAATATATAAATTCAGCTATGAAATATCGAAATTATGGCTTTCTGGCCCAACCAAAAATAGTAAAAATTCAGTTGTTTAGGCACCATAACTACTCTGAGAGGTAGAATTACTTTACCAGGAATATGATTTAAGAGTAGCCAATACATATAGGTACCTATTGAAAATCAGCTTCTTCCGCAGTTTCAACAGTATTTCAAATTATTCTTTAGCAACTCATCATTTTTATCTAACATAACAATTAACGCGTTGGTTCGGCATATTCTCACTGAGGCTTACCCACCTTCCTCTATTAACCAATATTTTCTACAATTGATGATAATATTATGACTATTTTTTAGTGATCCGTTCTATCGAATGAGTATTGAGAAGATGGTCACTGTTTGCTGGGCAATTTTTTCGGAAAAATTCTTCATAGATGATGGATTTTTATTCGACGCGAATTCTGGGTTAAGTCAAGGAATCGTTTCCAGTAAAACTTCAATCTACCTGAAAAATATTATACATAGTGGTAAGATTCAGAAAATGCATCTTTGCAGAGGACGACCCGTTACTAATCCATCTGTCATTTCAAATAATTATAAGATATCGAGTGGACGCAGAAAAAATTCCATATTTGTATATTTAATAATTAAGATGGGAAGAAAGAGAGTGGCCCGGCCCCTGTATTTTGTAGAGAACTTTAATTTCTCTGATTTGGTACCATCAGGTTTTGAAGAACCATACGTTTGATGACTAAACCATATAGCACCCATTGTTAATATAAATTTGGACTTGTAAATTAATAAAATAGATTTAATCAGATTATCGGTGTTATTTTCTCATTTTAACTAATTTTCTATGTGGTTGTAAGTAACGAATGTGAAATCGTAAAAGGTATATTGAAGATAACGAAGAGTGAAGTGAAATCTAAAAAAACTTGTTCAATGCCGTTGATGGAGAAAAATTTAACAACTGAAATACAAATTGCAGAAATTATATGAATTTCTCCATAAACACAATAAAAAGGAAAAAATTAATTTTCGACATTAATTAGAATTAGGCCTAATTTAGACTCATCATAATTTACGCTTGATAAAGATCACTTGGCATAAGATGGTTTCGAAATAATTAATTTTGGTAAAGATTATAGTTTATTTTTATTCTTATTCATGTTTTAAAATAGTTTCTACCAGAGTACCAGAACACAATAATATGTTCTGGCAAAAATAGTCTGAAAATTCTTTGCACTCCTCGCTGGAAATGTTCTTTCGTCAATTTTTAAATCAGACCCCCTCCACCTAAGAGGTTCATCATACATACTCACCAGCATGCGAGTACTTCCCAATAAATATGAACATAATTTTAGATAGTTCTTAAAATATATGTAATATTCTAAAATTATAGGCCTAGATATATCTAAATTAATTCTGTAGTCCACCAAAGCATTTTGAAAAGTCAGTGTAACTGCTGTCTCAAAAATTTTTTCAAATTCAAGTTGTCAACCAGGGCATAAATCTATTCAAACATAATTGTACAATAACTTTCACTATCATCTATAATCAACCATTAGGAAAATAGTGTTCTATTCACCAATTTAATAGGTATATATGTTGACAAAAAGTCACAATAGAGAGCATCAAGTAGATATACACATTATCTTTCACTGAGTAAACAAGATGATCAACAGAGTGAATGAAATCTTCTGGTACTGGTGGTGTATCTTCGAGTGATATTTTATTATTAATGAGTGACATTGGCTCTTCAGTTCGAGTTCCAATATTTGGAGGAGGCACAATAGTCGATGCGGTTACATTCTAGGAATGTTTGAATTCACCAGTGTAAGCTTTTTATCCAGTTTAACTTTTTGTAGCAATGATATTTTTTCATTAAGAGCAGTTCATTTTTTCACTTTTAAGTCGTCATATTTACTAATAACCACCAAATTAGAGAAGCACTTATTGACAAACAGTAAATAAAAAATTTATTTTAATAACGGTTGATATCCGATCGGTAAAACAGTCTATTCCATATTCCACATCATGTCTTTCCTACAATCGACCAAAATATACAATTGTTAAAATAATAGGGGAAATCAGTTAATTTTTAACTTGCTTAAGATTAACAGGACATACCTACTTTTGTTCACATTCTTTAAAGAAGAAAAAAGATCTACTATAATAAGAAGTTCATACAAGTTTGGGAATGTTGTTTCTTCAATGGTTCATTTTCATAGTAAAAATATTCCTCGATCGATCGCTAACAATAAAATAAACTGAATGATGAAAAGAAGTAAGAAAATCTATAAAGTCATTTTATCATCGAAGGTTACATGCTAGGTTTTCCACCAGATTCAAGAGAACCTGTAATGATTCCTTCACCACCAGTATTGTTGATACTACCAATACAAGATCAAACAAAAAATGATCTAAGAACCAAGATCATTGAAAAAACAGTAAGTGTCAAACCAGCTGATGAATTTCAAAAAGAACTGTCTGAAATTCTATTAGAGGTATATCCAGAATGTGGCAAAATATATGAAAATGAGCTAATAATAAAACAAACAGCTAAACCTTTCTGCATTTCTGAGCAAATAATTCTTAAAGGAAGAGTAGAGAGAGTTCAAAACATTTTCAACTACTGGGTTAGTAATGGTGTAGAATTAAGAGAAGGATGTGAATATCTATCTCTATTAACAGTGCCTGTGAAAGATAATGGATATTTAAAAATATGTCTTGACTCAAGAGAAATTAAAAACCTATATGTATACATAAACACACTGGAAGTCAGTTGAAAAATGCACGATCTGAAAATCACTTTGATGGCATTTAGGCATGTATAAAAGTATATGTACCATCCGGCTGATTCTTACCAAATTCAATAAGTTCTGTTCTTGATTGAGTATCTACTAATCTTTATAGCAAATTTCTTAACTGTTGGGGTTACACTGATTGTTTGAGCACTTGTTGGCTACACTAATGTATGGTACCGCCCTTATTACGACTAGAAGATTTTTCTTTTAACTTACTTCTTCTTCTTGTACTCGTAGAGTTAACACCTTCTTGTCGTTCTCTATAATAAAGTGATTACTTGGTGTGGTACTGGAGTGTTATTTATTATTGAGTAATTGTGATATATACAATATGTATATACATATATATATTCAATATGGACATAAAGCCCCCAATGTCCAATATGAAGGAGGTGCCGGGTACCTGAAGAATTAATGGGATTGGAATCCTAGGGCAAAGATCCCAAAGATTTCAGTGCCAATGCAGGTATTCGTAAGTATTTAAATTTTTCAGGCTGTTTGGTGACAGAGGCGGAGGTAAGTGGAGTTTGACACTATTGTAACTATACTGAGGTACCTCATTAAAATAAGTCTGTTGACAGCAATTAATTATTTTAATAATATATTATACTACAGTATATGTAATTATGTGGAGATGGAGAATGTGCACATATTAATTTATTTTATTTTGTATTTCATCAAACAGTGAAAAATGTCTGGACGGAGTATGGAGATTAAAAGGAGAAGAATCTGGAGATAAATAAAAACTGCCATCGGAGAAGAAAAATGGTGTATTGTGAAATGGCGAAATATTTTGGAGAAACGAATATATTCTATTGAAGATAACTTAATATTACTTTGTGTGCGTAATATTATTACGCACATTAACAAAAAAAAAAAAAAAAAAAAAAACGTATATGTGAAGAAAAATATAAGTTTGGAGATAGTAGAAGAATGGTGAAGATATAATAAAAAAGGAAAAAGGAGAAGGTCAAAGGAACGGGCCGTCGATGCCAACAATATTGGTCGCCTGCTCGCTACATTGTTGGCAAATTCCTAATCCTTTGATGCGTTTGAGAAACATCATGTTAAATGGAGAACGAACGACAAGGAGATAATGGAAATCACTACCACACAACAGCGCTGGTGTGCGTGTGAGTATGTGTGAGTGAAATATGTTGCAAATTCACTAATATAGGCAACTTGCAGAAAACAAACAACCATGAGAATGTTCATCACCTGCCTTGCCTCATCATTGCTGAATGGAGTTAGCTATATATACAAATGCATTCTTTTGTATTGCATTTTTTTATTGAATTTGGAGAAAATCAGATAAGTAGAATTGGCCAATCAGGATAAAGGATCGAGGTTGAACCATTTTAATTGCGAAGTTAGTGAGGTCGATCTATTTTTGGCGATCTTCATTCCCTCTGAAACAACTGGTCGAGTTAAGTTGTTGTCTCCCAGTTCGTGACACCAATGGTGTTTATTGTGTGGAATTTGTTCCTTATTAGTATTTTATTATTGTTCATTACGTTAATGGCATACTCGTTCATGATTTCTTTAGTTTTGCTATTTGTCTGTGAATATTTCCAACATTTTGCAGTATAATTTTGTTGAATAAATAACTTTTCATTGGTGTCACATGGGTACCTGAATGGTATGAAAAACCACTATCTATTGGAGTTTTGGAGATCAATTAGTTACTATTACATTACAAGGAGAAAGATCGGTGAGTAATTCATAATTAATTAAGTGAAATAAATGGAGTTATTTTCAAATTTGGTACGATCTCATTTACAATCCTTCTCCTTTAATTACTCGAGTAAGATGGAGATACTTAAATGCCGGTAGGAGGAAAATTATTTGCATACACTAGGAATTGATTGGTGTGATGAAACATGTTTCAAATAATCGTTTTATGCTTTGGAAAAATTGAAAGCACTTAGTATAGGGAGAGATTATGAATAAAAAAAAAAACATCGATGTATAGGGTGCCACCGTAAATTGTTTTGGAATGAAGATTCAAAAGTTAACCACCACATACAATTGCCTAATGGAGAATCGGAGAAGGAGATGCGTAAAAATAGCTCCCCCACTATTCAAAATACCTTTACTGTAGGGAGTAAGGAATACAGTAAAGCTATTCGGTGTCGTAGGAATTAGGAGATAATTTGAAATGGTGGTAGGATCGAGTGTATTATTATATAATTATAATATTAAACACCAATATAGGCTCTTTAGGAGAAAAGGAGATAGAGGAGAAAAATCCATCTCAGAGTCGTAGTAATGTTATAAGAGGCTGAAATACACTCGATCCACAACAATCTTTGTTTGCGGGTTGACTATATGGATGGATGTAGCGTTCGCAGACTGAAATATAGTTGACTAACTGTCTCTGTAGATGTGAGTGTGTTCCTCACATTAAAGGAGATGGTGTTCCGAGTTATGCATAGCAATGTTCATTATCATAGTTCAGGAGCAAGTCGTACATTTCCCTCCAAATTTATTAATTAAGAAGGAGATAAATACCCCTTAGAGGAGAAAGAGCCAAACGGACTTCGAACCAAATAACATTAAATATGAAATAAAAGAAGGAAGAATTTTAAACTAATATAATATGCTTTTAAATTAGTAAGATGCCAAGAGGTAGAAAGGCGAAGTCTGGAGAAGGAGACAGTATGCGAAGCCGCAAACAGAGCAGTGGCGAAGGAAACCTGTCTGATTCAGCCTCGTCATATTTGGAGTATGAGGTGGAGGAGTATTTGGAGGAAGAGTTGGTCGGTGAATCCGACCAATATGAAGAAGTCGACCCACAGATGGAGAGTTGCCTTCTTGAAGAAGGAGTTGAACAGAGACGGGGTACCGTGATGATTTTTGGGGTTGCTCATTCTGTTTATTGCTTTGAAACAGAGAAGGAGTAAGTGACATCACGCTTATTTATTTGTGGTCCCCTTCGTTACAGTTTAATTCAAAGCAGCTGTAAAGGAGATGGTGGTGAATCCGAAATCGAAGTTGGGCAAGAAACTGGCTTTGTCAAAGGCAGTCACACCTGGGGGAGCTCCCCGAAAATCAGTGGCTAAAATATAGACATCCAAAACCTAGGCCATCAGCGAAGCCATTGGCAAAAAAGCCCACAATGTCTCTCGCCAAATATAAAAAACCAAAAATTTTTCGTGAATCGGTGCAAAACGCGACTCAAAAGGCGAAGGCGGAGAAATCGCATAACATGGAGGAGGTGCCAATGTTTTCGCACAAGGGGGATGTCCAAAACTTGGCAGCGGCGGTGGCAAGAGAATGTTTTGAGGCTGTGCGGTGGGAGAAAGAAAATGTTGCACAACAAACGGAGTTGCAGGAGGTTTTGGAATTAAAACACCGCATTGCGTCATTGGTGAGTACGCTAACGGAGTTTACAAATCAGGTATTTATGGAAAAATCTAATAAATATGTTGATATACAAAATGAGATTAGAGAAAATGAAGTAAATAGAGGACTAGAAGATGGAGAATAGCCAATGAAAAACAAACCTAAGGAGAAAGTTACAGAAACCAAGAGAAACATTAAAAGGGAGTTTTTAGAAATCCTCGTTGATGCTTTGAATAGAAAATGATTTACCTGAGGAGTCTGGTAAGAAATTAAAATCGGAGATAGTTTTAATGAGAGATAATGTAAAACGTGAATACAAACTAATGAGAAATTGGAGATATGATTTATGGTTCGATTATATTAGATCGGAGTTAATATCAAAGGATTTGTAAGGAGTCATTAAAAGTCTGGAGAAGGAGATAGAAAAATTTAATAATAAAGAAAAGGAGTTACGATCAAATCTAGTTCGTGATATAATTATCAATCACATCGATGATAATTACCATAAAATTATTATATCGGAGAACGAACCTAATAAAATCTTACATACTTTAAAAGAGTTTAAAAAGTGTAAATCTCACAAGGCGTTGGAGGCGCACTGTTAAGATACAATCCTTCGAGGGAGAAACTGTATCAATTCTTCAACTGATTTGATGAAATGATACGACAATACAAAAGTAATCAGGAGAATGATCAATTAACGGAGAAGGAGAAGAGGAGTTATTTTTACATGGCTGTCGACAAGTCCTAAAATATGATTGAAACAATAAATTTTATTACAAAACACCAAAATGATATAGGCCTTTCGATTAAGGAGTTAAAATGCCTAATGTTACAGGCGGAGGCAAATAAACAAATGGAGAAGAAACCTGATGGAGTTGGACCCGGAGCTACGGTGGCAGCTCACTCAAATATTGTTTACAGAGGTCGTGGAGGAATGCAAGCCGGAGTAATGTGCACCCCGTCCCCTCTGGACAACATATGGTTTGTAATTGCCAATGATACGGGCACTTCGGAATAAACTGCCCAAATCCTGCAGTGGAAGGGAGTATGTGTTATACTTGCGGAGTAGTGACAATGACACACATTTCGGCAACATGTCCCAGGAGAGGGAAAATGCTAGTACAGGACACAAGAATTCAGTATTGGAGAACTGGACAAGGAGCAACATACCTTGGTGGAAGAGGAGTATTTTCACTTGGCCACGGACTTGGTCATGGAGTAAGACTGCCTGTACAACAGAGTGGCTTGATTAATGATCCGATGAAACGGATCAGTGGAGGAATTAACAAGCCGGCTTGGGACATAGTCAGTAACTGGAGAGGAGTGGTTGCATGTGGCAAGGTGGTGTTTAAGAATCAAGGAGATGCTTCCACGTCATCAGATTTGACACATACATCGGCAAAATATGTGCTGAATCCAGATGATTTTTATTCTTCGAGTGAAGAGTCATTCATCTTTGAATCGGCTATCGAGGAGAACTTAGATATCGGAGCGAAGATGACAGTTGAATTGGAGACTGAAATGGTGACAATTACCGGAGTGAATGGACCAAACACCGTGGTACTTAAGTACGAAGTGGCTGAACACGCTTAAATTCTGTAGAATTTCCTTCTGGTGAGAATATCTCTCACGACAAGGTATTCCACAGTGGTGACCTGGACATGATTTTGGCTACGTCGTGAGGTGTCTTGAGGCGCGTTGCACTTTTTCATAAATTTGGCGTGGTGCGCTGGCGAGAAACTCGCTTGCTCGGCAAATAAAAAATATTTTTTTGCAGACTGAGACACCTTTTAGGTCGTCGAAGTAGAGTCTGATGAAGTGGGAATTTATACCCTCTCCTTAAAATATACAAACAAGGATAAACCAGACAGTAGACCTGGAGGAAGAAGGTTGGACTCATCCCCCAACCCCCCGACTTTGACTCGACACTCCACAGAATTAACACGACTGGGAACTGCAATAAATAAAGATCAGTTAGCAGTTAAAACGTTGAGAAGTGGTCAAACTTTAAGCCAAAGTTCTGACCCGAAAATACCTGTCCTACAAACACAGGAGCCAGTTTTTTCGACCAGCAAGGAAGGAATTAGTTCTGTGGAATACGTTTGTCATCAGAAAGATACAGCAATGGTCCCACCACCAACCAAAAACCCACAACCATCGCAGGGAGGTAGTAGTCAGCTACAGCCAACATCCGAAGTCTTGGCGCAGAATATGCAACTTTTGCAATTGCAGCCAGGGCAAAACCCCAACTTCTACAGACGGAGGATAGAGATCCCAGAATTTCTGCCCAACGAGGTAGACTTGTGGTTGACTCTATTAGAAGGCAGGTTCAAGACCGAGAACATAACTCTGAACCAGCGGTATCTGCACATCTGTGGAGGCATGCCTCCGCAGATAATCCGCCACATTCCGGACATCATGGAATGCCCTTCGACAGAAGATGATAAATATGCCTGGTTCGTCAAGAAAATCAAAAATGTATTCGGAAAAACAAAGAACGAAATTATTGATGATGTGATGGGTGGTATGAAGATGGGGGATGACAAACCCACAATCTTCATGGCGAAATTAAGGCAGAAGGGGGATAATATAGTAGCCCCTTCTGTCATAGGCAACCAATTTTGCAAGCATCTTCCACAAAGTGTTGTACAATGCCTAGCCGCCGTAGGTTCGACCGTGATAAATACATCCGCAGACTTGGATTTCCTTGCGAAATCAGCAGATAATGCGCTTGAATGCACCAGGTCAAAGCCGGTGGTCAGTGCAGTATCTGCAGAGACTGGAGAACTCGCTCAACTTTGAGCCCAAATAGCTCAGTTGATAGACGAAGTAAAACGGAAATGAGGCCAAAGCTCCACGAGATCCAATAGTAGCTGGCGACAAAGATCTAAAAGTAGAAGCAACAACAACAACAGTGGAAATAGCAGAGGACGACAGTCCCAGTCCAGAGAAAGAAGATCTAGTTCCAGTAACAGGGGACAGAGTTCAACTCCCCCTAGAACATCATCTCCCAAAAACCAGTCTCGAAATTGGGATGACAAAAGTTGCTTTTTTCACAACAGGTTTGGCGGGGAAGCCACCAAATGCAACAACAGGTGCAGATGGTGGGGCAAATCCTACAACAAGGAAGCGTCAAACTAGAACGAGAGGCCATCTATGCGGCCAAAGACCCCTCGGAAAAACATTCATGCTGCCTGTTCATAAAGGACAGGACTAATAGGAGATGGTACTTGATAGACTCAGGTGCAGACTTGAGTATATTGCCAGTTAACAAAACTCAAAAAGTACTTCCTCCCAAATACTACCTCCATACTGTGAATGGTCAAAACCTTCCAGCTTACGGACTTGAGACCAGCAAAGTTGACATCGGACTTATGGAAAATATGACATGGTCCTTCACCGTTGCTGATGTTCCGAACCCGATCCTGGGTGCAGATTTTCTTGCACATTACATCCTGATCATTGACCTCAAAAATGGCAAACTGATCAATAGTGAAACTAAAAGTTGTGTGGATGGCAAAACGCACGCTTACAGACTGGACACAAATATATCCAGCTGTACAAAAGTCGACGGACAACTCTTACGGATCCTGTCTGACTATCCTGGAGTCACTCAACCATCAATTCGCAGGCATCCTAAATACAAAAACGATACGGTACATCATATAGAAACCAAAGGACAGCCTTGCCATGCTAGAGCACGAAGGTTACTGCCTGACAAACTCAAAGCGGAATGGGAATACTTCCATCGCATCATTGAGGAGGGCGTATGTCGCCCCTCAAAAAGCTCATGGGGCTCCCCTATCCACATGACCAAGAAAGCAAGAGGAGAGTGGCGAATTGTTGGAGACTACAGGACCTTAAATGCCATAACAGTTACTGATCGTTACCCAGTCCCCAATATAATGGACTTCAATGCGAACATGAAGGGTAAAACGATGTTCACCAAAATTGACATCAACTGGGCATTCCAAAAAATTCCTATGGCCAACCAGGACGTACCAAAGACAGCAGTTATAACCCCCTTTGGATTATTCGAATACCTTCAAATGCTGTTTGGACTTCGCAACTCAGCACAAACTTTCCAAAGATTTATCAATGGACTGTTTAGGGAATTTCCGTTTGCATATGCATACTTGGATGATATCTGCGGCGGTGAGCAACAGCACGAGGAGAATATAAGAGCCGTAGTACAGCGTATACACACCGCCGGGCTTACTATCAACGTAGGTAAAAGCTTATATGCACAGACTGAAATTGACTTCCTCGGCTACACAGTCACGACCAAAGGCATTTCCCCTTTGAAGACCAAAGTAGAGCCAATATTGAATTTCCCGAAGCCCTCAAATGTCGCTGAACTTAGGCGTTTCTTGAGGATGGTGAACTTCTATAGACGTTGCATGAAGAATGCAGCAGCCGAACAAAGTAAGCTGTTTGCACTAATTAAAACAAGTAAAAAGAAAGACAAAACTCCACTCGAATGGAATGAAGAAGCCGAACAGGCCTTTGAGAAAATCAAAGATACACTGGCAAATGCAACACTATGGGCTCATCCAGATGAAAGTCTGCCGTTATGCGTGAGTACCGATGCATCTGATTTTGCTATTGGTGCAACTCTGTACCAATTGGATAAAGACAACATAAAGTTACCGCTAGCTTTCTTCTCGAGGAAGCTCTCAAAAACAGAAAAGAACTATAGCACATACGATAGGGAATTGTTCCGAACTTTCGCTGCGTTGAAGCATTTCAGGCACCAATTAGAGGGTAGATGTTTTTCTGTGTATACTGACCATAAACCCCTAACATATGCCTTCACACAAAAAGCAGAACCGGCATCGCCGAGAAGAGCGCGATAATTAGACTATATTGGTGAATTGACTACCAACATTCAGTATATAAGTAGAGAACTTAATACTCCAGCTGATGCCTTGAATAGAATCGAAGCTATCTCGGCTCTTGTCCAATTGCATTATGCTGAAATAGCTAAAGCAAAGCTAAAGGATGCAGAATTGCAAGAGTTGTTATCGAACGATGATACTACTCTCAAATTGAGACAGTGAAAAATTCCCGGTACTGATGTTTTATTAACATGTGACATCAGTACAGGTAAGAATAGGCCATTTCTACCGGTAAAATATCGCAGGTTGGCTTTCAACAGTGTACATAAACTATCACATGCTGGGCCAAAATGTAGTGCTAATATGACTTCGGCAAGGTTTTTATGGCCACGAATGAAGTCTGACTGCAACAAATGGGCTCGCAGTTGCCTGAACTGTCAAGAATCCAAAGTAGGAAGACAAACTTGCTCGCCCCTCAAATCCTTCAAACAAACGGAGAGGTTTAAAACTGTACATATGGACTTGGTAGGCCCATTGCCACCATCTCAAGGACACAGATACCTGTTGACGATAATCGACAGGGCAAGACGATGGCCAGAAGCAATCCCCCTACACGAGATGACAGCCCCTACAGTGGCTGCAAGGTTATACGATTCCTGGATTGCGAGGTATGGCGTACCAGAAGTCATAACTACGGACCAAGGTCGCCAATTTGAGAGCTCGCTCTTTAAAGAGCTGTCTAATAAGCTTGGTGTTCAACACAGTCATACCACAGCTTACCATCCTCAAGCCAATGGCAAAATCGAGAGATGGCATAGAGCCCTCAAAGCCTCTATCATGTCACATGATACAAAGAGATGGGTAGAAATACTCCCTACCATCCTCTTAAGCCTTCAATCTGCTCCACAAACTGATACAGGTCACTCTGCAGCGCAATTAGCGTTTGGCAAAGAGCTACGCCTCCCAGGGGACTAATTCACAGAATTGAAGGAAGTGAGCCCCAAAATCATGGTACAAAGCATAAGAAATGATGCCAACAATTTCCTAAAACAGGCAGTTCGCCATGGCCAGCCCAAGATTTACATCTCGAAACTCTTGGCTAATACTTCACACATATTTGTTAGAGACGAAAAAATGAGATCTACGCTGGAGAAACCACACGCTGGTCCTTACAAAGTAGTATCACGAGATGAGTAAAACTTTGTGATACTCATTGCAGGCGAAACTTGAACAATTTCAATCGACAGATTGAAGCCTGCATACATGGTAAGTGATGATAAAAGAATAAAAAGGTTGCAGAGGGAGAACGTAGAAAATATACAGACGGATTCACCAATAAACAGAAGAATCTGTCGAAAAATGTGAAATAAATAATTCACAACAGAAAACATCAAAAAAGTCTAAGATTTTCGGACGATGTTACAACTAAAACATTCGATCCGGAGGCCCCCATAAGCCCACAAAAAAGAGGCATGCCCCTAGGCAGTAAAAAATGCAAAAATTCCCATCCTTCTCGCATGTCTGAGAGGTTAATGCGAAGAAAATAAAATTTACTCCCGAAAAAGTAATATCAGCTACGTAAGTTTAAACCCGCTAAAAAATATGCGACGAAAATCTTAACTCGGTGAGACAAAAGAAACTCCGGAGATAAGAAAACGAGGAATGCCAACAAAAAAAAAAACGACAGGAATAAACAAATCCACGTGCGATACCGAAATAAACATCACAACGTGCGTTTACCGTTAAACACAAAGATAATCTCAACGTTGTGACATCACAAGCGGAGATTCCTTTGTAATAAAATTCGAAAAATATATTCTCTGAGTTTATTTCAGGCATAACTTTGCCTAAACCGATCAGAACTTAACTGGAAAATTTGCATACGGCCAAGAATTTTAAGCACTATCCCCTCTACATGCTGATAAGAAGATGTGAAAATAATGAAACGAAACTGTAATGGTAAATCAAAAATAGCAGTAAAATCACCTGTTTCAGAACTGCCGTAAATCTTGGATGTGTTTTCTGAAGTAAAATTTTTGGTTCCTTTTTCCTCAAAACAACCTAATCTAATGTCTCTGCCAACCGATACCATCCTGAAGTCCGCCACCTCCCAAACTGCTCGAAGAACCGCTGAGTTCTCACAAACTCAGCAAAAAAACGAGCAGAAAACGGAGCTGGACCAGATAGAGGAGGAGCTGCTCATGGACACAGCTCCTCCCGTAGACGAAGTCCTAGCGGAGATGACGACTCCCCTTCCCCCGATAGTCTCTCCTCCACGGTCACTGCCAGAACTGACCCTGATCCCAGAATCCTAGAAATTGGAGTCAAAACCCGCAGAGACCAGGGAACTGATAAAGTTCCTCTTCACGGCGGAGAGGGCAGCCAATGAAAGAGCGAAGATGGCAGCCCTAACATCGGAGACGTCAAACTCCCCGATGCTAAGAAAGCCAGTCTTCAAACGACCGCTGCCCCATCACTCCCGCCACCGCCCCTACGCCTACACAAAAAATCGTCCACCCATGCATAGGGGTGAAGGCAGTCGTGCCCAATACCAGGCGCGCACCGACGCAAGACGGCAATTGTACGAATGCGTCGGCACTGCAGTTGGAAGCGCACTGGCCAAGTGGGAGGCAGACAGAAGAGGCACTCATAAACCCGCAAGTCCCCCCAGGCCTTGCGCATTTTGAATCATTTTTGCAGCGCAAAAACTGGGGGGAGTAGCTGTGGGGACTCACTGGTATGAGGTAAAGGGGCTCGGACCCCTTGATGACAGTTGCCGCCCCAAAGGGCAGGCAAATAATCATCCTTGCGACGTTAAACACACAAAACTCGTTCGATCGTAATTACCTGTATGTACTTGCAGGTAATGTACGAGTACCGAATCGTGACACAATAAGATGATGTCACGATTCGTACACAAACCGGCCAGCCATCTCTTATCTCGATAGGGGATGATGCAACCTGGCCGTTCTCACCAACGTACGTATTCTCTTATGTACGTACGTGTGTTTTTGTGCGTGTAAATAAGCCGTATATAAACCACCCGAATCGGCTCTAAAATTGCCAGTGTTCGCCTTGGTTTTGTCTTACCCGTACTTATGTACGAAGTGGCTGAACACTCTTAAATTCTGTAGAATTTCCTTCTGGTGAGAATATCTCTCACGACAAGGTATTCCACAGTACTCTAAACAGATGAACAGACAGGGTAAGTAAATAAAAGATTTGTAAAAATGATTTTTATTTTCTGTTTCCACAGGTTCAAGTAAATATTTTTGACAATATAGCCATCGCTTAGACAAATAAAAACTAAATTTTTTACCAGAGAAGAAAACCTGCTGTTTACTTATTTTTTTTATTTTTTAAAGTTTCTTTGTTGAAATTAAAATTGTTTTTGATTTAGAGACATTAATTTTCACGATACATAAATGAATATACATTATGTGATTGCTTATTCAAGTGAATGTGTAGATATTCGATATTTTTTGCTAGACTAAGTTGCATGGCCCGTAAAAAATTATATTGCGTTCATTGATGTTTAAAAGAATATAGTCGTTTTATCATAATTGTATACACATAAGTAGGAACTGTGATATCTTAAAATTTCGATGCTAATTTTTTTTTGAATTTTATTTTTTGCCTTTTTTTGTACCGCAGTAACTCAATTCAGGTATGCAGGGAAAAGAAGGTAAGTTGATAAAATTGAGCTTTAAAGTATCAGTGAGTGTTATAGTCATTCTACTTGGGTATATTGTTGTCCAAATGAAAGCCTATAGATACATTTAAGATTCATAGGAATAAAATTTAAAACAGTACCTATCCTTTTTTTCATCAAATTTTGGAATAAAAATATCAAAATATATCATCTTAGACTCATAGTACACAAGATAACAAATACCTACTAGATTTTAAGATGACGAACATGTTGTAAATTAATGTAAACTAATCAAACATAAAATATTGCTGACCTCTTTAACCAAGAATTTGTTTTGGAGTAAAACGTAAGTCTTTATAGGTATTATGTATATTAATATTACTTGGACTAGGTACTTATAATAGAAATCAAGTAAGGAATTGTCTTTATCTCCTTTGTTTCCTAGCTGTTGCATTCAGTATTTTTCCATAATTATTATCACATAGTAGCTTCTTTCATACTAATACTCAGATTTTTCCATTTCACATCCTTTTAGATACAGATTATCACTGAAATATTGCATAGGCTTACTCACAGCTTACTTTTAAATTTGTTATCTCACCAAAATTATAATGATAAGAACCGAATGATACACTTTCCAGTCTTAAATTTTTTTTCAGTCAAATGAAAAAAATTTCTTTTTTATTAGAAAAGTTTAATAATGAAATAAAGTATAAAAAAATATCTTTAATTCATAAGAAACATAAATCACTTAGATATCATGCAAGATTTGTATTATATGGTGGATAGTATAATGATACATTTAGGATAGTTATTAATTCATAGTGCACCTAGATAATGGTTTTCATGCAAACTTAAATTTATCATCTTTCCCTACTTTGCCAACATACCCTTATTTCCCATTACATAATAGTTCAAAACATGGTAGATTTACAACTTATGCAATACATCTTTCATTTAAGTTGTTAATGCTACTGCAATTATTTACAAGTAAAAAGAATTATTTCCTTAATTTAGTTGGAAAAATCTTTTATCTAGTAAATCTTGCTTGAACAACCTAAAATCTTAATAATTATGCAAGTTAAATGATCTTCAGATCAAATCCATTTTGGCAAAGAAAGTTTCCAGATTGAAAAAATAGAATTAACAAGTATAAACAGGGATGGAAGTGGAATAATGGAACAGATATAGTGTCTGACAGGGGATAGTTTCATTTAAAACGATTCATAACTGAGAAGTTCATTTGATTTCATCCTTATTCAACCAAAAATAAGAAAAATAAAAATACTTTAAGTGTGAGGAACTTCAGTGAATGCATAAACAATGAAACCTATCTGTCATTTCCATCAGAATAATTTTAATCTATATTTATATTGCCTCATTCTCATAGCATCTCTTAACACATGTCAATCCACATTCACATAAATATTTTTTGTATATTTCAAAAAGATGCTTTATAATTCCAAAAACAATTAATTTAATACAAAAAATTATGCTATTATAATTATGTGTGGAATACCTTGTTGTGAGAGATATTCACAAGTAGAAGGTAATCTACAGATTTGCGTGTTCTGCAAGTTCATACATTTAAGTATGTGAGAGCCAAATCCAAGGCAAACACTGATGATTTTGTAGCCAGTTTTGTGAGCATATATACTAGATTTGACACATGCACCCAGACACATACACATATATGTATGGTATTATGTCATAGTTTACGTCGTTTCTTGCCTCCATAAGGAGATAAGAAATGACGCAGCTCGTTTGGTGTTGGTCCATGACATCACTGAGATGCTTATCAGGTAATTTGTCACAGCCTGTACGATGTATCTTACCTGTATGTACATACAGGTATGAACCTACAAACATATGTGTGTATATTTTTTTAATGTCATAGAGACGAAAATATGCAAGCCTTTGGGTGGTGACTGCTGTCAAGGTGTCTGAGCCCCTGTACCTTATACAAGTATTGTCCCCACAGCTACTCCCACCCAGTTTTCATGCAGTGAAAATGATAAGTCTCGTGCCAGGGGGACTTATCGAGTTGACTGCTGTTTCTTCTGGTCCTGCTCCCATTTGGCCAGAGCCAAAATTACTGCTGCTCCTACACACTTGTGTAAGATATCGTACGAGCATTAAATCAGGCTGGTAGTTATTTTGGCTCTGTTGGCTTCTATGTCTTGGTGGTCAGTTCTGAGGTTTTGGGAAACAGTATGGTTAGAACCTAACAGGATCAGAACAGGATTTGAACATTGGGTAGTTTGAATTCCTCAATGGATGGTAGGTGAAGTTGGAAGTGGGAGGAGGTTGCAATTTCAGGACCTCTTTCACAACAAGAATCCTCGCCTTCTCCAAAATTTCTGGGATAGAGGAACCTAAAGGTGGGCATTCCACTTTTGGATTCTTTTCCGGTGTTTTCAGAGGTGCTTTGAGAGGAGGTAGGGGTGCAGACATCTGTTTAAGCATATCTGTCACTGATTTCCTGTTCATTAGTAATTTGTTTTCTATCCATTCAAGCTCATATTTGTGTTCCAATTTGTCCTGAGTCCTTGCAGGCTCAGGGTTAGTTGGTATCAAGAATTGGGGCTTTGGGATGGTAAATTTAGTATTAGTTGGTGATGACATTACAAGAACACATGTTTAAAATAAAAATCGAGGATAAATATAGTAGAAATACGAGAGAAAAAAGAAAGACAAAATTTGGCTAAGTTGCTTTTACAGTATAAAAGTGACTGAAGATCGTTGCAAGATTTTATTCGATCGCAGTGTCATTCCATCGCCTTAACTAAATTTATCCTTTCCTGGAGGGGATAGCGTATAAAATTTTCTACCACTTAAAAGTTATCCGGATTAATTCTGTTCAGTTTAAGCAAAGTTAAGCGTTAAAGAATTCTAAGTATATTCAATAATCTTTATTTTACAAAGGAATGCACTTTTCGATAGTGTCATCACAGTGTATTGAAATTTTTCTTATCTTTGTTTGACAAAAGAAACACATTGTGATGTTTTCTTCCTTATCACACGTGACTTTGTTTATTCCAGTCAATGTTTTTTTGTACACATTTTTTCTATTGCTTATCTTCGGAGTTTCTTTTGTTAACTGAATTCTGAGAGATTCCAAATTCCTCTCTTATTTTTGAGCGGGGTTAGAATTTTGTTGCAGATATTACTTTATCGTGAATAATTTTATTTTCTCCGTGCTATACACTCAGATCTACGACTAGATGGCTGATTCTTCAGTTTTCTGCTTCCTAAGGGCCTGCCTCTTTTTTGTGAGCATATAGGTCCAAAGAGTCATATTTTATTGTTATGACATTGTCAGCAAATTTAACCAATTTCTTTTTTCTACTTGTTTGTGTACTTTCTGTCTGTGAATTTTGATTTGTATCATATTTTTTGACTGGTTCGTCCTCTATTTTTTGTATTTGTGTTTTTTTGGATTGTTCAGTCTGTATATTTTCTTCTATCTTATTTGTCTGTTTTTTTTCCTGCTCTTTGAAGCATTTTCTTATTGTCATTAAAAAGGTATGCAGGTTACAATCTGTCGATTGATATTGTCTTTTGTTCACCTGCAATTAGTATAACAAAATTTTTATTATTTCTTGATACAACCTTATAAGGACCAGCATGTGGTTTCTCCAACAAAAATTTTTTTTCTTTTACAAACACTAGTGATGTTGTGGTCAAGTGTGAAGATGTAAATCTTTGGTTGGATATGATGAGCTCCCTGCCTCAGAAAGTTGTTAGTGTCAATCTGTATATTTTGGACTAGCATTTTTGGGCTAATTTCTTTTGGAGTGTGTGAAAAAGTCCCCTCAAAGGCGTAGCCCTTTTCTAAGCACTAGCTGCGCTGCAGAGTGACTGCATCCGTTTGAAGAGCAGATCAAAGGTCCAAGAGGATGGTCGGTAAGATGTCAACCCATCTCTTGGTGTTGCAAGCCATTACTGATGCTTTTAAAGCTCTGTGCCATCTCTCAACTTTTCATTTGCTTGAAGATGGTAATCTGTGGGGTGGTTATGTTGTGCATCAAGCTTCTTAGATAACTCTTTAATGAGTGAGCTTTCAAATTGGCGAACCTGGTCCGCAATTATGACTTCAGGCATCATATAACCTGGCAGCTACTGTTAGAGCTCTCATCTCATAGAGAGGAACTGTCTCTAGCCATCGAGTTGCTCTATCAATCATCGTCAACAGGTATCGAGGGTAATCGACCTACCAAGTCTATGTGTATTGTTTTAAACTGCTTTGTTTGTTTATTAGAGTTGAGAGGTTCATGAGTGTCTCTTCCTACTTTGGACTCTTGGCAATTCCAGCAACTGTAACCCTATTTCCCGCAGTCAGGATTCATCCGTGGCCAAAAAAATCTAGATGATTCTAAATCATCTGTGCATTTTGGCCCATGGTGCGATAAATTGTGCATGCTACTGAAAGCCAATTTGCAATACTTTGCCAATAAGAATGACATATTCTTGTCTGTACTAACGTCACATGTTAATAGAACGTTGGCACCATGGATTTTCCTTTGTACCAATTTTAGAGATATATTATTGTTTGACAACAGTTCTTGCAATTCTGCATCCCTTAACTGTTCTTTAGTATTTTCAGAATAAAGTAATTGAGATGTTGCCATGATGACTTTGATGCTACTAAGAGCATCAGCTGGAGTGTTGAGTTCTCCATTTATACACTGGATGTCCGTAGTCAATTGTCCGATATAGTCCAATTATCGAGCTCTTCTTGGGGAGGCTGGTTCTGTCTTTTGCATGAAGGCATGTGTTAGGGGTTTTTGATCTATATACACAGTGACACATCTACCCTCTAATTGGTGCCTGAAATGCTTTCATGCAGCAAATATTCCCAGTAATTCCCTGTCTTATGTGCTCTAGTTTCTTTCAGTTTTTGATAGCTTTATGAGAAGAAAACAAGTGGTAACTTTTCATCATTGTCCTTTTGGTACAAAGTTGCACCAATAGCAAAGTTGGATGCGTCAGTTGCAACACATAATAGCACAATTTCATCTGAGTGAGCAAGTAGAGTTGTATTTGCCAGTGTATCTTTGATATTATCGAAGGCCTTTTTGGCTTCTTCAATCCAATCGAGGGAAGTCTTATCTTTCTTTTTGTTTGTTTTATTTAATGTGAACAGCTTACTTTGTTCGGCTGCAGCATTTTTTATGCAATGTTTTAACGGTATAGTTGTTACAAATAAACACAATAATTGTTTAAGTGTATATTATTATAAAAAGGTGAACAGATTATTACAAAAGTATGAACAACGTAAGAGTAAAATAGAATTAGGTATAATAATAATGAGTGATAAGTGAGTTAATAAGTGAATAAGTGAATAATAATATACAGAACATTAGACTATTTATAAGGGTGAAGTTCGAGTGATTTGAATTGGGTATTTTGGGAGATATGAATATAATTGGTTGTTTGAGGAAAACGTATTTTAGATAAAACCAATGAAATTAAAAGGAAATGACATAAAGTAGGAGTGTTTAAGAAATTAATAAGAATTGGAATTACTGCAAGGTATTGAAATATATTTGTAGAAAAGATGACATCATGGAATACAGACAAAAACAGTTTATGGTGTACCGGAGGTGAAGTCATCAGACAAGTCAAGACTTGAAAGACAAGTTTGAATTAGTCTCAAATGACGTGAAAGGAAGGAAGAATAATTCGACGGAAATATGAAGAATAGTGTGGGAAAATACGAATTAAGAATGTACGAGAGAATTTGAAATAATATGTATGAAAATATCGTTACATAAATCTATAGAAATTCACTAACCCCAAGAATTTCCTTAGTTGAGAGATATTTGAGGGCTTCGGGAAATTCAGTATTGGCTCTGGCTTGGACCTCAATGGAGAAATGCCTTCGGATGAGATTTGGTAGCCAAGAAAGTCAATCTTGATTTGTTTGAATAAACTTTTTCCAACATTGATAGTAAGGTCAGCAGAGTGTATACATTGTATAGTGGCTCTTATGTTCTTCTCGTGCTGTTGCTCACCACCTTCAGAGCAAATGCATATGTCATCCAAATATACATAAGCAAACAGCAAATCCATAAACAATCCATTGATGAATCTTTGGAAGGTTTGTGAGGAATTACAGAGTCCAAATGGCATTTGAATGTATTCAAATATACCAAAGGGGGTTGCAACTGCTGTATTTGGTATTTCCTGTTCAGCCATTGGAATTTGATGGAATGCCCAGTTGATGTGAATTTTTGTGAACTTCGTTTTACCCTTCATATTCCCATTGAAGTCCATGATACTTGGTACTGGATAGCAATCAGGAACTGTTTTGGAATTTAAAGCCCTGTAGTTACCAACAATTTGCCACTCTCCACTTACTTTCTTTGTAATGTGGATAGGAGAACTCCATGAACTTTTTGAGAGGCAGCATATACCATCCCCCGTTATGCGATCATAGTATACCCGAGCCACTTTGAGTTTATCAGGCAGTTGCCTATGGGCTGTAGCGTGGCAAGGTGTTCCTTTAGTCTCAATGTATTGGACTGTATCATGTTTATAAGTAGGATGCCTTCGAATTGATGTCTGAGTAACTCCAAGACAGTCTGACAGAATCTGTAATAATTGTTCGTCAATTTTGGTGCAACTGAAAATATTTGTGTCCAATCTGTAAGCTAATGTTTTGTGCTGAGTTGCAAAGTCCAAACAGCATTCGACAGTATTCAAACAGACCAGAGGAGATTATAAACACTGTCTTTGATATATCCTGTTTAGCCATACCAATTTAGTGGAATGCCCAGTTGATGTCAATTTTTGTGAACATCATTTTACCCCACATGTTTGTGTTAAAGTCCATTATATTTGGGACAGTATAATGATCGGAAACAGTTTTGGCATTTCCGACTCTGTAGTTGCCAACAATTCGTCACTCTCCACTTCTTTTTTGGTCATGTAGATAGGGGAACTCCATGAGCTCTTCGAAGGGTGGCATATGCATTCCCTGATTATGCAATCATACTATTACCGTGCTGCTTTGAGTTTGTCAGGCAATAGCCTACAAGCTCTAGCATGGCAAGGCAGTCATTTGGATTCTATATAATGAACTGTGTCATGTTTATAGGTAGAAAGAGCGCAAATTGAGAATAGTCAGACAAAATCCATAAAAATCTTTCATCAACTTCAATTCAGCTGGATATATTTGTGTCCAATCTGTAAGCTAGAGTTTTGCCATCCACATAACATTTTATTTCACTATCGATCAATTTGCAATTTTAGAGGTCAATGATCAAGCTGAAATGTGCGAGAAAGTCTGCCTCAGGATTGGGTTTAGAACATCAGCAACTGTGACAGACCACATCATGTCTTTTGTAAGTCTGATGTTGACTTTGCTGGTCTCAAGTCCATAAGCTGGAAGGTTTTGACCATTCACAGTACAGAGTTAATATTTGGAAGGATGTACTTTTTGATTTTTGTTTACTGGTTATATACTCAGGTCTGCACCCAAGTTAATGAAGTACTGTCTCCTAATTATCATGTCCATTATGAACAAGCTGCATGAGTTTTTTTCCAAGGGTTCATTCTGGTTTTAAAAGATTTTCCCTACCATTTTCAATGGTTGTTACATTTGGTGGCTTCTGCACCAAACCAATTGTGGAAGAAGCAAGTCTTCTCATTGTAGGTTTGATACAGGGTGCTGGGTGATGATGTTCTAGGGGGAGTGGATCTCTGACCCCTTTTTTGATTATAATGTCTTCAGTCTTTGGACCATGATTTTCTACTATTATTATTACTGTTGCTTCTAGATTTGGACCTTTGGTGCCAGCTTCTATTCTGTTTATTTAAGTTCTGGCTTTTGTTGTGTTTTTGCACTCTGTTGTCAACTGAGTTATCTGAGTTCTAATTTGAGAGGTCTCCCCAATTTCTGCAGACACTGCAGTAACAGAAGGCTTTGACCTCGTGTATTCTATCGCATTGTCTGCACCTCTCACAAGAAAATCCAAGTCAGTGGAAGTGTTTATTGTGGTAGATCCAAAGGCTGCCAAACACTGCACATCACTTTGAGGTAGTTGTTTGCAGAATTGGTTTCCTATTATGGAAGGGACTACTATGTTATCAGCCTTTTACCTCAATTTAGCCATGAAAATTGAGGATTGTCATCCCCCATCTTCATATCACCCATTACATCATTGATGATTTCGTTTATTGTTTTTCCAAAAACATATTTTATTTATTTGACAAACCAGGCATAATTATCCTCTTCTTTCGAATGGCATTCCATAATATCTGGAATGTGGCAAATAATCTGGGATGGCATGCCAACACAGATGTGAAGGTACCACCAGTTCAGTTATATAATTTTGGTCTTGAACCTGCTTTTAGGAGAGTTATCCTCAATTCTATCTCATTAGGCAGAAATTCTGGAAACTCTTTCCTCCATCCATAAAAATTAGGGTTTTGTCCTGGTTGATTCTGTGGTAGTTGCAGAATTTGTGCTAGGATATCAGGTGTGAGCTGTTGCTGTATGCTTTCTTCTGCTGATGTGTGTTGCGGATTTTTTGGGATTTTGGCTCTGATAGTTAGAGGAGCCATCTCAGTTTCTTTTTGCGGACTGAGGTATTCTGCAGGTACTTCCACTTGAGCTTTCTCGCTGGTTGAAAACACCAGTTTCTGTTTTTGTAAGTTGGGTGTTTTCGGATTTGAGATTTTTTCTCATAGTCTGACCACTTCTCAACATTTTTACTGCAAGTTCTTCTTGATTAACTTTCATTTCCAGATGTATTAGCTCTGGGTGTTGAGAGGCCTTTACAGTTTCTGAAACATCTCCAGATTGTTTAATCAAAGTTGGAGAGGTTGTAGGATGAGCATAACCTTCTTCCTCCAGGTCTACTGTCTTTTTATCCTTATTTATTTATTTTGAGAATGGGGGTATAAATTCCCATTTCAACAGATTCTATCTTGACAACCAATTATGTCTAGTCTGCAAACAATTTTTATATTTTCCAAGCAAGCGAGAATCTTTTCAGTGAATCTCACTGATTTTTGATATAGCGCACTGCTCCTCCAGACACCCACAACATGGTCAAAACTGTGGAATACATTGTTGTGAAAATATATTCTCACCAGAAGGTAATTTACAGATTTTGTGTATTCAACCACTTCATATGTAAACATATGGGCAAGCCAAAACCTGATCAAACACTGTGAATTACAGAGCCAGTTTGGACAGTTTATATACAGGCTTATTTACACGTACACCAACACACATACATAGTGATTACATATGTTCATTTGAACGGCCCAGTGTTTCATTTCTTGTAGTGATAAGAAATGATGGGCTGGTTTGTGTACAGAATTGTGACATCATCATATTGTTTAGATTAGTCACAATTTGGTACTCAGGCATTACTTGCATGTATGTGCAAGTAATTACGATCGAATGTAATTTTGTGCATTTTGTTTAATGTCAATGAGACGAATATTTTCCAGCCTTGTGGCGGCAACTGTTGTCAGGAGTCTGAGCCCCTTAACCTCATTTGAGATGAGCCCCACACATATACCTATGTAAGATAAATGATAGTTTCTGTTTTTTTATTGAAAGGAAAATTGGAAATCATCTGCAAGTGGGACAAAAATATGTTTGTTATTTGTAAGGTTTTCCTGTCAAGTATCATTAGAACTGAGCTAGCTTCTCTAGATCAGGCGCAGTTGGAAGAGGCTTTCATAGATGATATAATCAAAGTTGGATCAGTAAATGAAAGGTGAGAATTCTTTTTATATTTTTATATTAATCATAGTTCCAAGTACTTACTTAATATAATTATGAGTCTATTGTAAGCTCAGTGTTGTTCTCTTAACATCAATATATTTAATGGTATTTTATAGTTCAATATGAGGCTCCAACAGCAGATTTGTCAATTGTTAGAATAATTTCAGTCAAATGGGATGAATATTTTCATAACAGTTAGCTCTTATTATTGTTTCATTTCTTCATTAACGGAAACAAAGAAAATATTTAGCAGTCACAAACAGCATTTGAAATTGAAAAATAAAGTATAGATACAGTAATTTTACCAAGACAATTCATGAATTCTCTCCAATCTAGTTTCTTCTAATTTCAAGGACTTCCATGATTAGCTTGTATTTTTCTTCCTTCACTTAGACTAGTTCCATTTAAGCAGAGAAAAATACAAGCTGATCAGGAAATTTTGTGATCAAGGAAACTGCCGGTTGCTGTAGTTATCTGGTTATGACAGCTTTCTCATTTCTTCTTGGTTTTACTTCCTTACTGTGAGCACTCACAATTATATTTATGTTATGACCTTTTACTTTACCATGTTTTGCAGTTTTTGTTTTTATGTTCTTGTGCCGTTTTCTAATTTGTCACATCTTAACAAAGTTCACAGACGTTGTCATTCAGTGCAAAAATGATATTGCTTTATTGGCTAAATCGAAACCACTGACTGACGTTTTAAACATAGTTTTGAGAAGCTGTGTGACAGGCCAAAATCGCAATCAAAATGTGTATAACTACCACTAGCTATCTGTGCTGGATTTTGTTTGTCTCTGTCTCTCGAATAGTACGACTAGACTTGAAGCGTAATTCTCTAATTCAAGAATTTCAAGTGTTTTGGTAATTTTATGAAATTGGGGGAAAAATTTGTTCAACTAACTACGTTTTTTGTGCTATAAGCCCATCCTGTTTGACATTCCGCTTGTTTTCATAAAACTACATTTTTCACGTACTGACAAAGTTGAAAGGAAAAGTATTCTGGAGTAGCCTCACCTAGATAGATTACCCATTTTGCAAATTTGTTCATCTACCTATTAAAAGTATAAAAACCTTAATTAAACGGTATAAAAGTTCTTCCAAAAATGACATTCAAAAACATAATTATTCGAGCCATTGTGAAATTGTAAAAATGGAGGATTAAAATTTTTGTAAATTGGTTCAGTTTGTTTTGATATTTTAAAGATGACAAAATAATCTCGATTTGAGGTACTGTTTATATTACTTCTCTAAATTTATCTTACAAATTTTATACGAAAATAGTGTCATGTAATTTATCTAAATATTGTAAATTTTGGTAGAACAATCAAGACTTTTTTATAATTTTTAAAAGTCTCAAAAAAAGAGATATAAATTCGAAAGAACTCTGCCACTCAATATATTTTCAAGAATCTAAATATCAATGAAATAACAATGAATTTTTTGTGAACTAATTATGAGTCTACTTATCAAACTGCGCAAGAGGAGCTATTCAACTGAGTAAGTAAAGTTGAAAAAAATTGAAATATTAGAAATTACAATCTATAAACTGTTCATTCCCATACTGCACCCCATTAACGATCAAGGGCTGCAACACATCATAAAGTCTCATCAATTAAGTTATTTTATCAAACATTAGCATTAGTGACCCACGTTATGTAAATCTCATGAATATAATAATATTATGTCTCAGATAAAATCAACGATCAGAAAATTTCACAAATTCTAGGTCAGAGGATAAATTTCTGACAAAAACACTTGATGTTTCTATTTATTTTTGTATATTTTCCTGACTTATTTTAGTCAAAAATTTAAATTCTTTATGGCGCAATTGACGTTTTCCCCCTAAAATAAATTTTCTTGATAATACGTAAGTTGTTTATAATCTCGTAGGTACTTTATAAAAGCCACTTATGTAAAGCTGTAACATGATCAGTTTTACAAATATATTTGGTAAAGGGTGTATTTACTAGCAGCAAAAAATGTGTGTTTATATAAAAATCGCATATGTGTACGTAGTGCGTAAAATGAGATTATTACGCATATGTATGCACAATTTATCACCCATATTTACAGTATAAATATACCTACGTATGTGTAAAATATACGTACAACACATACGCACAATATTATATTCGGTGGGCACATAGCAAGTAGGGGTCACCTTGTATGTATACATGGTATACGTAGTACAATTTAAAAAAAAAAACAAATGCATACATTGGTATGTGAAATGAGACTATTCACGCCTACAAACGTATAATTTTTCACTCATAATTTGAGTATTTGTAAATGTATACATGTTATGTACATACAACACATACAAATAAAATTCATTTTATATTTTTCACGCATATTCTGACGCATGCAACTAAAACCACATAAAATGTAAAATTTGTCAGGCATCATAGGTGCACATAATTTTATGCATCATAAACACAATTTTATGCATCATACACCAAATTTTTTACAACATACGTACAATTAACTATTGAAAATACTATAGTTACTTAATTTTTGACATTGGTTTACAGGAGGGTGCCATTCTTTATGATACAATTATAAGAGTAAAAACTGGAATATACGGAGTTTAAATCCAAAACAGATTAATAAAATTTTAAATAGTTTTTCTTTTTTTTTTTATTGCTAACCCATCCATGGTTGTGTGGCACAATATTGTTTTTTGGACTTACAATTAGGGCCGTAAGTGTTTCAAAAAGGGATAAAAATTATTTACAGACAATAATTTTCAGTACATCATCGTATATATTTTCAGATGTGCTGATTCAAAATCTCATGAGATTTGTTTTATTAAATGCTCCACTGGAACCCAGTGGCTTCAGAAAAGTTGCTGAGTTACATTATAATTCCACTTGTGAGGTTCAATATAATTATCATTTGATATAGCTTAAATCTGATATGTAGCTGGTTCCAAAACCCATAAACTACTAGTTTTGATTTGATCAAATCTGAATGATTAATTCAACCTTGGTGGCTGATAAAAGTATAATCAGTGGGGGTAAGGTTATATTATCACGATGGAGGGCTGAAATTTTACTAACATGCCTTCACAGCATATCGCACCCTGAGAATGAGACTGTCGTAACTTCCATAATGGCCATTTTGACATTTTTATTGATTCTTATAGAGTTTTTCACGCAGAATCCAATGGAACTCTCCATTTACTTTTTTATTGAAAACTGACGAAGTTATTTGATAAACCACAGTTTTCAATTTCTATTGTCTTTGGACGAATACTGTTGTATGTTACATGCAACAGTGTTCTCCAATTCGCATATAATTTTATCAATGCTGTAAGTAACATACAACAGTATTCACTAAACTACAGATCATTTATCCATTGTTGTAAGTATCATACAACAGTTATCACTGAATTATTTATCATCATAATGGGAGTAAGTAACATAAGACATTAAGGAAAGTTGTTTTAAGTCTCGTTTTGTAACAAAAGTTCATGTTTCTACTTTGAAAATATTTAAATTTGGATGATAATTAATGCATTTATATCGTCATGAAGTGTCTCAAATGTGACCAGAACTTCAACTCGAGAGCTCTATTTTTAATTCATACCATTAATTGATGTACCACTAGTAGTGGAAGTGATGGAAACACAAAAATTTAGGTTAATATTAATCTTATATGTTAGAATATTTTGCTGAAATTTGTTCATCTGTGTGAATACTTCAATAATTTATTATTATTATTACTACTTATAGTATACAAGCCATAGTGACAGATCAAGCCTTCCAAATTATGACGATATTCCTGATGGAAATCCTAATCTTGAGGTTACACTGAAAGATATTGAGAAGCAGATAGGCAACAAATTTTATCTCGAATTTAACGTTATTCATACCGAATTTGATGTCGATAATAAAACGATTGTTGCTTCACAAGGAAACAACACTATTACTTTAAGTACTGTGGTAAGCATAATCTCAGTTCATTGACTATTCTGAAAAGTTGTCAGCTTTTATTAATCCTAGATTTTCACATTTTTGTACAGCCCTTTGATAATAATATTATTATCAATCGTGATGGCAAGGTAAACAGCCAAGAACTCAGTGATACTGGTGACAATGAACAGATAGATCCAACTTGGGAACCAGAACATAATATCGTCTACTGCGATACAGGTTCTGAGAGAATCAATGAAATAATTGATAATGAGATACAGCTTAATGAAAATGGTTTGGGAAATGACCGACAGTTAGAGAAAGTAAGTGAAGATTACAATAATCATTCAGTATCGTATCATTCTGCTATTAAACCATTTCATTAATGGACTATTACTTTATGATTATTGAACCACTTAGATGTCTGATAAGACAACTCGAACAAAGAAGTCCAATGTATCTACTCGATCAAAGAAGTCAAATTTGTCTACTCAAACAAAGAAATACAATATTCCTTCATGAAAATGAAAAATAAGAGCATTCAAATGGAAATTATCTGTTAGTAAGGTCAGACGAAATTGTGGTAAATCGTATATCAATTCAAAGAAAAAAAGGATGCCCGAACGTAGAATGAAAGCTCCTTGCCCTGAACACTGTCGACTGAAATGTAGTACTCAAATTTCTGATTCAAAATGTAAAGAATTATATGAATATTTTTGGGGTTTAGGTGATCTGCAACTGCAGCGAAATTTGTTGATTAAGCTAACTGAAGAAAAACAGCGCTCACACCATAGTCAAGAAAAATGAAGTCCCAATATTGGCTATTTTATTGACAATGGTCAAAGAGTCGAGGTTTGCAAAACTTTTTTCTTGAATACCTTTTGAATAAGTGAGCGATACGTATACAAAGCAAGACAAAAAGCAGATTTGCATGGTATTGTCAGCAATGATCTACGAGGTAAGAGCAAAAACTGTATGATGCCAGAAGAAGATTTGAATGAAGTTCGTGACCATATTTGATCATTTGCCACCATAGAATCACATTATTTGCGTGCGCAGACAAAAAGAGATTACATCGATGGCTCCTTAACTTTGGCTGAAATGTATCTCTTGTTTGTTGAGAAATGTCATTCTGAAAACAAAACTCCAGTTAAGGAGTATAAATATTGAGACATTTTTAATTCTGAATTTAACATAGGCTTCTTTCTGCCATGAAAAGACCAGTGTGATATCTGCCACGAAATTAATAATCTCACAGAAACTGAACGAGTGAAGAAACAAGAAGCCTATGATCAACATTTACAGAATAAAATGTTGGCTAGAAATCAAAAATCTGCAGACCTTGAAATAATGAAAAATAATACAGAAGATTACCGTGTCTGTGATTATGATATGCAAGTCATCTTACCGCTTCCTTCTGGTGAGGTGTCCTCATTTTATTATAAACACCGTCTAAATGCTTATAATTTTACTATTTATGATAATGTAGCAAAGGAAGGATTTTGCTACGTATGGACTGAGGAAGTAGGTGGAAAAGGTGCGACTGAAATTGCTACCTGTGTTCAAGAATACATCAAATCTCAATGTTCCAAAGTTCGACATTTAATTTTCTACTCGGACAACTGTTTGTCACAAAATAAGAACCAGTTTTTATTATATATGTATATGCATGTCCTTTTAAATTCTGCTGGTAATTTAAACTTAGAAAGTATAACCCATAATATTATCTAACCATCGGCCATACACAAAATGCAGGGGATAGTATGCATTGTTATAGAGAAACAGATGCAAAGAATTAAAAAAACGAATCCTATTTACACTCCAAGTCAGTTTGTTGGTATTATTCAAAGTGCGTGGAAGACTGGCAAACCATATAACGTAACCGAATTAAACTATTCCCAGTTCTTAGACTATAAATCATTGCAGAAGCTAGTACAATTTAAAACAAAAATAACTTGGACTGAGTTGAAGCGAATTAAAGTCAGTAAAAATGAGGAATCGAGCCCATTACCTTCGACAATTATGTACAAAGTTAATTGGGAAAGCGACTTTAAAAACATTGAATATACGTTGGAGATTCCAAGTAAACGCCAGCGACAAAGCCGCAAAATTCAACCTTTACCATTTCACAGTAATACTTTTTCGTCACCTCTCAAGTCCATGTACGAAAGTCCTAAGGGTATTCCTGCAAAGAAGAAAGACGATTTGATTTTGTTACTTCATATAATTCCGTCGATTCATCATGGGTTCTTCAATTCGTTGAAGGTATCTGAACCACAACCAAAATCAACGAAAAAGCCCATTCATGACAATATGGATGATAATGAGGACGACCCATTTTTCAATTAATAATATTGTATTGTCATATTCATTTTTTTTTTAAATACAAAATACTGACATTGTTATAATAAAATACATTTTATTAAGTAACTTCCATCAAATTAATTAAATTTTATGATAAACTGTCGCAATGTTATTTGAAAACTGTTGTAACTTAAGTGAATTGTTTCTTCTTTTGGAAACACTGTGGTAACTTCCATCTTACTTTATAAATATCTTTCTCAGTATTATTCTATCAATATTTTTTATTCAAAATCGCCATTAATTTGTTGTTAGAAATCAGTTTAAATTAATGGAACCGAATCCGCTTCAATTTTATAAGATTTTCATATAGTTTTCACCATGCAAACTTTCAAATTCATTTCCTGAACAAAATAGATTTTGAAGTTACGACAGTCTCATTCTCAGGGTGCGATATAAGAAATTGTGACACGTACAATTTTCCAATTTTAGTAATTACCCTCATCATTCACCTGTTTTCAAGTTACAGGATCTGAAAAAAAATTAGCCTAGGCTGTCTTTCATGAATTTATTTGACGTTACTTGAATATTCAAATCCGATGCCATATCATTTATTTTTGTAGCATAAAGAGAAGGTGAGTTATTTTATAAAAATTTGGGTGGAGATATGTTTTATATTTTGTGGACCACCAGTACTCTTCATGGGTCTGATGTTTCACAACCTCATAGCATTTTGAGAAGCTGAGTCCAATGCCTCAATGTTTAATGTCATAACTATATTTGTAGGCAAGTTAGGAGCAATGAAGCGTTGAAAATATGGTTTTTTGGTTTGATGGGTGCCAAGACCACCAAATGAATACGATTTTGCATAAGGTCAATGCCCATTGACTTGGTCAGCATTTTGATACTTGGCTCAAGTCTTTAGCATAATTAGGGCCAAAGATATTCCTCTTTTTCCTCAATTGTTTTTTCAATCTCATTTTTTGTTTAGAAATGAGATCTGGTTTGGACTCCTATATCCTTTGGTGACCTTAAATATAAATAAACCTCTCTTTCTGGCCAACTACCTTTTGTACATTTCAAGTATAATAATTTATGTTTATTTATGATTATACGTAATTTCAACCCCCATTCTACGTTGAATTGTTGGTGCAACGTACTTTTTTTGCATACTCAGATTAGTCTACTACAGTATAATATTAGGCTTCTCCAGTATAATAAGTAGGCGTGCGTTGAATTGTGTCTACAACACACTACCTATTTTTGTACCTTTAGATTAGGCTACTGCATTATAATATTAGGCTTCTACAGTATAATAAGTAGGTATACATTGAATTGTGCGTACATTGAAATTTTTTAGCACTCTCAGATTAGGTTACTGCAGTAGAATTTGTACAAATACATTAATTAAGCGTACAACATATTTTTTTCATATACTCAAATTAGACGTCAACAGTTTAATAATGTCTGTATATGTAAGATTGTACGTAATGCATACTAATTCCACAAACTCAGAATCAGCGTTTCCAGTATAATATTGTCTGTATCCATATTTTGATATGTTCTACGTAGATCAATTAGTATGAATTTTGGAATATGTGACACGTATAATATTAAAAGTAGGCGTGGTATTATACATGAAACGTATTTAGAAAGTACTATCTTCTCTAAAAAAAAAACTGAAAAATATACAATATTATACGTTAACGTAGGCTAACCATGCAAAATTGTGCGTCATATGGCTATTATGAATACGTGTAATGCACAGCTTTTGCAAATAGGGATGAAATACATTTGCTTAGATTGATAATTTTGAAATTTTTATGTCTGAGTGAATTACTACAGTGTATCAGCATTTGGTAACTAAACATATAATGAGATTGGGGTACCTTGGAACCCTTCTTTCATTTTTGCCTCTGTGTGAGTGAGAATTGAGTAAGAAATTTTGGACCAATAAATTTGGAAAGAACAAACCTTCAACTATGAAAAAAAAAATCTTACAAAATAATTAAGGCAGTAACCTTTATTGTTCAATGGTACACTACCCTAGTGTATTGGTGTATCATGGTACATGTTGAATCCCATAAGAGCAAAATATTTTTAAACTGAAACATTAATTGTTTTTCAACTAATACAATATGAAGTGCATTGCATTTCAGAGTAAATTTTTATTTTTGAAACAAATATCTACTATTGGAATTATAATAATGAGATTATTATTAAAAAATTTGATTGTTTTTCAATTGTGACACTTTCCTCATTAATTTACTAATTTAAGACATCTTTCACAGTATTCTAAACTTTCTCAATATCCAATGCTTCATGTTTTTGGGCAGTTTTAATTCTGAAAACTAGCAGAAAAACATTGAAAGGTATTTTTAGTATGTTCCATGGAACACCAGAAAATTCACACCCTGGTACACTAGTTTCACCATCTTACTAGAAATATATTATTATATTTAATCTAAGTGTTCTTGAATGTTGGTAACTCTGAATAATTTATTAAATTACCGTAAAACTTTTTAAAATACGTTCGAAAGGACCCTAAAGCTTTTTTCACGGATGTCGATATTTCAGCGAGTTTTTAGAATATAGCGTCAGTCGGTTCGAACACTTTTTCTGGTTGCACTTTATTTTATTTCTTAGCTGCAAGTTCGCCTGCATCACCTACAGTGTCAGTCAACTAACGTATTTCTGAATGTTGCGGCAGTTTTTCGCAACCCGGTTCCATTGTCGCTGATTCAGGAACATCGTTTAAGACCATAGATTTCTGAATCGATAAATTCTTATTTACAAAAGGAGTTATTCGATCAGCATCGGGTAGGCTCGCATTAAAATAATTAAGTATTTTTATTGATTACGTTAAGGAAGAAGTGGATAAATTAAAAGGTATCTGGGGCCAAATGTCGACATCAGAGAGTGTAAGAGATGGATCGAGTGGTTTAGGAGAGGAGTTGAAATCTCCATTCTCTGATTCGATCTTTTTTTCATCGGCATTTTTCGAACCTAAAATTTTACCCGAGGAGTCATTCAAAAAATTATACCATCGATACCTGAATTCAATGGTAGCAATTCTAGGTCCATAATATTAATGGCTGATGGTTTGAGATCGTTCGGTGGAGAATTTAGGTTATCAGTTGGAACCTATTGACCATTCGTCAAACTTTTTTTACACTGACCGCCGATTTTGCAATCTTTTCAAGTGCCGGGTGTCATCGATTTCGCAAACAGCGTCGTCAATCTCGGTGGAAACTTGTTCGCTAACCTTAAAAGGTTTGGCACCCAAAAGGTTTTCCACGTAGTTTTCGTTTGAATAATGTTCGTCTGAATTGTTTATTTCAGAAAATTCATTTTCGTTACCTGTTTGTTTTTTAAATAAAACCACATGACCCATTTTTATCGATTTTATCGAACTTTTTTCTTTTTGATGAAATGGCAAACAGGGGGTATCGAGAGCTGAGAATCAGCCTAATTTTTCATTACAATGTATGACGACCTTGGAACGCAGTTTGGATAGTACCGTGATATCCGGGTATCACAATTTGCACATTTTCAGCAGATTGTGGCCTACGCAGATTACATACCATGAATTTGGATGTCGGAGAATCGGTCAGATCGATCGAATCCTCTACCGACAGCTCCAAGAGCAATACTAATCGCTCGTTTTACTGGATCCGCCTGAACCGGTATCGCTAAACCCGAAGGAGGGAGCCAATTTTCACCAAGTTCAGCCATGATGACTTCGACCGAACATTCGATGGCTTTGACAGGATGCATAAGTATCTGAATCCGTATTCAAAATTAGGTAATAAAAAGAAAAATGTTCCACCGAAATAATTCGAAGAACCAATACTTTTTATTCGATGTCTAATTCGAAGATGAAAAAGAAGGAGTTATGATTCTGGGTGTGGAGTTGAAAGATGAGCGAATGTTAGGTCCATGAAGTCAAGAAGACGAAAAGTGTGGAAAAGTTCACCAAAAATACGTTTTTCGAATAAATTTTGTTTTTATTAGCTTTCTAAAAGGAAACACGGAAGATCACGGATTGTAAAATTAATAAAATATAAGAAAGATAACTTTTTTAGAAAATACGTACCTAGTGAGAATTTAAAAAACACAATTCGATGCGCATGCACTGTAAGCTGAAGGGAAATAAAATAGTTGTTAAAATCATATAAGTTCAGATTGTCCAGCGTTTGGTCTTTTGCAAAGTTATAACTCGATGAATTTTAGATAAGAGAAAGATGTCGAGCCTTGGTTGAGATTATGAAGAGAGTGGATGAGGGTACTTTTAATGATTTATTGTGATCCATCTTATCTTCATGTCTACGTGCATACACACGCACACTCTATCAATCCCCATACCCACACATACGGTCTTTTAGGCTAAGGTAAAGCCCGCTCTTTTTTTTTTTTTAGCCAGGTTTATGTATCATGTCGCGTAATTTGGATTTTTTCCATTGAACATTTATCATTTTTGGAATTTTTCCAACGCTATTCCACAGCCGGGGAATAATGCTCATAAATTGTAGACGTTTTTGTGACGAATTTTTTAGTTTTTTATTTAGTAATGTACGGCAGTCATGTAATTGTTAAATAATTACATTACCTGTATACAAGATGCTTTACATTTTCCATAAGTGGATTAATTTATCGCATGGCCATGTGTAGATAAAAGCTAGGGGAGTTTTAGACGTGTGTTTATTTCCACAGAGTTGTTAAATTTGCTTTCATTAAAAGTTATTATATATGTTAATAATTATTTTTATTTTTATTCTTTGTTAGTATTTAATATTATTAAGAAGTTCCTCGTATGCATCTTCCAGATTTTCTAACAAATACACATTTTGTCCTCATTCTTCAACTACTGCAAATAGTTTTTAATAAAGAGAAGCTAACTTTTTTGAAAAATTTTTTTTCCTTTGAGGAGTGGAGATCTGTTTTCACAAATAATATATCGAATCACACTTTTTTAATTCTGTTGGATTTGGGTGTGATTTTTTGAATTAATTTTTTTTTTTTTTTTTTGCAATAGTTTGTCTTCTATATTTTCTCATACCATTTTTTAGCATTTCCTCACATTCTTTTAAAGAAATTTTTTCAATTTTTGTTACTGCCACGGATCGTTGGTTTTTCTTTTAATTCTAATGAAATCAGAGGGACTCCAGTTACAATGTTTTCCATTGTGTTGATTTCACTGTTAACTTGTTTAATGAGATCAAACCATGATGAGTATTTTGTTTTTTATTAAAAATATATTCGTATACATTCTGCTAGGGTGTGCATTACCCGCTATGCAGGATTTGATGCAGGGCAGTATTTGGAAGTGAAATGTATGTCAGTACCTCAGTCTTTCAATTAATCCATCCATTTTTTTGAAGCAAATTGGGGACTATTGTCTGATAAAATACATTTTGGTTTATCACATTCCTCGGCGTATTTTTACATGCAGTTTATGATTGTAGGGGTGTCCATTATATCGACTGGGTAAAGTTTTACAAACTTTGTGAAGACATAATGTGGTACAACAAGAATTTTTTCCATCACTCAACAGCCACAGGGAAGAGGACCAAAATAGGTCCACCTTTCTTCTTCGTAACTACATTTTTCATCTCCACATAAGGCATGTACCTACCTGAATTGTTTGAGAGTGATGCATTTTAGACAATTTTTGATATAATAAATATCATCTTCTTTACATCCTGGCCAGTTGAGAAATTCTGAATTATGGTAGTAGTTTTGTTTATACCCAGATGTTGATCATCATTGCGGTAATATTTGATGCATTGTTCAAATTTAGGTATGGGCAACTATAAGAATTTTTTACCATCTCAACTTTTGATATTTTAGTCACTTCCTTTGGTGTTTGACATTTTTAGGTCAGGGAAATTTTAGGATCTGATTTTTAAAGATGAAATTAATTTCACTGTACCATTTTGCAAAATTATGAGAGGTGACTATAATATCTAGGTTTAAAGGTTTAATTGTCTAGGAATTACAAAATTATCTTCTTCATAGATATAGGCTTTATGATAGAAGGAAAGATTATTGGCAATTTCATTTTTTTTAATTGCAACATGATTAATACATTTGATATTAAAGTTTTTCAGGGTTGTTATCCATGGAGCTACCCTCAGCTTATAATATCTTTTTTTCATTTCTTAGAATCAGCAGGCTCTGATGGTTGGAAAAAACTACTATTTCGTAGGCCAAGAGATATAAATAATGCTTACTTTAAGTGTAAATAATTGCCAAAATCTCTCTCTCATTTGTCATGTAGTTCATTTCTGCCTTGGATAGTAAACAACTGACCATGCTAATAATTCTTTGAGTACCATCATCTTTGAGTTGTTAAATGAAACCACTTACACCATACGCAGATGCATCAGTCATGATAAAAAATGGCCTGTCAAATTTGTGATGTCTCCTGAAGCTAATGGGAAATCTCTTCTTCAAATGTTTGAATGCAATTTCACATTCCTTGGACCATTCAAATGGGAATTTTCCACAGAGATGGTATAAAGGTTTTTCAATTTTGGCAAGGTGAGGAATGAAACCATGATAAACATTCGCTTTGTCCAAAAATGATTAAATGGCCTTTTGATTTTTTGAGGTAGGAAAATTTTCTATTACCAAGGCTCTTTCATTTAGAGGCCTAATACCATCTTTCCCAACCTAGTGCCCTATGAATTTTACAGATTTTTAGAAAAAGAAGCATTTTTCTTTATTGAGAGTCATGCCAGCATTTTGTATTTCAGTGAAAATCGTATGCAGGTGTTTCACATGTTCATCTCTGGATTTTGAATGTACCACGACATCATTAACTTTTGCTTCCACAAATTCTTCGGTTTCTTTAAGTACTTGGCTTATCACAGACAAAAAGGCCCTTTGGTCTAGAATGGAATTCTTGTAAATGTATATGGGCCTCCCTCAAAGACAATGGCACGGTATTATGAGGTTTCTTCGTCTAACAGAATCTGTAAAAACCCTTCCTAAAATCAAGAATGAAAAATATTATGCCTGACAAAATATATTTTAAGATATTCTATCAGCGGAACTTCATCTCCCTGGGTTTTGAGATATTGGTTCAAATTTCTAAACTCACCACAAGGTCTAAATGTCCCATATTTGGAAGGGACTACAACAAGAGGTATGCAGACAACAATTTTGAAATTCTAAATATCTCACATTTGAGGAGTGTCATTAATAACGATTTTCCGCCTGTAAAAGCGAACAAGATAGTCGACCAAATATTGAAATTGGGACCTATCCATAATCGTATTGGCATATGCAGTATTGGTATGAAACGAACTTTAGCACCAAAATTCAGAGGCTGCATCGCCATAATGACAGCAGTTAATAAGTTCAAACACACAGCATAACCGGTAATGTCGGATGGATTCACATCAAATGTTGAGAAACAAACCACTGATCCTTCCCACCTCCACAGGCTAGCCTCTGGGAAAAGAAAGCTGAACTGCGAGGCGAGTTGAATCATTGATTGCAGACAACACTTGCACAGACTCTGAGGCAACACATGCCTCCACAATCCGAATGAAGTATTCAGCGAATATCCTGGAAAATTTTTCCAGTGAGCGTCCACTCCCATTGGACCATAATCTGCTGCCAAAAACGAATGAATGGCTTTGAAGGTCTTCCAAAGACCAATTACGCCAGTAAATAAACATGGACAACGCGGCAACCAACACCGCAAATAGGGAAGAGACGCTTGTGTGAGCATGAAATTCTCCGTCGTCTCAACAATCCCCAAATCAGGCATCATAAATTTTGGAAGAGCACATAATTCAGCCGGAGTCGGATATAAAGGAACATCTTGAAGCACCTGCTCACTGGCATGATCCATATTAAAATTTAATTTTTCGTCAAAACCGTGAAGAAAATGTCTTTCGATATTAATTAAACCAAAATCACGAATTAATAAAAAAAGAAAATATATACAAAAAGAAAATATCACGAATAAAAAGAACATTAACTACAAATCTAAAGAAGGACGAGGATGAAGGAAATCAAAACGAATCAACATGTCAAATACACCTAGAAGACTGCGATACCTCCATATATATCCGAGTTGTAAGGCAAGATGAATTCTTGCTGAACAATTGAAATATACTGGAGTCTGCCATCTCCCAAGGCCTACCCTCGATGGTAACAGTGCAAACTGAATTCCAGAGTCCCACACTAATACAGATGGTGTAATTTCCACGCATATGTATATTTTTATGAGAAAGAAATAAAAATCAAAGATATATTGTGCATCGATATACATTTTTGCAACTTATAAATATTTTCTCTCGACAGATAAACAACTAAAACAACGCACCGATAATGTAATACTGCAACTAACAGCAAAATTTCATGTGATTTGTAATGATTTCAGAACACAAGATGATAAAACTCCTGTTATCGTTTTAATTACAATCATCATACTCGCACACCAAACCGAGAACACAGGTTTGAAAATGAAAATTAGTGCATTGTCAGGAGCATATTTTGAACTAAATAATTCAGTAAGGCTTCTGAGAAAACAATTCCCATAGTTTACAGTATGAAAATTCCGAGAAGAAAAAACATTGAAACACCCGAATGGCTTGAAGAAATCAGAAAATTGCAAAGTTGCACATCCACGGAAATACATGGTGTATACAGAGATCTAAAAATATGTTAAAAATTCTAGACTTACTTGCAGATATTTAATTAATCAATGAAGCAATAATCAATAAATTTGAAAGAGAACCTTCAAAATGAATAAAACGCAGAATACAAGTGCTTGGAGACTTTGACACATGATGTTGCAACGACATTACACTATCTCAAGGCAACAATTTCATAGAAAACAAGAAAAATTTAAAATCTCAATACGAAAAACTTCGAGAATCTCTGATAGAAAGCCACACAGAATTATTAAACGTAACAAATGACATTAAAAACTACAAAAAGATAGAATTCGACAACAATAAAATTTTAAAAGAAAACGTTCAAGCATTAATAGATGCCATTCAAAACCAAAATAACGAAATAATTATAGAAGCTAGAAGAGAACTTATCTTCAACACAGCGCAAACACTACACGCTAGTTAAGTGACTGAAAATGCTAAACTTAGCCACTTATTTCTTTCATTCAAAAATAACCATCTCCCAGCAGCAATCTTCAACGAAACAACTTTAAAAGAAGACATACTAAAAATCAAGAAAATCACAGAAAAATCAAATTTTGCAATAGTTTTAGATGAAAAATCAATCCAATCTTATTACAGAACAGAATTAGTAAATTGTTACGTATCAAGAAACAAAATGGAAATTGAAATCAAAATTCCACTTCAGAACCTCCATGCCAAATATGAACTTTACAACTTTATTCCATTAGCATTTAGAACACATGACAATAAAATTTGTTTAAGGGATCAAGAACCTTCGATCTTATCCCACAACAAATTTGATGGGTCAATAAGAATTATAACTGGAACAGACATTGATCTTTGTGGCAAACACAGTCTGTTATGCTTTATTCCACAAGACCGCACAACCAATAATAAAGGAAATTGTGCAAGAGCATTATTTCAAGGAATGAAATATGAAGATATAGTAAAGAAATGTACCTTCAAATGTGAATTAAACCATGGAGAAATTGTAGTTAAACAAATTGAAATGAATCAATTTGCATTAACAAATGCTAAAAATCCATTAAAATCCGTCAACACCATAACAAAAACAAGTACTAGTATAACTATTAATGACTCATGGCCCGGAGCAACTCTACTAACAGTTCCATGAGTAGTAGAAATCCAACAATTACAGAGCAAAAACAATGCAGAAACGATCATCCTGGCAGGATTCTCATGTACAGATGAAGCGGATAATGACATCCTCATCGAACATCATCTGCCGCTAGTTTGGACGATATATCAATTCATGGAACTTGATTTCGGTCTTCGTCAATCGTTCAAATTTCCAAATATGTCTATTGCCTACAATAATAAATGGCATGACAACATACCTTACTTTTCATTAATAACTCCCATTCATAAACCTGAAGAAAGATTAAAATCAGCAGAACTAAAAATTCCAGACCTAGGATACCAGGACACAATCAACATGATACATTTACTACTAATCGGCTGGTGTGGTTTATTAACACTTATAGTAGCCATATTGGTTTACGTAAACTTAAAATTAAATTGTGTTGCTGTCAATGCACACAACAAAATAAATGATTTGGCATTGGGAGCAATACATCGTTAATGGTCCATAACTTTAAGTTCATTTTTACATTAAGATATAACATATTAGCATTAAAAAGCATAATAAATTTGATTTTGCCAAATAATTCTAATTAAGCCCATTTGCAAAATAAATTTTTATTCCCAAATAGCAAATTTTATATTTTTAGGCGATGATCAATTCCGCAACGTAATATTAAGAGATATTTGTGAAAAAGATAATATTGTATTATGACTAGAATTAAAAATATAGATTAAAATATAAAATTTTCAGGAACATAAAACTTAGCGAAGCAGGAGCTTCGGGCTTTCTTTCACCCGGGGACCTTTGTTCCGTCTTGTTTTTGCAGACGATTCAGTTCGTCTACAAAAACGTGTCGAACAAATTATTGACAACTATTATTCCTAATTCTCGGAATAATAGCTGTCTATATTTTACCTAGCTTCCCACGGACGAACGCCACCAGATATGCTGACAACAAAGTGTCATCATATTTGGCGTATGTTCCATTTCACGCCACCTTTTTGGTCGGCCATATTTGATTGAAACAAAGAAAACGAAGGTGATGTCTTGTCTTCATTTCGAAGGCATATTCATTCCTGAACTAGAAGTCGAGTAGAAACTTTAAGGTCCATACTCGATGTTATGGATATAAGGTCTCACTAAAATTAAGAAATAGTAATAAATATAATTTAAAGTGTTTATAATAATTAAAGTGAAATATTAATAAAAGATAATATTCAGAAATTATCTTATTTGTTGAGGTAATTTAAAGGTATTGAATTACACCCGCAACAATACCTCAGAAGGGTACCCTGTGTATGATGAATTCAATGTCACGATACATAAGAACCACTTTAATGCCTATTGATATATATAACGTACTCTATATACGTTAATGAAAATTTGTAGGCTATACTTCTCAACTTACTAGGTAGGTACCTATGATTTGAAATATATATATTTTATAAATCTTGAATTTCATTAACTAATTTTTCAAATCTAACTTTGTTACTTTTTAAAACTACACCCGCTTTTGAAGTTGTATTCATTCAACAGCATGTATACATTCGTACTAAACACCCATACTCATAAATAACCTTCATTAAAAATTCCTACCTGTAGGTGATGAAACCTACAGGCAAGGGGAAGAACTATTTTGTTCTAGCGATGTTAAAAATTTTGATATGTATTAATACGTATGGATACACGCAACTGTATCAAAGTATCTATACATTGCTCGATACTCACCATACGTATCGATATAGGTATTTTATACATTCAAAATAAAGAACATAAATAAATACTAACTAAATAAAAATACAAAAAAGTGTGCCAGGTCACCAACAGACAGAATGGATTATGGAAGTATATTCTTCTTAATATTTAATAATTACCACGGTTGAAGGCTTGATATGCAGAATGGCGGAACAGGGAAGAGAGATATTTCTATTTTATCAAGAAAAAAAATTATGGATTTTTGATACCTGTATCGGTATCGATACATGTGGTCAAAATATAGATACTTATGATACTCAAAATTGCTTCGATATAACATCACTATTTTGTTCACCGTGATTAACTGACCTGAATTGTCTCTCAGGAATAAGGAGCAACATTGTATTGTATCTAGTCATGGAGGGAAGCATGAAAGCCACTGAAATTGCGTTTGATTTGGTGGTTATGTCCGTTGCCCATGGTACTGTATCTGTGAATGCCTAAATATGTAGGTACCATATCGCTCATGTTTTCTTTACACCATGGAGTGTAAATCGTCATTTCATTGCTGTTTTCATCTGTATAAGTACAGAAATTTCGCATCTTTCACAGTTTTACTTAATTATTCATTAGCCTCTATCCAAGCTACAGTATCATGGGAAAGAAGTGAAATCTTGCATGAATTTATTATCCATATAAATTTTCCATCAACTTTAGCAGTTTGAAAATAAATGAGCGAAAATGAAGAAAATTTAAGGAAAATTTTCAATTTTTAAAATCTAGAAATTTCTCCTCTATAACTCAATGATTATTCAGTCTCTATTCAAATTAAGGAGCTGATGTTTTATCATAGAAAAGAATAGACATTTTTCATAAATCAACTATGCATATAATTGATTCAATCATATACAGCAGTTTAAGAGTAAACCAAATAAAAAACCCTAATTAATAGATAATTTCCATTTTTTGTATTGTTTCAATATTTTCAGATTTACACAAAACTCCCCCATGAATATAACCATAAGAGCGCTCACGTATTTTTTTCAAGATATTCTTAATATGTAGCAACTTGTAGAAAATAATCACGTTTATAATTATTCAATGAAGAGCCTAGTTTTAATCTCATTTATTTTAACTCCATGAAAGTAGTTAGGCTAAATAAGACGTGATGTTAAAATAAACACTTAGAATGCATAATAGAATTTTTTCATTACCACAGTACGTTTTTTACATTTTTCAAATTAGAATAATCAGAATTTTCCATGGTGGCAATAAACCACTTCTCAAAAATTATTTTGAATTATTTTTTCATTCATTGAGCTGAATTTAGTGATTAATTTTCTCATAACTTGTACTGTGCCTTTTCAATAACATAGGAATTAATAGAAAAGATTTATGAAAATAGTTTTTACAAAATTGATTCAAGAGCCTTGAACTATGTCAGGCATAACTGAAATGCTCTGAGAGCCTTTGGCGACAATTTTTATTTTCCTCTGTCCTGGGCATGTCTACCAGTCTAAAGTAATCTCATTTACAAATTGGTTATATGTACTTCTACATTAAAACTGTGATTTATAAATGTAGTGCTTACTTAGCCTTGGATTTTATAGATATTTATGATGTTTGTATCTGATATAATATGTTTCAGAACTTTGATGGAGATTTCACCTTTGCAGTTTGCTTTTATGTGCAAACGTATATTTCAAACTGAACAATACAAATATAAGTGGAAGATTCATCTGAATGAATTAGCATACCACCGAAATAAATTGCCATTTTTTCGTTATCAACAAGTATCCTTCATTGACCGGAAAACATTAAGCATTGTAGAATATTACAAAGACAGGATGTATCTCTTAATGTTTCCATGTTTCGGACGTCATAGACCAATTAGAACTGATTGGAATGTGGATGATTACTACGAAAATTTTTTTGTATCACCTGCCAGAAATTGGAATATTATTTATATTTTTAAAATGGCAACAAATATTACTGGAGAAATAATTTGTGTGGTTCATGACAGAATTATTCTTTCGGAGGAGGATAAAAAATTTCCCTCGCTAAATATTCCAAGTGACATAATTCTTCAAGATAATATCTATTTGAATGATGTTCTAACGATAAACTATAAATCTATCCATGTTGAAGAGATATATTTCCATGAAATGATAAAAAATCAGGATTCATTTGAGTGAGTTTTTTTCATCATTTTTGATAATCTCCAAAATTTATTTAGAATGGTAGAGGAACAGAAGGATTTCATATAATTGTGATATCATCAACATTTTCCTTCAGGGAAACCATGATAAATCACAAAAAACTAGATCTTATTTTCCCATCCCTTAATATTGTTTTAAAATAATAAGGAGTAGTTTTTATTTTTATATGTCGGTCCTCAATGCATATTGCATTGTAGGAATACAACTACTTTTATTTTAGAATATAAATTTTTTATTTATTGTTGAATATTCCACCGAGTGTGAGAAAATGGATGAGAGTACTTTGCATCAATAAAAATTCCTAAACAGGTTTTTATAGCATTGAGTACCCACGGGAATTACCTCACATTGTTTGAAAGTTATTCAGAAGGAAAGTTGAGACAAAATTACAGCAAAGCCCATTATTTAAGTGAAAAATTTATATTACTCTAAAATTTAAATACAGAAATTCATTGGGATGATGATGAGATAAAATGTACAAATATCCCATGTAGGAGACACTTGTGGTAGCTCTAGAGGTCTTCTCACGTTTTATAATTGTTGAAATATTTGAAATGTTGTACAAGCACTTGAAGGCTACACTGCTTTTGTATATTCTTCTTTATTATTGTTGTACGTCTTTGTGACTTACATATTCTCCATTGTGTTTTCCCTGAGTAAACATCAAGTGTATTTTCTCTCAATAAAATATGTAATTGGTGAACTATACAAGTGTTGCTATTTAGTAGATAATTATTATTTATTTTACAATTAACTACATAGTACATCAAAAACCCCTTCACATCCAATATGGTGGAAGCGCCATGTACTTGACAAAATGGAAATCCGGATAAACTTCCAAGGAACAGATTCCAACTAGTATTCGTAAGTATGGAGCAACTGATGAAATGGAAGTCCATTTTAATTATTTATTAGTGATCACTATGTTAAAACTGTCAACAGTATCAAATTTTAACATTCTAATAATTTTATTAACATTAGATAAATTTACCCTTAACTTACATATTGTATATTCAATGGAAAGGAGTAGAGAATAAGTAGACCTACATATAATTCAGGATTTAACCATGGTTAAGTACCTACATAATTGTTTTATTTGTCATCCAGAAGAATTCGACAGTGGAGAGTAAGAAACATCTCAGTGGAGAAGATATTTTAATATGGAGAATGGAGTAACTACAAGTCACAATAGGTTAGTTGTTTTTATGGAAAACACTATAAGAAGTATTTGGAGCTATGGTGAAACTTTTAATTTTATTCTATTTGTCATGACATCAATTAGTTATTGGTGAAAATTCTACGAGTTGACTAAGGGTGATGTAATATGCAGCACTCACCGCTATACATTTACCTCCACTAACACATACACTACTATGGGCATTAAAAAGGAGAAACGGAGAATAGCAGCTGCAAATGCGAATTTAAAGTTGTCAGCAACATTATGCACACAAACAAAAATGGAATAAATATGTAGTCACCTTATCTGAATTCTGGGAAAGATGGAGTTACTTACTCACACATTAACATATATAGGTGAGATTGAGAGAATGGAAAGTCTTTTATAGGTATATGCCTATGCTAGTAAGTATCGTGGCTCCGCCCACGAGGCCCCGGCGCACAGGCGATGCGCCGGAGTTCTCCCACTACCTCTGGTAGTAAACATACTGGTGTTGAGGCAACGCCAGTTGTGAGGAACATGTACGAGGTACAGGTGTGTGACTCCAACAACATTTATTGTCTCCTGGACGTTAAACACATTATATATAAGACTCTACCCACTACAGTAAATGATAAAGGATACATCATACTTGTCATCAAATGATTGCCAGTATGAATATGATGTATCCCAAGGTTTAAATTTAAGTCAAAGATAAACTGAGATTGCAATTTAGTCATTTGTCTTTTGTTTCGTTAGTTCAGCAAATTTTTAGAGAAAAGTACGATGAAGAGAATTGTCCAATGAGGATTGATGATTGTAATTGAATCATACTTCGTTGAATTTTATTGGAGATGTTCAAAGAATGACTTGAATTCCAACTCACAATATTATAGTAAGGAGTAAGTTAAGGATGATCAGCTAATTTGACTAGTAGTGTCCTGCTAGTGAACATTGTTCTTAGTATGTTGCAATTTGTCATTACATTTATTCTTTTATTTGGAATATTGCTTTAATTTTGAATTTATTGCTGTACTTGGTGTGTCGATTTTTTGACACGATCTTAACTTCAATCATTTTTGGACTAAGGTAAAAACTTTTGCTCAAATGTTTGAGTTTGTTCACTCATCATCGTACATTTTGTGGTGCAGCGGGGCTTTAGCCTATCTGTAATTTGTTTGCAACTGTCAATTTTTGCAACTTTTGTGGTGGTGCATGGCACAGGCCAAAATTTATATAGTATTTTTTAAAAAGGTGACGAGCATTCTTTATGGCCAAGCGTTTCTCAATTAATTATTGCAAGTGATAATCTTTTACTAATTTATTATGAAGTTTGGTTCGATCTTCAATCTGCCATTAAAGATTTGTTGATTTTGTTCATTGTGAGGAAGATGTTGTTTCTAGTACTTGTAAATTAATGATGAATTTGGAAAAAAATGTAATTTAGAAACATATCAATAAATGGGAAAAGTAAATTTATTTAAATGCATATAAAAATGAAATTTCAAATTGCAATCTAGATAAATGTATATAAATATGTATATATATATATATATATAAATATGTATATATATATATATATATGTGGTGCTCTTTAATTTATCTATTTAATTTAATTGCTCAAATTGTTGCGCTCTATGGAATACCTTGTCAAAAAAATGTATTCTCACCCGAAGGTAATCAACAGGTATTTTGTGTGTTCTGCTACTTCATATGTAAACATATGAGTAAGCCAAAACCTGGATGAACACTGTAAATTTTAAAGCCAGTCCTGATGGTTTATAAATGGGGTTATCTGCACTCACACATTAACACATACTTAATAATTACTTTCATTTGTGGGAAAGGGTTGTTTCATCATTTCTTGTATAAATAATAAATGGCGGTCTGGTTTGAGTACTGAATTATGACATCATTATCTTTGTTAGAATAGTCACAATTTGGTACTCATACATTACTTGCATGTACATACAAGTAATTACAATCAAATATAATTGTGCATTTGTTTAACATCATAAAGACAAATATTTTCTGGCCTATTGGCAATAACTGTCATTGAGAGTAAAAGCCCCTTCATCTTATATGAATAATGTACCCACAGTTACTACTCCCCAGTTTTGGCAACGCAAAATGATAAAAATGGGCAAGACTGTGGGACTTACGAGTTTAGCGCCATTTTTAGTACCTCTCCCACTTTGCCAGTACATTGATAACAGCAGCAATGACTCACTTGTAGGACTCCTTTTGGGGATCCATGTAGGCTGGTTATTGGGGTGACTGTTTTTTCCCCTTTGCTGTGTTTTGGGCATAGGGATGGAATTGGAAGTGCAGAGGTTTAGGAGTTTTAAACTCCAGTTTCCTTAACATGGGGGAATTTAAGTTACCCTGCTCTGAGTATGTAGGAGTTTGGAACAGAGGGGCTCTATGATCTGCAAAAACAAATTTTGCTGATTCTGGGGTTGCTTGCAGAGGGAGTTCTGGCTTTGGGGTTGCCAAAGTTGGAACCTTTCTTTTGGGTGACCATGGGGGTGAGATGAGGGGTAAAAGAGGAGATGACTTTTGCTCCAGGATTTTGGAAACTGGAGTTTCCGTGTCCAGAAGCAGTTCCTCCTTGATCCAAGGCAACTCCTGATTATGTTTAAGAAGATGTTAAGCTTTGAATTTCTCAACTGCTTCTTGTTCATTTACAGTGTTGGTCGGTTTAAAAGGTTTGTTTAGTGGTGACAACATTATGAGAGTCATAATAAAGAGGAAAGAGCAATGTATATATAATTTTAGTAGAGAAAAAATGATATAAAATATGTATGGAAATTTGATCTAAGTTGAGTGACAATATAACGGTGAATGATTTTTCATTGCAAGATTTGAGTCGATTGCAGTGTCGATATGTCTTCTTATCTGAGGTTGTCCTTTTGTGGAGGAGATAGCATTTAAAATTCTCTACCATAAGAAGGTTTTCCTGTAAAATTCTGATCGGTTTAAGCAAAATTAAGTGTGAAATAGATCTGAAGTTCTTGAGAGATCTTCAGTTGATAAAGAGATTCATCTTTTGTATGTGACGTCACAGCCTTTTCTGACATTTGGTTATCTTTGTTTAACATCAGGAACGTGTTGCAATATTTGTGTTCCATATCACTTGTGGATTTGTTTATTCTTGTATCCACTTCTACTATTACTTATTTCCAGAATGTCTTTTGTCTCGTGGGATTCAGAGTTTGTCACTTCTTTTTTAGCTGATTCAAATTTCATCCTAGGATATTTACTTTAATGATTTTATTTCATCCACATTAATCGCTCAGACCTATGATTTGGATTCTAGTTTTTTGTGTTTTTACTCCCTAATAACCTGCCTCTTTTTCTAGTGTATAGGTTGCCTTAGGATCATACGTTTTTGTTGTAATGTCCAAAATTTTTCATTGACTTTTTTATTTTTGTTTTTTGTGAATTTTCCATTTGTGAATAATTTGTTTCACTGGTTTCAACTGATTCTTCTTCTATGTTTTGTTTTTATATTTTTTTAGACAAATCTGTCATAATATCTTGGGTGTTTTTTCTTTCCATTTTTGATATTCTCTTATCGTAGTTTACCAAAAAGGCAGACTTCAATCTGTCCAATGAAATAGTTCTTATTTTGCTAGCTATTAGTATTAAAAATGTTTATTCATTGCATGATACTACTTTGTAAGGACTGGCATATTGTTTCTTCAGAACAGACCTTATTTTTTCTTCTCTAAAAAATACATGTGGTGTATTGGCAAAGTGTTTTGAGATAAAAATCTTGAGGTGGCCACGACAAGCTGCCTGTTGAAAAAAAGGTATTGGCATCCTTTCTTACATTTTGTACCATTATTTTGTAGCTAACTTCTGTTGATTCTGTGAAGAAGTCCCCTGGAAGGTGTAGCTCTTTGTCAAATATTAATTATACTGCGGAATATCCTGTATCCATTTGTATGGGAGATGGTAGGACCTAGAGAATGGTAGGAAGTATCTCAACCCATCTCTTGGTATCAAGAGCCATGACTGAGGCTTTGAGTGCTTTGTGCCATCTCACCTGGACTCTTGGTGAGGTTCATCAACAGTGGATCCAGATGTGGTTACCGAGGCTAATTTGCCAATGTTAATGGAGTAAGAGACAAGGGTGAGTGGGGATAATTTGGGAATTTCTTGTTGGATATGTGGATTCTTTGGACTAATAGTGAGTTTTTTATACAAGTTTTTATTTGATTTATTTATATTATATAATTTTAACGTTATTTTTATTTTTTTTACCAAAGGTATTTATTTCAAGAAAAAAAATTTTGTTAGAATTTTATTAAATTTTATTATTTTACTCACCTAATAGTAGACTTTTTATTTTAAAAAAAGTTTCCAAGAAGTTAGTTTTTTTAAATAATTGTAAAATTTTAATTGGTGTAACTTTTTAAGGATATAAAATTTATTTTGTTTATTATTTTCATCAATATGTTGATTTTATAAGTTGATGATTTTTTTAAATTTACTTTTGGGAGGATGACCTTAACTTAAAGAGACTTACGACTAAAACAAGACTGAGTAGTAGACTCTACACACAGTAACGGTCAAAAGAGGTAATAATGTACCTAATTAGAACCACTTTCAGTGTTACACCATACATGAGATATTGAACACTGGACAAGCATTAATACCTCTTATAATAAGTTAAATATTCAATTTATCATATACAAATATCGTGGACCTTAACGTATTTGAGAGACTGTATAATATTTAAAACACAAGACTGAATAAAATTAAAACTTGTGGGGACTATACATCTCGTACACACGCCATTCCTCATCAAGTGTATTATATTCAATAGCAGATAAAATATATTGTTTGTTCGTATGCTCTTACTTGCACACACAGGCAAGTAAGATGCAAAGTTCAGCCAATCACAAAACGATAGATAAAGATCTTTTTAATGTCTCCGACCAGTACACCAACGCATTATGTCATTTCTTATCAGTTGCTTCCGCAATGAATAAGAAATGACGTGAATTCTACAACACACCTACATATGTATATGTACATAAGTGTGTCTGTGTGCGTGTGCCAAAACCAGTATATAAACTCTCCAAACCGGCTCTACAATTGCCAGTGTTTGCCTTGGTTTTGGCTTACCCATATTTATGTATGAAGTGGCTGAACACGCTTAAATTCTGTAGAATTTCCTTCTGGTAAGAATATCTCTCATGACAAGGTATTCCACAACACTTTTAATAAAATAATAATTTGTACGATAACAGTACATGAATTAATATGTTAATATTATATAATAAATTTAACGTATGGGTTTACAACCCTTTAGACAAGACTGTTTGTTAACTAGTAGCTCTGTGAGAGAGGTTCTAGGTACTAAGAAGTTACTGTCTAGGAACTGTGCCTTATTCCTTTGAATCGAGGGATAATATACTTGTTTGGGATATGTAAGTATATGTGTTGGATAGGCTAAGTGAGGTAGGGTATTGTTATTATAGGATTGTGCTAACTCACTATATACTCGAGGGACAGGCACAATTAGGTCATGAATATACAGACATTATATCTATATTCATTAAATCAAATACGGGTAAATTAGTGATTGTTTATATAGAGTTATAGGATGTTTTGTTGTTGATGAATACCTACGTTTTTTGTATTTGAAAACATGTAGACAAAAAAGTTCATCATATCTAAAAATAGACGAAAATATACGTTACACACACCCTCTAAGTTTCTTTTATGAGGGAAACACCTCAGTTTAGCAATAATTTGAGTTGGGATGAAGGTTTCATAAATTTCATTGTTGTAAATTTCATTCATGTCTTTGTGAATATTTTCACTAGATTTATATCAAATTTATCGTTGTATATGAACTGTTTCTTCATAAACAGTTTTGTCATTATTTTTAATGTGAATAACATAATTTAGATCCGTGACTTTCTTAATAATTTTCTGTAGTCCAGTGGTTTTCATTTAATTTTTTTCAATGTTCTTTGATTCTCTTAACAATACTCGGTCATTGGGTTTAAAGTCAATGTTCTTATGGTGAGCGTTGTAATGTTTCGCATTCTTTCCCAATGCCTTTTTCACCAGGATCGGAATTTTTTCTCTCATTTGAAAAAGGGTTCCAAACTCTTCTTCCTGAGACTTGGTATTATTTAATTCTTTTGGAATTTCGAGCAAATTTACTTTCAAGTTTTATCCATGAAGTAAATAAAATGGGGATTTTTTATTTAAATGATCGATTCACTTTTATTATAAGTAAAAATAATTTTGTTTATAGTGTCTTTACACTCAGATTCATTTCAATGTTGTATTTAGAAAGTGGTATCTTTATCACTTAATTAATTTTTTCCAGTAATCCCAGTGATTGTGGGGAGTAAAAGGATGAGTAAACCAATGTACTATTATTTTATTTGCAAAAATTTCCAACAAATTCATTAGCAAAATAACCTCTGTTATCAACCAAGACGTATGTGGAGGGCCGTGTGTAGAACAGATAAATTTTAAATAGCTACTCAATTACACTGTGGGATACCTTGTAGTGAAAATATGTTTTCACTAAATGGTAATTGTGGGTGTGTGTATTAGTGTACACGACACCACACAAATACCAATACAGGTCGGTTGCGTGTATACGAAGTTGTATGTGTGTGGGCCGAGCCCAGTAAACAATTAAGCTGCACAGATGAAATGTACAGCTGTGAGCACAAAAAGGTAGTTTGTGGGTTTTACCCCACTGGCCCGCTAGGTGGTCGACGAGTGTGTAATACACACTCGTTCGTCATTGACCACCCGTCGCCACACCACTCTCCTAGTAGTAAGTTTCTGAGGAAACTTACGGTGACCTGTGATGCCAGTCAAGTGTGGCGCGGTGTTCACTACTATGCTCACGGATGTCGTTCACATAGTGGGACTGCCGGGTCTCTTCGGTTTGGGCTTACCGAAGTTGGCTGGGAGGGTGGGACAGGATGGACGTGTACAGGGTGTTCGAGGCTGTGGAATAGGGTGCACTCGAGTTTGGGATCTCATGAGTGGAGTCTGGGTATGAGACGTGGGGATGCTCATGAGGGGCGGCGGGTAGGTTATTGGTGGCGCCATTAAAGGCGGCATAACCACAGCCGGAGGGTAGACCGATGCCAAGAGTTGTAGATGCGGGAGAATGGGAATTCCGGGTGGAGGCATCACAACTTGGGGAAGTGGCTTTGGTGTTTTTGCTAGGGCAAGCAACAGGGCGTTATGTGCTGCAAGCACGGCAGCAATAAATTGCTCACACAGCTGCAGTGTTTGATTCTGCGATACAGGAGGTACCACCAGTTGCAGTACAGGGGGCTGTACCACAGATGGGGTAGGCTCCTGTACGGAAGCCGGTGATGGAGCAGGGGTTTGGGACCAGGTTTTGCCGCGTCTTTTGTCCCGTTTGAGTTCCATGTAGGAGAGACCAAGAGCGCGAGCTTCACACCGGGCACAGCCAACTGCCTTACGGTTCAAACGGGGACGCTTTGCCAGTTTGCTATCAGCCGGGAGACTCTTAGCAAGGGAGGTGGATGGCTGAGGCTCGGGGACATTTTCGGGCGAAGGTGTTGCCGTTAAGTCGATAGCGGAGTGGTTATCGATGGCAGCACTTCCTGTCGGTTCAACCTCTTCGTGTATTGGTGAGATTACGTGTTGAGGGACTGACGTGGGTGTTGGGGAGATGGACGGTTGGGGCCGGAGTTGGGTCGACGTCCATCGTTGTCTCTTCCTGGGTAGTCGGTGCGACCGAAGAACGAAGTAGAGGCAACTTGCCTTTCAGGACCGACGATAACTTTTGCGTGGCTACTGGTGCCTCCACAACTTTGGAAGTCGACGGTTGGAGCTACCACTTTGTTGCTGCAGACGGATGTTTGAAACCACTGGTACGCAATGTGGCAGTCGCTTCTGCTCAGCACTTCCGAAGGGGAAGTGGTTCAATCTGTTTGACCATCTTGAATGGCAGGAATTCCCTAGAGGGGAGGCTCGCTGAGGAAGTCGGTTGAGGACCGGGCAAAGGTCCCTTAGATTGAATGCGCTGTATGACTTCGTCAAATGTGCGGGTGTCAATCCGCGCATTGCTTAGTTGTACAGCGGTCCGAGTGTGAGGTGGCATCTCCAACGAGTACGCGGTCTTCCTGGGGAGCAGAACAAAAACCCGAGAACGAGAGCTACGGACAAGGCCGCGCTGTACAAACTCAGAGCCCTAAGCCGCCACTCCAGGAGCAGGTTGGTACTGTCGAAGGGGCACACCTCGACCCCTGGCAGCAGACTCCACCCTCTGCCTCAGTGTCAATCACCGTTGCGGTACTCGAGAAGGTGTACGGCTTGTACCCTCTTGTGCAGGTCCGACAGAGGTAAGCATCACGGATGACGCCGATACTTGATCAGACGTAGAGGACACAGGCAATGTCTACTTCACCGATGGAGAGGTGGCAGTAGCCGTGGAGGAAAGAGACAGGGCAACGTCAGCTGGTGATGTCAGGGAAGAGAATGTGGGAGAGGGGGAGCGATGGTCGTCTGCACAAGGAGATGACGGTGCATATCTTCCGAGATGTCGGGAATGCTGGGAGAAGGACGCCCTTGGGACATTTCACCAGTCTATTACGTTACGTGAAATAAGATTAAAAGCGCCTGATGAATAGCATTCGATGAAGATTATTTAACAACCGGACGCGTCAAGAGAAGAGTGAGTTTCTAAAACAAGAAGTTTACTCGTTTTCTTGACCGTAACCGTCGTTTATTTTCGCCTCGTAAACACGAGCGAAGGGCGGTTGCGTTAGCTGTTGTTGCACGTTAGTAATACGAGTTTATTTTGTAGGGGGGCCTGTTCGTCTTCCGATGATGAAGACGCGTCACACTTATGCGACTGGGTGGCACCACGAAACAATTTTTGTAATACGTCGTCGTCTACAACGCTTGACTTGTCATCAGTTGTGTGAGCCAACTCGGACGTGTGCGGGAGGGAAAGGGGAATCGCAATCTGTTCGTTGTCAAGCATAGCATCAGCTGTTTGACTAGAAGACTGGCCGATGGGGTGCGGTTGTGTATATTCCTTCGATAACGCTTCCAGAGGCGATTTTTTATTTTGATCGGGTATAATTACGATTGGGGAAGAATCGAGCGTGTCGTCTGTGTGTGTAGACGACGTTGAAGGTTGTGGTGAGGCATTCGAGGGTGAGTCGTCGTTTTTAGGTAAAACGACCTCAGATGACAAGTCAACTGTCGGTCCCAAAGGATTGTCGACGGAAGTTGAGTCATCTGGGTCGGCCTCTATGTCTGTGTAGACATAGGCCAACTTTAGGCAATCTATTGATACGCGTATGTGTCGTCCTTTTATGTCAATCACGAACCATTTATCCATACGGTTGAGGACTTTGTATGGTCCAGCGTACGGTGGGTCGAGTTCTTTACGAGGTGTATCAACGCGTAGCCATACGTTTTGGGCTGATTTCAGGTCATCTGGGACGTATGAGAGGGAGTCGTCGTGGTTGTGGTTGATTTGGGTGAACGCATTCGCACTTTCGCGAATGCGTTGTGGAAGGTTAGTACCGTCGATGTGAGTGACGACACTTGGTGGGCTATCTTCAAAGAAGTCAGCTGGGAGACGGAGTTCTTCACCATAAAGGAGTTGGGCTGGGTATATGGCGAAGTTGGAGATGACCGTCGAGCGTATGCCGAGAAGAATGAGAGGCAAATTGGCTGCCCATTCTCCACGCGAGTCTTTAGAGTTCTCGCGGGTCATGATGGTGGCTTTGAGAGTTCGATGCCAGCGCTCTATTTTGCCATTCGATTGTGGGTGGTATGCCGTAGTTGAGATTTTGTGTATTCCTAACTGGCGTGCAACTGAGTTAAATAAAGCGCTTTTGAACTGGTGTCCCTGGTCCGTCGTTATGGTTTCTGGGACACCGAAGGAGGACACCCAGTGTTGGACATAGAGTGTTGCCACTCGATCCACGGAAATATCCGTTGTCATGATGGTGTGAAACCATAGTGTGGCGTGGTCAATCATTGTCAGACAATGAAGAGGACCACTAACCATTGGCAACGGACCCACGATATTGATGTGCACATGCTTTAAGCGATTGGTAGGGCGGAAAGCTTGGAGAGGGGCTTTGGAGTGTCTCCCAATTTTGGCTTGTTGGCACGTGGTGCACTCTTTCAACCAACGTAGGCATTCGGATCGTAGGCCAGGTCAAATGAATCGATTAGCGATCAGACAGGCAGTTGTCTGGCCGCTTGGGTGCAAGAGCCCATGAATCGAATCGAAGATGGTTCTCCGATATTTGGTGGGTACGGAGGGTCGTTTTTTCCCCATGGATGTGTCGCACGTTAAGAGTAACGTGTGTCCTGGTACTCTGAACAATTTGAGAATGAGAGCGAATTTGGGGCCTGCAAGGTATTGGGCAAGTTGCGGGTCGTGTTGTTGGCAAAGGGCCATCACATTGTAGGGAACAACACAGGGAGAGGTAATGGCGGATATTGATATACACGACAAACGATCTGCGGCTATGTTGTCCTCTCCTTTGATGTAGCGAATATCCGTTGTGAACTGCGAGATTTACTCAAGTTGATTTTGCTGGCGTGGTGAAGCTTTCTCGCATGCCTGAAACAGGGCAGTCATGAGGGGCTTGTGGTCCGTATAGACGGAGAAAACACGCCCTTCGACCAGGTTACGGAAATGCTTCACCGCTGCAAAAACAGCGAGTAATTCGCAGTCGTATGTTGGATATCGGCGTTCAGTGTCAGATAATTTGCGGGAGAAAAATGCCAAAGGCTCTAGCAATCCAGCACCGTGTTGATAGAGGGTACCCCAAATCGCTTGGTTAGATGCGTCGGTTGCCAAGACGAGTTGTTTGGACTCGTTGGGATGCGCCAAAAGAGCAGCATTTGCTAACGCCTGCTTTAGGTCGCGGAAGGCAGTTTTGGCAGTGTCAGTCCAAATTATCGGGGTTTTGTGGCGTTTTTTATTTAAGTGGATAAGCCCAAAGTGTTTACTCTGAATGTGAGCGCAATGTTTAATTGTATGCTGGTAGAAATTTACCATTCCGAGAAAGCGCCTAAGGTCATGAAAAGTTTTGGGAAGTGGGAAATCGAGTACAGCTTGGACGCGTTTGGGAGTGGGTTTGATACCTGCGCTGTTGACTCGAAGGCCAAGAAAGGTGACCTCTTCACGTTCATGTTCGGACTTGTTACCGTTGACAGTGAGGACAGCGTTGTAAATACGCCGAATGACCTCGGTAACACGTTCTTCGAGCTCATCAGGGTTGGAGGCAGTAATGAGGATGTCATCGATGTATGCGTAAGCATAGTCGATGTCTCGCAACAATCCATCAATGTACCGTTGGAAGGTTTGGGCGGCGTTTGAAAGTCCAATGGGCATATAGGGAAATTTGTAGAGACCAAAGGGGGTTATTACGGCTGTTTTGGGGATGTGTTCTTTGGTCATCGGGACTTGGTTAAACGCCTGCACGAGATCTAATTTGGTGAATAATATTGCATCAGCTAGTCTGGCGTGGAAATCCATAATATTCGGGACAGGGTATTTGTCGGGGATAGTTCGTGCGTTGAGTGCTCTGTAATCACCAAGCATGCGCCATGTTTTGTCGGGCTTCATGTGCATATGCAAGGGGGATGACCAGGCACTTTAGGAGGGTCGGCAGTCACCACGTTTGAGCAAGGTTTGGAAGGAAAGGCGGGCTGCCTTTAACTTCTCGGGATGTAGACAACGGGCACGGCAAAACACTGGTCGACCTACAGTTTTGATATCATTGGTGACTTTGGTAGGGGAAATCCTCGGGCGTAAGCCTTCTTTACTGGTTACACCGGGAAATTTATCGAGGATTTTTTGGAATCGACTATTTGAGTGGGCGATGGTAAGGCAAATCTCCGGGGGATAGTCGATAGGGCGAGGTTTACCTACTACGGCAAGTCCTGTGGTCTTATCAAGGAGGTGCCCTTCGCTGACATTGGGAAGCAGTTGGTAATGGCTAAGGAAATCTGCTCCGATGATGGGATCAGCGATATCGGCGATGATATAGGCCCACTTGAATTCGCGGTGAAGGCCAAAATCAACCTGCACCAGCTTAACTCCGTAAGTACTAATTGGAGTTTGGTTCGCAGCGTAGATTTGGAACTTAGCGTTGCATTTCCGGTCTTCAGTGGTTGGAGGTATAGCCTATATCTCTGCTCCAGTGTCGACCAGGAAGTGATGCTCACTAAGCAGATCTTCCAAAAATAGACGGACCGAGGTGAAAACGAGTGGGAGTGCCATCTTGACTGACTCGTTTACTTGTTTCCCAAGCAAGTAGGGGATTTGGAATTGCGACGATCGCGATTTTGGGGTTTGTCCCACTACAAACATGGGGGGTCAGAGCAGTTGCGCGATTTCCTCCCAAACTGTTGGTGATACCAACAGTAGCCATCGCGGGAATGGGAGGGAGAGCGGGTATTTACCGGTCTCTTACCATCAATGACTCGTAGCATTCTCCGTGGTTTCGAACAACCGGAGCTAGAGTCACGAGAGCGCAATCTGTCTCTGGACCTGGCATCGTGTGAACGCGAACGCTTATGTTTGGGGAACGGGGCGGGATCATTAGGGGGGTCGACGGAACTCACCTGTTTTCCTTGCAAAAGCTATTGAAGCAGCTGGGTAATTGTGGCTAACTCTGAGGAATTAGCCGTTGGTGCTGTCAACGGGGATGCCGCGGGAGTTTCGATAGCGGAGATAGTGCTAATTGCAGGGGATGTCGACGGAAAGGTTTGATCGAGAGCTATTGCCTCATCACCTTCGAGCGCTGCCTGTCGAGAGGTTGCGGGCTTTGTCATGGCCAATGTCTGGCGGATATTGACCAGGAGTGATTGGAAGAGAAGGTTGCGGAGGACATTCTCATTGACTATTCCTTTGTTTAGGGTAACGAGGCTGCGATGGTACCCCAAAGGCCTCTCGGAAAGTTGATGATGGGTGTTTTCCAGCAGAGTTTTTATTCGGGTGTAGGAGGTAATTGTCGAGGAATGGACCAAAGTTTACAAGCGTAGAGGACTGCGGGATTGCCTAGTTTGTTGGTACATTCGACGATCGCATGCTGACATTTGGCGTTGAGTGGATGGCAGACGTGGGGTTGGGCTTGTTCTCCGTCCTCCTGGGAGGATTGCTGACTGTGGCCTTAGCAGGCGTCAGTGGGAGAACCAGGTCGTTGAGGGACGACGGGGTTAGTTTGAGGCCATGGTGGTAATTGAAGAAGGAGGCTAAGTTTGCACTTTCCTCGTCGGCAGCTGATTGCCGACTGTTTGTTTCTCTTTGGGATGGCTGGTCGGTACTTGCGTACTGACGTCGAGCCTGGGAAGAGAAGAGGGAAAAATGAAAAAATAGGGAGATGGAAAGGGAAGGAGAAGGAGAACCTTCTCCGTCGGCTGTCGAATGCTGACTGATTTTTGTGGATGTTGGTCGGTACTTAAGTACCGACGAGCAATGAGGGAAAGGGGAAGGAGAAGGAGAACCTTCTCTGTCGGCTTATGATAGCCGACTGAATTACTTCTTCAGTTTTTGGTGAGTATGCCAACGTTTGAAGAAGAGGCGTGGTTTGGGAAATCAGCTGTTGAAAGCCAATTGGTTGTTGTTTCCAAGCTAGTTGGAAGCGTTGGGGAAGGAGGTGACGGTTCCTTACCTTGTTGATGGTGAAACGTCAACAGCAAAAATAAAATACTTACGTCGGAGGTCACCACTTGTGGGTGTGTGTATTAGTGTACACGACACCACACAAATACCAATACAGGTCGGTTGCGTGTATACGAAGTTGTATGTGTGCGGGCCAAGCCCAGTAAACAATTAAGCTGCAGACAAAATGTACAGTCATGAGCACAAAAAGGTAGTTTGTGGGTTTTACCCCACTGGCCTGCTAGGTGGTCAACAAGTGTTTAATACACACTCGTTTGTCATCGACCACCCGTCGACACAGTAATCTACAGATTTTGAATGTTCAACTACTTCATATGTAAACATACGGGTAAATAAAATGTGATTGAACACTGGTGATTATAGAGCTGGTTTGGACGGTTTATATATAGGCTTATTTACATGCACACCAATACACATATGTAGTAATTATGTATGTTTGTGTGAACTGCCCAATGCATCATTTCTTGTGGTGATAAGATGGTGCAGTTAGTTTCTCCCAAAAATCTTTGTGGTTAGTTTTTGTTTGGAGTGTATGGTTAGAAATGGGAGTGTGGTTTCAGGGCTACCTTGAATTCCAGTCCTCTCAACATGGTGAATTTGAGGTTCCTTGTATAGAGTATATCCGAGTGAAGGTATGGGTGTGTATGTGAGGCTTCTCATCCCCAAAGACTGGCTTTGGTGATTCCTTAATCTCCTGTTAGGGTAGCCCTGACTTTGGCATTGCCAAAGTCAGTGCTCTCCTTTCAGGGGATTTGGGAGGCAAGATGAGAGGTGGGGGTGAAGATGACATTATCTCGAGAATTTTGTCCACAGAGGTGCCTTGTCCATCAACAACTCCTCTTTGATTTTTGAAAACTCCTAACTCTATTCAAGAAGTTGCTGTGTTTTTTAATTTCTCAGCAACTTCCTGAACATTTTTTGTGCTAGATGTTTCAAAAGGTTTTATTATTGGCAATGACATTATTGGAGTAACAAAAAAATATTTTTTCCAGTGACATTTAAGGAAACCAAACATGTCTAAGTCAATTGACAGTAGAAGTGCGGGTAATTTCATCAAAAGATATTTGATTGACTGCAGTTTTAAGACATTGCCTTATCTGAGTTTGAACTTCCATGGAGGGGATATTGCTCAAAATTCTCAGCTTATGAAAGTTTTCATATAAGATTCTGAACGGTTTAAGCAAAGTTGTGTGTGAAACAACTTGAAGTTTTTCGAGTATTTCTGATCCCAAAGAATCTCATTTCATGTGTGTGGGTGTGTGTATTGGTGAATACATGAAACCACACAAACATCAATGAAAGCGGCTGCGTGTTCGGAGAATCGAATGTGCGGGCCGAGCCCAGTATACAAGTTTAGCTGTATAGACAAAATATAAAGCCGTGAGCGCAAAAAGGTAGTTAAGGATATAATCCACTGGCCCACTAGGTGGTCAATGAGTGTGTAGGTGCCTCCTCAACTTTAGAAGTTCACAGTTGGGGGACCACCAAGTTGCTGCAGACGGACATTTAAAACTGCTGGTACGCAACTCGGCAGTTGCTTTTGCCTGGTGCTTCTGAAGAGGAAGTGGTTCAATCATCTGTATTGTCTTGAGTGGTGGGAATCCCACAGAGGAGAGCCTGCCAAGGAAGATGGTTTAGGATCAGTCAGGGATCCTTTCGATTGAATGCGGTGTACAACTTCAACGAATGTGCGGGAGTCAATCTGCAAAATGCTTAGTTGTACAGTGGTGAGGGCGTAAGGCTGAGTCTCCAATGAGGACGCAGTCTTCCTGGGTAGCGATACAAAGTCCCGAGATCAGAAGCTACAGATGAGTCTGCTCTGTACAATATCGGAGCCCCTGCCCACTACTCCGGGAGCAGGCCAGTACTGTCGGGGAAGCATGCCTCAACACCTGGCACCAGACTCCACCCTCTCCCTCAGCATTGGTCGCCATCTTGGTACTCTGGGAGGAGTACAAGAGGCGCCCTCTTGTGAAAGTCTGTCAGTGGTAGGCATTAGGGATGACGCCGATACTTGATTGGATGTAGAGAACACAGGCAATGTCAGCTCACCAGCAGAGAGGTGGTGATAGCTTTGGAGGAGGGAGACGAGTTAACATAAACTGGTGATGTTGGTAGGTGAGAAGGTGGGTGAGGGGGAGCAGTGGTTGTCTACATGAGGAGATGACGGAGGACTGCCATTACCACTCTCTGGTAGTGGGGAGTAGCCCTTAAAAGGGCTGTTTCTATATCGTCCGATAAGTCAAACATGCTGGGAGAAAGACACTCTTGGGACATTTCACCAGTCTATAGCACTCTGTGAAATATGATTAAAAGCACCTGATGAACAGCGTTTGATGAAGAGTATATAACTGCTGAGCATGTCAAGAGAAGAGTGAGTATCTAAAACATGAATTTTACTCGTTTTCTTGACCATAACCATCGTTTATTTTCATCTGGGAAACAAGAGCAAAGGCGTGGTTGCGTCAGCTGTTGTTGCACATTAATATTACAAGTTTGTTTTGTAGGTAAGGCCAGTTCGTCTTCCAAGGAAGAAGACGCGTCGTATTTATGCGACTGGGTGGAACACAAAACTATTTTTGTAATACGTCGTCGTCTACAACACTTGACTTGTCGTCAGTTGCGTGAGCCAACTCGGACAAGTCTGGGAGGGGAAAGGAAATTGCAATCAGTTTGTCATCGCTCCTAGCATAAGCTGTTCGACTAAGAGACGGTACAATGGGGTGAGATTCTGTTATTTCCTTCGATAATGCTTCAGAGGGTGATTTTTCATTTTTATCGTTTGTAATTACAATCAGGGAAGAATCGCGCGTGTCGTCTGTGTTTGTAAATAACGTCAAAGGTATGGGTGAAGCATTTGTGGGTGAGTCGTCATTTTTAAGTAAGATGTCATCAGATGACAAGTCAACTGTCAGTCCCGGAGGTTCATCAACGGAAGTTGATTCATCTGTGTCAGCTTCTACATCTGTGTAGACATAGGCTGACTCTAGGCGATCAATTGATACGTGTGTGTGTGTGTCATCCTTGTATGTCAATCTCGAACCATTTATCCGTATGATTGAGGACTTTGTATGGGCCGGAGTATGGTGGATCGAGTGCCTTACAAGATATATCAATCCGTAGTCATACATTTGGAGCTGTTTTCAGATAAGCTGGGACCTATGAGGGAGAATTGCCGTGGATACGAGTAAGTTGGGAGAACGCATTTGCCCTCTCACAAATGTGTTGTGGTAGATTAGTGCCATTGGTGGGAGTGACAACACTTGGTGGGATGTCTTTGAAGAAGTCAGCTGGGAGACCGAGCTCTTCACCAAAGAGGAGTTGGGCTCTGAGAAGAATGAGAGGCAAGTAGGCTGCCCATTCTCCGCGCTAGTCTTTGGAATATTTCATTATAGGGCACAACACAGGGAGAGGTAATGGCAGAGATTGAGATTTGCGACAAACAATCAGCAGCTATGTTGTCCTCTCCTTTGATGTAGCGAATATCTGTGGTGAACTGCGAGATATACTCAAGTTAATTTTGCAGGCATGGTGAAGCTTTCTCGCATGCCTGAAACAGGGCAGTTGTGAGGTGCTTGTGGTCCGTATAGAAGGAGAAAACAGGCCCTTTAACCAGGATGCGGAAGTGCTTCACCGCTGCAAAAACAGCGAGTAATTTGCGGTACTATGTTGGATATCCGTGTTTAGTGTCTGATAATTTCGGGAGAAAAATGCCAAAGGCTCTAGTGATCAGGCACAGTGTTGATAGAGGGTAGCCCCTATCGCATTGTTAGACGCATCAGATGCCAAGACAAGTTGTTTGGACTGGTCGGGATGTGCTAAAGGAGCGGCATTTGCTAAGGCCTGCTTGAGTTTGCGGAAAGCGGTTTTGGCAGTGTCAGTCCAAATTGTCAGGGTTTTGTCACATTTTTTATTCATATGGATAAGCGCAAAGAGTTTACTCTGAATGTGGGCACAATGTTTAATTGTACACCAGTAAAAATTCACCATTCCGAGGAAGCAGCTAAAGTCATGAATGATTTTGGGAAGTGGGAAATCAAGTACAGCTTTGACACGTTTTGGAGTAGGTCTAATACCTGCGCTGTTGACTCGATGTTCAAGGATGTGAGCTCTTCACGTTTTTGCTCAGATTTGTTACCATTGACAGTGAGGCCGGCATTGTAAATGCGCCAAATGACCTCCGTAACAAAATCTTCGAGCTCATCGGGGTTTGAGGAGGTAATGAGGATGTCATCGATGTATGCATAAGCATAGTCGATGTCTCGCAACAATCCATCAGTGTACCATTAGAAGGTTTGGGTGCTGTTTTGAAGTCCGAAGGGCGTGAAGGGAAATTCATAGTGACTGAAGGGGGTTATTACGGCAGTTTTGGGAATGTGTTCTTTGGTCATGGGGACTTGGTTAAATGCCCGCACGAGATCTAATTTTGTGAATATTTTGGCACCAGCTAGTCTGGCGTGGAAATCCATAATATTCAGTACAGGGTATTTGTCGGAGATAGTTCGTGCATTGAGTGCCCTGTAGTAACCGAGCATGTGCCATGTTTTGTCGAGCTTCATGTGCATGTGTAAGGGAGATGACCAGGCACTTTTGAAGGGCCAGAATTCACCACATTCGAGCATGGTCTTGAGGAAATTTGGGCTGCCTTCAACTTCTTGGGATGTATATGACAGACACGGCAAAACACCTGTCGACCTACAGTTTTGATATTGTGGGTGACTTCGGTTGGGGAAATCCTCAGGCATATGCCTTCTTTACTGTTTACGCTGGGAAATTTAGCGAGGATTTTTTGGAATCGACTATTGAAGTTGGTAATGGTTAGGCGAATTTCCGGGGGATAGTCAATTGTGTGTGGTTCTCCTACTACGGCAAGTCTAGTGGTCTTATCAAGGAGGTGTCCTTCGCTGACATTGGGAAGCAGTTGGTAATGACTGAGGAAGTCTGCTTTGATAATGGGATCAGAGATATCGGCAATGATAAAGGCCCACTTGAATTTGCATCGAAGGACAGAATCTACCTGCACCAGCTTAACTCCGTAAGTGTTGAATTTCCAGTCTTCGACGGTTGGAGGTATAGCTGATATTTCTGCGCCAGTGTCAACCAGGAAGTGATGCTCACTAAGCAGATCTTCTACAAATAGACAGACTGAGTTGAAAAAAGAGTGGGAGTGCCATCTTGACTGAATCGTTTACTCATTTCCCAATCAGGTAGGAGATTTGAAATCGCAGCAATCGCAATTTTGTGGTTTGTCCCACCAAAAACCTGGGGTTCAGAGCAGTTTTGTGACTTTCTCCCGAACTGTTGGTGGTACCAACAGTAGCCTTCGCATGTGCGTGAGGGAGAGTTGTTGTTTCAAGGTCTCTTACCATCGATGATTCATAGCATCGTCCGTGGTTTCAAACAACCGGAGTTAGAGTCTTAGGAATGTGATCTGTCTCTGGACCTTCCTTCATGAGAATGTGAATGTCCACGTTTTGGGAATGGGGTGGGATTTTTGGGGAAGTCAACAGAGTTTACCTGTTTTCTAGTCGAGAGCTGTTGAAGCAGCTGGGTAATGGTGGCTAGCTCGGAGGAATTAGCCGTTGGTGGATTCGATGGGGATGTCGCGGAAATTGCTATAATGGAAATAGTGCTGGTAGCAGGGGTTGTTGATGGAAAAGTTTGCTGGAGAGATATTGCCTCATCAGCTTCGAGCACTGCCTGTCGAGATGTTGTGGGCTTGGTCATGGCCAATGTTTGCCTAATATTGACCAGGAGCGATTGGAACAGATGGTTGTGGAGGACATTGTTGTTAACTCTTCCTTTGTTCAAAGTGACGAGGAGGCGATAGTATGCCAAAGGCCTCTTGGAAGGTAGACAATGCGTATTTTTTAGGAGGGTTCTGATCTGAGTGTAGGAGGATGGGGAAAATCCCTGCTGGATTTGGTTACATTGGTTGGACCAATTGTGAAGCGAATTGTCAGAACTGTATAATAATTCTGACATAGCATTGGCTACTTGGGTTGGCAGTTGGCCAGAGATCAATTGGGTTGGTTCTCCATCCTGTTGGTAGGATTGCTGACTTGAGCCTTTGAGGGTTTCAGTGGTAGAACCAAGTCATTTAGAGACCACGGACCTAACTAGGAGGCCCTGTTGGCAGTTAGGGCAAAAAGAAGTTCCTTGTCAGCAGCTGGGTGCCAACTGTTTGAATTTTCATAGGTTGGCTGGTCAGTACTTGGGTACTGATGTCAAGCTTGGGAAGAGGAGAGGGAAAGGTGTATAAACAGAGAGATGGAAAGGGAAGGAGAAGGAGAACCTTCTCCGTCTGTTGTCGAGAGCCGACTGATTTACTTCTTCGGTTGTTGGCAGGTATGCCAACGTTTGAAGAAGGGGTATGGTTTGGCCAATCAGCTGTTCAAAGCTGATTGGTTGTTATTTCCAAGCTAGGTGGAAGCGGTGGGGTAGGAGGTGACAGTTCAATCTCCTGTTTATGGTAAAACGTCGACAACAAAAACAATATACTTACCACATCAGGAGGTCACCACTTGTGGGTGTGTGTATTGGTGAATACACGACACCACACAAACACCAACGAAGGCAGCTACGTGTTTGGAGAGTCAAATGTGCGGGCTGAGCCCAGTATACAAGTTTAGCTGTATAGACAAAACATACAGCCATGAGCGCAAAAAGGTAGTTTGTGGATATAATCCACTGGCCTACTAGCTGGTCGATGAGTGTTTAGTACACACTCGTTTGTCATCGACCACCCGTTGCCACAGTGTGAAATCACAATATTTATAGACCTTGAGATTATCTTTGTTGTGACAACTGAAAGTTTGTGTTCCATATCACATGTGGGTTTCTTTATTACTGTTTTTATCTTTTTGTTCATAATCCAACATTTGCTTGTCTCTGGAGTTTCTTTTGTCTCGTAGGATTCCATTTTTCATTGCTTATTTTTTAGTGAGTTTAAATCCTACATAGGATATTAACTTTTTTGTGAGTAAATTCTCCACGTTAAATGCTCCAACCTGTTATTAGGATACAGATTTTTCTTTTTTCTACTACCTAAGAGCCTGCCTCTTTTTAGGGGGCATAATGGGGCTTCCAGATCATACATTCTTTTATAACATTGTCCAAAAATGTTACAGACTTTTTAGTTTTTTGTGTGTTTGACATTTATGATTTATTTGTTTTACTGGTTTTGACTGACTCTTTTATGTTTGTTGTTTGTGAACCTGTTTGTGTATCATCTGCATGTTTTCTTTCCATTTTTGATGCTCATTTATCATCATTTACCAAATATATAGGCTTCAATCTGATAATTGAAATAGTTCTCGTTTCGCCTGATATAAGTATAACAAAGTTTTTATTATCATGTGATACTATATTGTAAGGACTGGCATATGATTTCTCTAGCGCAGACCTTATTTTCTTGTCTTTAACAAATACGTGTGATGTATTGGCCAAGTGTTTTGAGATGTAAATCTTGAGTTAACCATGTTGAGCGGCCTGTTTGAGGAAATTATTAAATCCAAATAGCATTCAAATGTATTCGAATAGACCAAATGTTGTTATAACTTCTGTTTTTGGTATGTCCTGTTCAACCATAAGAATTTGGTGGAATGCACAGTTGATGTCAATTTTTGTGAACATAGTTTTACCCTGAGTGTTCACATTAAAGTCCAAAATATTTGGGACAGGATAATGGTTGGGAACTGTTTTAGCATTTAAGACTCTGTAATTTCCAACAATTCTCCACTCTCCACTCGCTTTTTTGGTCAAGTGGATTGGGAAACTCCATGAGCTCTTTGAGTGGTGGCATGTGCCTTCACCAATTATGTGATCATAGTATTCCCATGATGCTTTGAGTTTGTCAGGCAACAGCCATTGAGCTCTATCATGGCAAGCCAGTCCTTTGGATTCAATATAATGAACTGTGTCATTTTTATATGTAAGATGCCTGCAAATTGATGGTTGGATGAATCTAGAATAGTCAGACAGAATCTGTAAGAATTTTTCATTGACTTTAGTACAGCTGAATGAATCTGTGTCGAATCTGGTAGCTAGCATTTTTCCATCCACTGAAAGTTTTGTTTCACTATTGATCAATTTGCCATTTTTAAGGTCAATGGCTAAATAGAAATGTGCAAGAAAGTCTGCACCCAGGATTGGGTTTGGAACATCAGCTATTGTGAAGGACTGCATCATGTCTTTTCTAAGTCGGATGTTAACTTTGCTGGTCTCAAATTCATAAACTGGAATGCTTTGACCATTTACAATACAGAGGTAGTATTTTAGAGGATCTACTTTTTGATTTTTATTTACTGGCAGTACACTGAGGTATGCACCCGAGTCTATTAAGTACTGTCTACTGTTTGTCTTGTCCTTTAAGAACAGGAAGGATGAGTATTTTTTTGAGGGGTCTTCGGCTTCATAAATGGCCCCTCATTCTAGTTTGACACATCCTTGTTAAAGGATTTGCTCCACCATTTGCAATTGTTGTTACATTTGGTGTCTTCTGCGCCAAACCAATTGTGGAAGAATCAAGTCTTCTTGTCCCAGGTTTGAGGCTGGGTGTTGGGCAATGATGTTCTAGGGGGAGCGGAGCTCTGACCCCTTTTTATGTTACTAGGTCTTTGGTCTTTGGACCGTGATTGTCTATTATTTTTATTATTATTATTGCTTTTAGATTTTGACCTTTGGCACTAATTTCCATTTTGTTTATTTGAGTTCTGGCTTTTGTTGTGCTTTTGCACTTCTGTTGTCAACTGAGCTATCTGGGCTCTAAGTTGAGCAATCTCCACAGTATCTGAGGACACGGCACAACACTTTTACGTAATTGTTTTCAGAATTGGTTTCATATTACAGTCGGGGCCACAATATTATCAGCTTTCTTCCGCAATTAACATGAAAATTGAGGCTTTGTCATCCCCAATCTTCATATCACCCACTACAACACCAACGATCTGTTTTTCTGTTTTTCCAAAAACATATTTTATTCTTGTGACATAACCATACCTAATTGTCCTCTTCTGTCAAAAGGGATTCCATAATATCCGGAATGGGCGAATAGTCTGATGTAGCATGCCACCGCAGATGTGAAGATATTGCTAGTTCAGTTGTATATTTTCTCTCTTGAACCTGCCTTCTAAAAGAGTTAGCCATAATTATACCTCATTGGCCTGAAATTCTGGAATCTCTATCCTCTGTCTATAAAAATTTGGGTTTTGTCCTGGTTGATTCTGCAGTAGTTGCATAATTAGTGCTAGGACGTCGGACATTAGCTGTTGCTCTATTCTTCCTCCTGCTAATATGTATTATGGTTTATTGGGTTCTCTGCTCTGGTAGTGGGAGGAGCCTTTTCAGTTTATTTTAGTGGTTTTAATTCCACACATACCTCCACTTGAGTTTTCTCATTGGATGAAAATACCAGTTCTTGTATCTGGGGTCGGGTTCCTTGGGGTTGGAACTTTGGATTATAGTCCAACCAATTTTTCTGCAAGTTCTTCTTGCTTAACTGCAGTTCCCAGAAATCTTAGCTCTGGGTGTTGAGAGGCCTTTACAGTTTTTTAAATGTCTTCAGATTGTCTAATCATAGTCCGATGTTTAGGGGGATGAGTCTAACCTTCTTCCTGCAGGTCTATTGTTTTTTTCCTCCTGGGTTATTTATTTTAAGAAGGGGGTAAAAATTCCCCCTTTAGCAGTCTAATTTGACAACCAATGGTATCTAGTCAGCAAAAAAAATGTTATATTAGTTGAGAAAGTAAGAATCCTTCCAGGACAGTCAAAACTTGGGTGAACACTAGTGATTTTAGAGCCATTTTGGATGGTTTGTATACATGATTATTTACACGCACACCAACCTACATATGTAGTAATTATGTAAGTTTGTGTGAATGGACCAGTGCATTATTTCTTGTTGTGATAAGAAGTGATGGGCTGGTTCATGTGCAGAATTGTGCAATTATCATATTGTTGAGATTAGACATATTCAGTACTCATACATTACTTGCATGTATGTGTAAGTAATTTTGATCAAAACTAATTTGTGCACATGATTTAACATCACTGAAATGAATATTAGCCAGCCTTGCAGTAGCAACTGTCTTTGGGCTTCCTAGCCAATTAACATCATACAAGATGTGTCCCAGCATACACAATGAGCATTTAGATTTTTTTCAGACTTATTACTTTTATCAATACCTACTAGCACATAAGAATGTTAGTAGTCGGTATTGAATTTTCCAATAAAATCTATTTCCAAATGTGAGAAAGGTTTTGGACTTTCAGTTGGAATATGTTTGAGATGACCAATCTCTTGCAGTGAATTTTATACCATTTGACATTTGTGACAGAAGAGAACACACTCGGTTAATTTTTGAGTCAAATTTTTAAAGAAATAATTTTTGTAATGAATAGAGACGAACATTTTTTCTATGTGTAACTATTTATTACACATTAGTAATAATTTCATTAATTCCCCAACTTATTACACACTTTTGACTCTTCTTCTTCATGAAACAAAATTAACAGTAAACTGTACCATTAAAATTTGATGAAAATAATTCATCCAAAAGAAAGACAATTGTATTCATTGACCTCATTAAAACACACATATAACTTCCTAGAAATATCTGCCCACAGCAGGTAAAACATTAATTCTCCTTCCTTCAGGTAACAACCAATAATAGTGAACTAACCCCATTATTACTTACCATTTTTTTTCTATGCTGTGTAAAAATTAGAATATAAAACTATTACATTGAAGAACACTATGTTTAGTTCAGTTCAGTACAATTTTAAGTCCTAATATTTAATATTCAATATAATTGTTAAAGATTTTCCTACTTTTAAATGAAAAATATTATATTTTATAAAATGTAATTTGTTGAATTTAAATAATACAAAGGAAGTTAAGGTCCACCTCCAACCAGCCCAAAATAACCAAGTTCTCTCGTACTACTAATACATTACAGTCCAATCAAGATACTATGGATGGATTGGCAGTCCTTGTAGATCGTTATTGGCTGGTATCATCTGTTGTAGATGAGGAACAATTGTTCAACGTTACAGTGAAAAAATTTCCGTCAAGGTCTTACAGGAATCATCTCAAAAGTAATGAAAGATATGTTTCACATTTGTTCTCAGCCATTAGGAAATTTATTAAAATTGAAGAGATGTTTGATAAGCACCGTCCCTCCAACAATGACCCTAATAGAAACACAGGTTCATTCAAAAAGAAAAAGCCTAAAGGCAATTCGGTATTTTTGGCCGCGACCTTCCAGAAAGGTAACGATCAACAAAAGGGAAAGGATAAATTCAATCCCAATAAATCCAATAGGCAGAACCATAGTGATTTGGGAAACTCATCTAAGTCTCCCAAATCCTCTTCTGTTTCAGAATGCCAAGAACAGGAAATGGTCACATGTGTGGCTCAAAACACTCCAAAGAGCATCTTGAACCTGGCTTACACAGCACAGAAGGCATGCTTATTCTGCACCAACCAGCATCCTTCCTTCTTCTGCCATGATCCTCATTATAATATGTTGGAACAAAGACAGAGGGAGTTCAGCATATGCAAGTTGTGCACTTGTTGTGCAACTTACAATGAAATGCAGGATTACCTAGAGAAAACTTCCCTCTGCTGCCTGTGGTTCAATTGCCATGCAATGGACACAGCTGTTTGTGTCCACGTGCGCCATACCCCATTCAACGAGAGCACAGGAACAAATTGTTCGTGAACCTCAAAGAGCGAAAAGACGCATACAGTAAGCACCAAGTTGATTTTACCACAGTTTCAAAACCAGACAATTTTGATACTATAAAATCACATGCGAAGGCCATTGGAATGGTGCAGCTCAGTGCAGATCAAAATAAGTGCTTACCCATGAGTAGTGAGTACTTTTCATCGTTTATTCGCACCAAGAATTTTTCAACTTTTCATGTTTTTCAAGCGTATGCTCAATCATCTCACCTGCAGAAGGCAGTCAAATTACGAGGGTTTTTTGATTCTGGCAGTGTAGACAGCTTTAGAACTAAGTCTACGCTTTCGTATCCTTGAAAATAAAAGGGTATGTAACAGAAGTTATAAGACTTAAAAGTGTTCAAAACCAAATGTCTAACGTTTTCAAATCTTGTCTAGTGGATTTTGAAATTCTGACACCAAGTGGGTAAAAGGTTCTGATTACTGCAAAAACTATTAATAGTATTACTCATAATCAGAAACAACCCGATTTGTCAGAATTTTATTAAAATTTCCCAGAAAATCTGATATTGAGTTCTCCAAGACAGATGATGAGCATACAGTAGATTTATTGTTAGGCAATGATTACATGTGGTCATTTGTCACAAATGTACAACATATTTCTCCAACTCTGACTTTGATTCAGACAGAGTTTGGACACATGTTAGGAGGTATCATCCAAGACCAAAAGTTAGTGGATGATATCTTCATGCCTATATTCTTAACTCTCCCTCAGGAAGTTGAGAATTTATGGAGGTTGGACGCCATTGGTATCGAATCTCACAATTTGGTAGAAGCTCAAGCGGAAGCTGACGCTCTTCAACTCTTTCACAAAAATGTCAAATTGGTAAACAATCGTTACCAAATCAGATGGTTGTATAAAAACTATCACCACCTTTGGCGGATAATTTTAACCTGTCATTCAAAAGACTTGAGCATCAGCTAACCAAGTTACAAAAGTTACTCGAGTTCTACCAACACTACGAAGAATATTTCAACTTGCTTATAGAGTTGGAATTGATAGAGAAAGTCGATCTAAAATCCAAGCCAGATATTGTACATTATCTGCTGCATAAAGGGATCTTGGATCTAACAAAAAGCACACCACTCAGGGTAGTATTTGAGGGGTCAGCAAAAACAAAAGAATCGAAGCACTCAATCAATGACTGCATGTTCAAAGGGGCATATTTCTTGCCAGATTTGCTCCAGATACTTTTGTCTTTCCGTAAAGATAAATAGGCCATAATAGCCGATATCAAGAAAGCTTTCCATCAATTAGGGTTACACCTCCATGAAAGGGATGTAACCAGGTTTCTGTGGGTCTTAGATCCTCAGAAACCGTTGACTAGGGAAAACTTGATAATATTCCAATTCCAACATGTTCCTTTTGGAATTGTGACAGTGCCATTCTTGCTGGCAGCAGTTCTGTCACATCACTTCGAACAGGCGAATCCGGAATTTTACAAAAAACAAGCAAACAATATATATGTTGACAACTTAGTACTACCATTGCCCACATATAATGAAGCTAAGGATCTACACAATCAAGCAAACAAGTTGATCAGGGACATATCAATGGAGTTCTCACAATGGGACACAAATTGCACCCCATTACGCAACGACTTTGCCCCCAACCACACATTAACAAAAATAATAGTTAAGGTTCTTAGACATTCTTGGGACATAGACAAAGATATACTTTATCTGAGTCCAACCAAATTGAAAGACCAAGAACCCATATGGTCAAAGAGACTGTTCCTTCAAACAATCTCACAATTCTTTGACCCAAACGGTTGGTTTGCCCCAGCTTTCATTTCTCAAGAGCTTTTATCAAAAGGCTTTGGAATGAAAACTACAAGTGGGATGAATCCTGACCTCTGTCACTGCAACCGTTAGCAACAGAGTTAATACAAGATTTATCACAGTGCACAACTTACTGCCTTCCTTGCCAAGTATACCTGGGTACATACAACTGGAACAGGGCACAACTACACGTGTTTGTGGATCCATCCCAGGTAGCTTTTGCTATGGCAGAGTACTTACGCTTTCATAACACAGAGAGCTACAAAACAATAAACAGATTCATCATAGGTAAATCTAGAATAGCACCAATGAAAATGATAACAATCCCCAAGTTGGAGTTGTTAGCGGCATTGACTGAAGCTAGAGGAATAAAAAACATCAGGAAACCTCTAAGTTTAGAAAACTGTCCAACCTACTTATAGTTGGATAGTAAATTCTCTCCAACATGGTTACTAGAACGCAAAGTGTTAACTCAGTTTGTCTTGAATAGGGTTACTGAAATAAAGAGCATTCCCAACCTACAATTCTGCTATGTGCCAATTGCTGACAACCCAGCGGATGTTGGCTCACAAGGAGCAATGGTGAACGACTTATTCAGTACAACTTGGTGGTCCGGACCAGCTTGATTACCTGATCGCCTAGACTCTTGGCTGAGAGTTACTTACATGTAATTCAGCCTCTACCAGACCTGTCAGAGGACGAGAACACTATATCAGTCTTTTCAACCTTAAGGGAGTATCTTAAAATTTCTGATAAACTATCAGAAATTATAGGAACTTCAACTGATCCTATATTTGACAATCACAAGACTGCCAAATTAAACAGACAGTTGAAGTCTCATAAGGTAGCTATCCCAAAGTTTGCTATGAACGCAATAAACTATGTTTGTGATGTCAGACTGTTTGCCATACAAGTTGACAAACAGACTGCAGATCAAAATCAAACTGACTCTGATCTCCCACTATCTCACTAACAAGCGAGCTAACAACAACCACTGGATCTATCACACAAAAGTAGGATAGACCCAATAGCAAATATACCTTACGAGAGCTTCATACATGAACCATTGAATACACCATTCAGCATTGATATAGACAAATTTAACACTCTCATCAGTCTTAAGAGAATTTTCTACAATTGCCTAACAGTTCTTAGAAAATTCTTGAAAAAGTGACTCACTCGTTGTAGGTCAGTTTCTCCTTGGGCAATATTGCCCAACAATTATCAGTTTGTGTTACATTGCTTCATCTATGCAGACCAGAAAAAATATTTCTCTGGTCTACGTAATACACTTCTGTCACATAATCCACCAGAATATGTGGCATATGAGAAGTTTCATATCACCCTAGACAAATCAGGACTCTTGAGGTTGAGAAATTATTTGCCTGGACATTTTGTCTCCAGTACTGTAACACCCAAAATCTCACCTCACCAAGTTAATACTATTGAATGTCCATACACTCAATAGTCATACAGGCATTAGTTTACACTGGCAGCCTTCTGTAGGACCTACTTTGTACCTAAAGCATTGAGGATACTTCCTAAAGTATTGAAATCCTCTTGCTTAATGTGAAAAAGCTCAAAAAGCAGCCTTTCACGCAGCAAACACATTTTGACATCTCTGATTTCAGATTGGTACCAATCACACATCCTTTCACATACACAGGTGTAGATGTTTTTGGTCCATATTCAGTCTTCAATGAATATTTACCAAAAAAGAAAAAGGCTTTGGCAACTCCAACAACACCTCCATTTAAAACATGGATTTTGATCTTTACCTGTCTATCCACAAGAGCAGTGTACTTTTTCTCTATCTCATCTATAACCACACGAAAAGTGTGGATGGTGTTCCAGACCTCCTTTGCAGATTGTGGAATGCCAAGAGCAATCTTGTCTGACAATGCTGCCCAGTTTAGGTTAGTTGCAACCAACTTACCACAATTCTGGGAAGCAGTAATGTCAGATCGCTATATCAGTGACAAGCTTATGCAGAAAAGCATAACTTGGAACTTCACTCCACCTAAGGCTCCTTGGTATGGTGCGTCATACAAGAGACTAATTGGAATCTTTAAACAGGCTTTTGAAAATGTCATGGATCCCCACTCTCACCATCGCTTCAATTTTCAAGCAGCGCTTAAAAATATACAAGTGATGATGAATGAGAGACCACTCTGTCCTGCAGTTAACTAATGTGTGCAGACAACTCTGATGCCTGCACACTTCCTACATGCAAAGTTCAGAAACTTTACCCTTGACCTAGACAAGCCTTTTGACAAAACCACCATAACTTCCAGAAACCTTCAGGCCTCTGGAACACTGTCAAGGACAACTTTAGTAACTCTGGGCTTTGTGAAAAGGACTCTATATCACATACCTGCAAGATAGAATCCCAAAAGGGGTAAGCAACTCTTACCAAATGGTTCACTTCAAACCAAAAGTTGGAGACATTGTCCACATGTTGGACATAATGAGAAAACCAGGAGTCCACAAGTTAGCCACTGTAGTCAACCTGATGTCATCTTGCGATGGCTAAATACATCATGCAGATGTTAAGCTACCCTCTTCGAAGATAGTGAGTAGGCCTATTAAGTTCTTAGCGCCACTGGAGCTAAGAGCTGACGGTAAAGACTCTAGCTCATTATTGGACTAGAATCTATCTGATTAAGATCTGTAAAATCAGGCATACATGCAAGCACTATCTACAACTCTGTGGCTGGTGGCACCACTGGAGTTGTGCTATCTTTGAAGTCATGACAAGTCAACTTTGCCAAATACTTACTCTACCATCCAGCTACCTTTTTAGATCAGCGGGTAGAGGTGATAGCGTATTACAATCCACACACACAGAACTTGTGTTAACCTTGTCATGTATCACAAATTCACTTAAAAAATTGCTAATTCTTATTTTTCTTTCTTACAGAGTCACTCCTTTATAGCGCTGAACCTTGACTGCCCTTCAAACATGTTTGGCAATTTTATTGGACCACAAGTCAGAAGATGGGACCCACCCGTGGATCTCAACTTCTAAAGGAATAAACTTCGTTTTATTGTACTTACTTTTAGATTTGTGGACCAGATTACACTTGGTAGTCATAAGTATCATTTATGTAAATATTTTGTAAATAAATAACATTTATGTACTTGTGTATATATGCCAACTAATCTCTTTTTTACACATCTTTTAGAGACAAGTGAATCTTAGAAGATTTGCGATGGACACTGCCCCTAGTATAATGGGTGGGAACACTCACAATCTCCTTCTTGCCTGGCGGGCGTAAAGGGAACTCGCCTACTGAAGAAATGTAGGTAGGCAAGTGACTGGGCTGAGGAGGTCACTGTAGTTATTACAGATCTAGTGTGTGAGATAGGTGTGTGACGATGTATATTTTCTTGTCCCTTGGACGTTAAATACACATTATTTATAAGTGCCAACAACTGTAGTGTCTCTGCCCCTGCAATGGGTACCTATTGAAAATCAGCCTCTTTGGCAGTTTCAACAGTATTTCAAATTATTCTTTAGCAATTCATCATTTTTATCAGACATAACAATTAGCGTGTTGGTTCGGTATATTCTCACTGAGGTTTACCCACCTTCCTCTATTAACCAATATTTTCTACTATTGATGTTAATATTATGACTATTTTTTAGTGATCCGTTCTATCGAATGAGTATTGAGAAGTTGGTCACTGTTTGCTGGGCAATATTTTCGGAAAAATTCTTCGTAGATGATGGATTTTTATTCGACCAGAATTCTCTGTTAATTCAAGGAAAGGTTTTCAGCAAAATTTCAATCTACCTGAAAAATATTATACATGATGATAAGATTCAGAAAATGCATGTTTGCAAAGGACGACATGTTACTAATCCATCTGTCATTTCAAATAATTATAAGATATCGAGTGGACGCAGAAAAAATTCCATATTTATATATTTATTATTTAATTTGGGAAGAAAGAGAGGGGCCTTTCCTTTGTATTTTGTAGAGAACTTTAATTTCTCTGATTTGATACCATCAAATTTTGATAAACCAAACATTTGATGACTAAACCATATAGCATCCATTGTTAATATAAATTTGGACTTGTAAATTAATAAAATAGATTTAATCAGATTATCGGTATTATTTTCTCATTTTAACTAATTTTCTATGTGGTTGTAAGTGATGAATGTGAAATTGTAAAAGATATATTGAAGATAAAGTAGAGTGAAGTGAAAACTAAAAAAACTTGTTGTTCAATGCCCGTTGATGGAGAAAAATTTAACAACTAAAATACAAATTGAAGAAATTACATGAATTTCTCCCGAAACACAATAAACAGGAAAAAATTAATTTTCGACATTAATTAGAATTAGGACTAATTTAGACTCATCATAATTTACGCTTGATGATCACTTGGGATAAGAAGATGGTTTCAAAATAATTAATTTTGGTAAAGATTATAATTTTATTTTTATTCTTATTCATGTTTTGAAATAGTTTCTACCAGAGTGCTAGAACACAATAATATGTTCTGGCAAAAATAGTTTGAAAATTCTTTGCACTCCTCGCTGGGAAAGTTCTTTCATCAATTTTTAAACCAGACCCCCCTCCACCTAAGAGCTTCATCATATACGTACTCACCTGCATTCGAGTACTTCCCAATAAATCTGAACATAATTTTAGATAGTTCTTAAAATATATGTAATATTCTAAATTATAAGGCTAGATATATCTAAATCAATTCTGTAGTCCTCCACCAAAGCATTTGGAAAAGTCAGTGCAACTGTTGGCTCAAAAATGTTTTCAAATTCAAGCCGTCAACCAGGGCATACATCTATTCAAACATAATTGTACAATAACTTTCACTATCATCTATAATTAAGCATTAGGAAAACAGTGTTTTATTCAACAGTTTAATAGGTATATATGTTGACAAAAAATCGCAATAGAGAGCATCAAGTAGACATACACATTATCTTTCACTAAGTAAACAAGATGATCAACAGAGTTAATGAAAGCTTCTGGTACTGGTGGGGAATCTTCGAGTGATATTTTATAATTGATGAGTGACATTGGCTTTTCAGTTCGAATTCCAATACTTGGTGGAGGCACAACAGTCAATTCGAACTCCTCATCACTGCGGTTACATTCTAGGAATGTTTGATTTCACCAGTGTAAGCTTTTTATCCAGTTTAACATTTTCTAACATTGATATTTTTTCATTAAGAGCAGTTCATTTTTTCATTTTTAAGTCGTCATATTTACTAATAACCACCAAATTAGAGAAGCCCTTTTTGACAAACAATAAATAAAAAATTTATTTTAATAACAGTTGATATCCGATAGGTAAAACAGTCTATTCCGTACTCCACATCATGTCTTTCCTACAGTCAACCAAAATATACAATTGTTAAAATAATAGGGGAAATCAGTCCATTTTTAACTGGCTTAAGATTAACAGGACGTACCTACTTTTGTTCACATTCTTTAAAGAAGAAAAAAGATCTATTATAATAAGAAGTTCATACAAGTTTGGGAATGTTGTTTCTTCAATGGTTCATTTTCATAGTAAAAATATTCCTCGATCGCTAACAATAAAATAAACTGAATAAAGAAAAGAAGTAAGAAAATTTATAAAGTCATTTTATCATCAAAAGTTACATGAAAGGTTTTCCACCAGATTCAAGAGAACCTATAACGATTCCTGCACCACCAGTATTGTTGATACTACCAATACAAGATCCACTAAAAAATGATCTAAGAACCAAGATCCTTGAAAAAACAGTAAGTGTCAAACCAGGTGATGAATTTCAAAAAGAACTATCTGAAATTCTATTAGAGGTATATCCAGAATTCACAGATCTAACAGAATGTTGCAAAATACATGAACATGAGCTAATAATGAAGCAAACAGCTAAACCTTTCTTCTTTTCTGAGCAAATATTTCTGAAAGGAGGAGTAGAGAGAGTTTAAAAAATATTCAACTACTGGGTTAGTAATGGTGTAGAATCAAGAGAAAGATGAGAATATCCATCTCTATTAACAGTGGCTGTGAAGGATAATGGATATTTAAAAGTATGTCTTGACTCGAGAGAAATTAATAAATATATGTGAACTCGAGGAGACTGTGTACCACCTATAGACAAAATTAAATCACAGCTTAAGGGGGCATGTGTAATCACTAAGATCAATTTGGGAAATGGTTTCCTACAAGTCAACTAGGCCCCAAATCTACAAAGTATATTGGATTCTTCTTTAATGGCAAACCTCACCTTTCAAATCATTTAGAATTCATTTTAAAGGATTTAATGCCAGCATTCATTGCCATGCTACAAATTTTTATAGCAGGTCTGAAAAACTGTTATGTCATTTACATAAATGATCTAATAGTATTTTCAAAAAACCCGAAATGTTAACTGAAACACATTAAAACAGTTATTAAAAGACTATTAGATAATGAGTTGATCATCAATATAATGAAATGTTCATTTTTCATAGACCATGCAAAATTCTTAGGCTTCCTAATTGACAGTCTCAGAATCAGACCAGATCTGAAAATAGTTGAGTTGATATATAAGGTCAGCATCCCAGTAAACAAAATATAAGTTCAGTCCTTATTGGGTATAAAAAATTATTATCATACACATATCATATGCTGCACCAAGACAGCCATCCCATTGTATGAAATGATAAAATAAAACACCTTGTTCAAATGTGGAGAAAAGAAATGTTTCGATAAAATAAAGGTTGAGATGGCGAAAAACATATTATCAAACCACCCCAGTTTCACACTCAGTGTTGCCAGATGAGATTTTCATAAATTCATACCTTTGAAACCATAAGAAGAAATTTACATTAACAAAAATTCTTACAAGTTTCTACAACCTAAAAATCCCTATAAATCCTCACAAAATATTAGGTATGAGTAGAACTCATATGTGCGTGAAGTGCTCAAAAAATTTTTGTTAGGATTTTCTCAAAAAAGTAAGGACTTTTAATTTTTTTGCAAAAAAGCTTAAGCGTAAGCATTTTCATTGTTTTTCAGCTATAATGTAGGGATTTTTACCAATTTTAAGCATGAAAACTTTAAATTATAATGATTTACATACACTTTTATATTTCATTTTTCATAGTATTGAATACTGCAACTAAGGAATTTATAGGAAGACTATAATAATTCTTCACCCACCATTTTTAAGCCATTCCTCTAATCACTTGCTATAGATAGGTATCACACACATAAAAATTTTTTATAAATCTTGAAATTTAAATCAAAATTTAATAATTTATTGGAAGAAATAGCTAAAGTAGAATGGGTGACTACGACCCTAGAAATTTCAATTGCAAAATATTACTTGTATCCTTGTAAACCTGTACAGGTAACGAGCAAGTTATAAAATGGGTTTAAAATTCAAGGAGGGACAAGTGGGAGGCCTCCCTACTTGTGATTTCCTTCAAAAATTTATTAAATATTTAAGCAAATTTCAAAATTTTTCAAAAATCATCAGAAACATTTTCCTATTATATAAGATATTTATAAGTAATGGTACGAGAAATGGCTTAAGTGAATATGGTGTCTCAAGAATTCCATAGTCTTATTATAGAGATCTTACTACAACAACTATCGATAAGAAAATGTTAACAGAGTGCAGTTTTTTTTTTTTTTTTTAATAAAAGTATTTTAAAAAAATCATTTTTACTTGACTTGTTATCCTTCTTAATCTTAATTTGACGCAGAATAAACGTATGTGTATTCCATTGGTGGGAATGGGAGTATTGAAAATGAATGATTCAAAGTTCATTGAAATTTTCAATACATTTAGTAGTTTAAGAAAACAATTTTATTCTCTGAACCAAGCATATATCAGCCAGAGGATTACAAATACAATATAATATAATAATTATTAGAATTTGATTTCTCTACACTGTTTGTGTACTAATTAATTCAATTATTTCTTTACATCCCTTTCTATGGTTAGAACTTGAAACATAATAATAGAATTTCATCCATCTTTGTTTAATGTTTCATTTAATTGTTATTGTTGGAAGCATGTGCATCATAATACCAGCATCTACAACCTGCAAGTCTATTGTAGGTTACAATGAATCAATTTCATTGAAGAATTTAACTAATGAAATCAATTTAATAAGTTCGAGTTTAAGAAGCAGTTAGTCTCATTTTACAATCTCACTTATTATCAATAAGTTGAAAGAAAACTTTATATGCTGTGACGTCCGAAAACGAACCTACATCTGGAGTATAGGGGTTGGTATCACGATTCGAAGTATATCAATAAGTCTCGATTAATTGTAGAGTCGAGACCACAAACCAGCTCAAACAGTTAGGCCGCCAGCCCACAAGCGATAGCTCCCAAGGACTACGAAGTATGTCGGGCAATTTTAGGTAATTGGAAATAAATAAGTTGGCCGACCCATTATTACAGTTTACATTTTATTACAATCGAAAAGGTTACTTACAAATATGGTAACTAGTATCAAGTCGTGCAGGTTACAAATAATGTCGCCTCATGGTTCTCGAAGTTTGGTGAACCAACAAACCTCGATTGAGTATTCGTCTTCGAAATCAGAGAAGTAGTATCGCAAACTATTTGGTTTTACTATCGATGTTCACATTTGAAAAATATTGGTGAAAACAATTTAAAAGGTGACTTGATGTCGTATTAAATAGCTGTATTATATCGTGAATAATATTTCGTATTCACGATGAACGGAAACTATCACGTATGGAACGATGATCGAATATCGTAATTATACACATCACCACATTGTTAAATAATAGTTAGTCGTCGTGTCTTTTCCGTTTTGTAGAAATGGGGAATTTATTTCCATTGGGGAATCAGCATATTTCCCTTTCAGCTTATCTGTAATACAATCTTAAGGTTCGAGAGCCGTTCACTATCGTAATAGTAGTATACATTCGGTGGTGAAGTGAAGGGGAAGGCTACGGGCGATTAGATGTCACAACTCCCCCAACCAAATTTCGAAGCGAGGGATCACCCGCAGCCTTCGGACATTTGGTAACTAGCTGAAATAAAGTATATCATAAAAGGATGGTCCAATGATTAAAATATTCGAAGTTATTTAAAAAAAATATATGTATATTCGAGAGAAAACTAAACAGAGAACAAGTGCGTCAAGATTAGCAAGGCGGATCACGGGAACGCTAAAAAAAATAATACAAACGAGAAAAGAAAAAATATTATTTGGATAGGTATTATAAAGTAGAAAAACAATTATATATATAATGTGGACAAGATAGGTATAACAATCAAATTTTTACAACTATGGTTGATGATTTCCTCTGATAGCTTGGTAAACGAAAATAACAATAAGATATATTAATAACTATCAAATTAAGTCAAAACAACAAAACAAAAAAAAAAAAGGAACTGGTTAGGAACAAACTTATACTTAATTTTCAACAAGATGAAGTAAAAATGTGACAATCGAGACTCAATACGTATATACATATAAAACGATGATTAACGGAAAAGATTATTTACACGATTCTTTCAGGAAGCTGAAAGTTCTGGCGGTAGGTTCTCCCTTTGTTAACGAGAAAGACTTGGCCCTGATCAGGCTCGCTGACAACCACCTTTAGATACTTTGCGGCAAACGTGACTCCGAGGACCATTCTGTTTGTGTCTAATGTGGAGTTTTTTACCAAATAGAATGTTTCAAGAAACCATATTCCATTTTGACCCAGAAGATCCATCCTCGTTGTCTCGTTAGATTCGAGTACCTTGGGATTATTCCACTCGCAGCACCAAGTTTGTCGTTGTGCTGGGATAATCTGTTGATTTGCAGAAAGTAATTTAAAGTTTATAAACGAGACCGGGGACCTTACGTCGAAGCAGAGTATTTTTTCTTTCCCCGCAAAAATTGTCTTCCCAAGGATTAGGGAAATGCAGAACACTCGAGGCTGTTTGCTTTTTATCTGCCCAGGTTTCATTATCTCGATATTCGTTCCCGGGCAATACTCTACATTTCGGACAATTTCCCTTGGCAGACCCTCGAGTGGGACTATTAAAATGCGATATAAAAACATTTCTGCTGATTCATTATCCTTCTTGTTATATTGTTTTATGAAAGAGGACAATTGAACTAGTTCATTTCCCAGATACACTTCCAAGTCATTAGAATAAAAGTTCACCAGGTTTTGTGCCTTTTCCATTATTATGTTTGAAGCTAGCTCCATTGTCCCAAATGATCAAAAAATCTGAAACAATCGCTTACATTCTTATATTTTAAAATATTTTTTCCCACCTGAAAGTTCAACAGCAGGGGCATTTCCATAACTAAGTGGTTTTAAACGAGTACTGATGGACCCACTTTGTACATACTCCTCCAATCCAGATAATCTTATACCAGCTTCTTCGTATGTTTGAAATGAATTTCTTTTTAATTCTACAAATGATTTCAAAGATACAAGTGCTTGAAGAGATGTATTGAAAACCATTGTTGATCTTTGCAATATTTGGCTGGTTTATCGGAAGAACCAGCCACCCTAATATCTGGAACAGCATGAAACAAAGATATAATTATTTCAAATTATAGAGGACAAGGCCAAAAAAATAAGAGTTCCTTTGTAAATAAATGATTTTCTACTTTTAATTGGGAAAAATCTATTAGCTTTTTTGTTTTTTATAGGACGCTTCAAAAAAAAAAGTGAAAAGTAAATAAAGATAAAGTAATTGGAAAATTCTATTCGATAGGTACTTATTTTTCAGTCTAACTTTTTTCAAACCCACATAAGGCTTATAAATAAATAACCCCCAATCAAACATTGTGCAGAATACCTCAATGGGATCTTCAGATCTTTAATTCCAGAACAATAAATTGAGAAGTAAAATGTGAGAATATCAGATTACCATAGTGATATCAGTATTACAGTGTTACAACTTACTTTCAGTTTTAAGTTGTTGGCTAGTATCTGTAGGGGTAGAAATTGCAAAATAATTTTCAAGTCTGCCAGTTTTTAAAATTATGTTTGTCAACTCTGCATCTTTTTGATTAGCTGTTTTCTTTTACTTGCTCCACTTTCAAAGATTTGAGCCCTTTGGTGACGGGAATTCATTATTACTTTATTGACAAACTCACTTATCAACAGGCAATAAATATAAATAACAATTTTTGAAAGCACACCATATAAATTTGACAAATAGCAATCATATACCTTCAACAATGGAACAATCCAAGTTTAATGTTAAACAATAAATATGTTAATTGTCACATTATGGTGCTTGAATGTGCATCACACAGACAAAATGATAAATATTGGTGTATTAGTGTGTATGTAGTAGTGTCTGATGTAAATTTTGGTTGGATGATGCAATAGGTAATGAAAGTTGCATAATAATGCCTGCTATCTCTCATCTCTGTGTTTCTCCTTCTTCTCACTTTCTTATACATGTTTAATAATTTTCTTTAAACCAGAGGCCCCTCAAATGCGGAGGCCCGGGTCCCTAAATCTGGCCCTGCTTATGTGTGTAATAAATTTACACACACATCAACAAAACCTAAAAAATCGAATACATGGAGAAAAATAGAAATGTAGAGAATGGAGACTATTGGAGAATAAAAAGGTTAAAGGAACGAGCCGCTGGTGATGGCAATATTTGTTCCCAACATACTAAAAAGTTGGCAAATTTGTAATCCTTTGACAGTTTCCAGAAATATCAATGCCAGATGGAGAACAAATGAAAAAAAGATAATGGAGATTACTACTACCTAACTCCGCTGGTGTATGTGTAAGTATATGGGAGTAAAATATGTTGTGAATTCACCAATATAGGCAATTTGCAATACCTGAACAAACGTGAGAATGTTCATAGTTTGCTTTGCTTCATCATTGCTAAATGGGGTTAGCTATATAAAATATACATATGTAAGTTCGTTGTGTGTCGCAAATCTAATTTGCACTTTGAAATAAAGGTAGTGTGAGAGTTTAAAATTCAAAACTGTTTTTGCACACTTAATTATAATAATGGTGAAATTAGAAAATTCGGATATTTTTACACACGAAACAAACAAAGATTAATTCGGTTAAACTGGGTCAATGTTGAATGACCGCAAGAAAGGATGAATGAAATTATCAATAAAAAATAATCGGAAGCGAGCTGCGAAGTCGATGACAATAACAATGGAAAACGTTCAGGTTAACATTAGTCGAGAATGTTGTCATTGGATAAGAGAAGGAATAAATTTAATGAATGAAATGACGTTATTATAGATAAGTAAATCGCATGCAGTTCATTAATACATCGTAACAGCTTAACCTAGGTCAAACATAAATAAACATGAAAAATAGTCAAAATCTCGCAAGTATGAGCGAGATTTGGTGTAATTTGGGAAAAGACGACATCGTCTTTTACATCCCCACACCGAGAGAATTATACAAACAGAATAAACAGAACAAATAACACATAAATACCTGAATTATACAAAATAATATTGAGTTTTGTCAAATTTGGTATGTTTTTCTTAAATGCTAGGGTAAAGTATCAAAACGTGATACAGATTTGATTCCTGTTTTTGGTAAACAGAGTCAACCTGAAAGGTAGAGTTTGATATTTGTTTCAAGATTTTGAATGGTCCAGTCCTGATCTCTTCCAATTTATTTTTATTTAGGGGGTTTCCGTGCAAAACAAATAATTTGTCACCGATTTGAAAATTACTTTTTACTTTGTTTTTATCGAATCTTTTTTTGTTAATTTTATGATTTTTGCACGAATTATCGAAAGCGGTCTGTCTGCCTTTATCAAAATTATTTGTTTGGTCTCCGAATTCTGGAATTATTTCAAACTTTGTGTTATTCATTAAATAATTCGGAGAAAATTTTGTGACAGAATGAATGGTATTATTGTATTCTTTTACACATTCTTCCATAAGGACAGACCATGATTTCTTTTTATTTTCTTGATTTTAATTAATTTTACATCTTAATCTGTTTACTAAAGTTTGATTTAATCTTTCGTTTAGTCCATTAGAAGAAGGACAGTCTACTGCCGTAAAAATTAAGTTGATATTATTTTTTTGAATAAAATCTTTAAATTCTTTGGAGTTTATTCCTCCATATTGATCGGTCAACAGATTAGAAATATTATGACCGTCTTTTAGAATATCTTCTATTATTTTAATGAAATCTTTGGTGGTTTGTGTTTTTGAGGTTAAAGTGTATGCAAATCTAGAGAAATGGTCGACTAATAAATGACAGTATCTTTTATTTGAGTTATTACTTGAAAAACCACCTATGGTATCCAGTGACATATATTCAAAAGGCCTTGTGGCTGGTCCAAGGTGAGAAAGATAGCCAAATTTGAAGGGAATTCGGGTTTTGTTTTTTATACAAGTAGTGCAACTCTTGCAGAATTCTTTGATGAGTTTTCTGAAATTTTCATTATAAAATTTTGATAAAAGAGTGAGTTTGATTTGTTTGGATCAGATATGTCCAAATTTGAAATGAGTTTTTTTATTAATTCTTTAGCGAAATCGTTCGAAATTATTATCTTTTCTTTAGATGCTCTATATTTTGAAAATATTATGTTACTTTTTTCGGAAAGATTTTCTTTTTTAATTGTTTTAAAATCTTTAAGTGCTGTTTTTTGATTGTTAATGATATCTTTTAATTCAATGAAATTTACAACTCTGAGTTCAGAAGAGGCCTCAAAATTTTTCAAAACTGGATTGCGAAACAGACAATCCGCTTCGTTGTTAGTTTCTCCCTGCATGTATTCTATTTCAAAATTAAAATGGGATAGTTGTAACATTAACTCTCTGGGTTCATCATCATATTTTGTGTTTATTTTCATATTTTCTAATGGTTTATGATCAGAGAATACTTTAAATTTTAGTCCCAATAGTCTGTGTCTCCAATACATTAAAGCTTCGTTAATAGCCAAACATTCTAAAAAAACTCCTTTTTTTCTTTCCTGGGCCTCATTTAACTTTTTAGAAAAGAAAGCAGTGGGCTTGAAAGAGCCATCATCTTGTTTCTGTTTCAGAATTGCACCAATCTCTTCTAGGCTGGCGTCAGTCTGTACAATTGTCTCTCTCTCTCTTTGGATTGAAAATTGCTAAACGTGGTTCGGAACATAGAATTTCTTTTATGTTTTTGAAACTTTCTCCACATTTATTGTTCCACACAAATGGGGTATTTTTTTTAATAGATTGTGAAGAGGGGCCAGAATTATTGAAGAATTTGGAATATAGGAACGATAAAAGTTTATTTTGCCAAGAAATTGTCTAACATTTTTTTTGGTTTTGGTGGTGGGGAAGTTCCGAACCAGTAGGACATTATCAAAGAGCGGGTAAACAGCATTATTCTCAGTATAATGACCTAGATATTTTACTTTATTGTAGGCCAGATCGCATTTAGTTAAATTTAATCTAAAACCTTCTTCATAAACAGCTATAAAAAGTTTTTTTAGATGTTCTAGATGGTCTTTGAAGGTTTTTGAAAATATTAAAATATCGTCTATATAATTGACACAAAATTCATCTAGGTCTTTTCTTTTTAGAATATTTCTAGGAATACGTTGAAATATGGCAGGGCTGGTTTTCAATCCAAAGGGCATATTTTTCCAATTGTAGTGTCCAGTCTGAGTCACGAAGGCAGTCTTGTATCTATCTTTCTTTCTAATTGGTATGGACCAGAAGGCACTATTGATGTCTAGGACTGAAAACCATTTGCAATCTCTCACTTTTACTATCAAATCTTCTATGTGGGGAAAGGTTGACTCTCAGGAACTATTATTTTATTTAGGGCAGAGTAGTCAACGCACATTCTATTTTTAACTTTGATGCCCTCTGCATTTTTCTTGAAGGCTAAAGTTATGGGGGCAGCAAAGGGAGAGGTCGATTCTTCTATCATATCAGCATTAAGAAGCTGAGTAATCTGATTTTTTATCTCTTTTTGGTCGATTATGTTACATCTGTAGGGTTTGCATGAAATATATCTATGTTCGGTTAATTTTATGTTGGCACATTAGTCAGTGACCTTACCGACATCATATTTACTTTTAGCAAAAACATAGTTGTAATCATGTATGACCTTTTTTAACTCTTCTTTCTTTTTCTCAAACAAACGATTTAAATTTAATTCAGTTTTGGAGACTTTTATATTCAAATTTTCAAGATTATTATTTTCGTTATTTTCGTAAAATAAATTTTTATGATTACTTTTTTTATGATAAATTTTTAAATTTTCATCTTGGCACAGGCCGAATTTGTGAATCAGGTCAAGACCTATTAAAAAGTCATGATCAAATTCCTTTTTGTCAAGTACAAAGACGAATATATCTTTCTTTTGGGAAAAAATTTTTATATTAATTTTGACAATTCCCAATAGTTTGCCATAACCACTGATCATCCCAAAAGATTTTTCTATAGGTTTGAATGCTTTAACTTTCATGGAGTTTATCAGGTTTCTATTAATTATCGAAATATTATATCCGGAATCATAAACTCCTTCACAATAAACTTTGTCATTAAGGCATAAATTAATTTTGATCAGCGGTGGATAAATTAGTTTTTTGTGTCCTCGTCTGATAAAGAATTTTCGACTTCTATTTTGTTAACAGTTTTGTTATTAGGGGGCTTGTCTTTGAACCAACATAGAGCCTCGGGGTGAAACCTCTCCAAGTAACCTCTTTTTCGCAGTTGGGACAAGGTTTCTTTTCAGAATTATTTTTCTTTTCATTATTATTAAATGCTTTCTTCTTATTATTATTATTTTGTTCAAATCTGTTAGTATTATAAGGTGTTTTATTATTATTATTATTATTATTATTTTGAAAATTTAATTTTTTATTTTGGTCACTGACTCTGTCTTCTGCCTCAAACTTTTTTAATTTATCGTGTAATATTCTTAGGGAGGTAACAACGTTTGTTTTAAGAGAATTTTGTATATGAACTGGTAAACTGAGTACAACTAAATTCAAAATTATGAAATCAGGTAAATTTCTGTCAATTTCTAAAAGTAATTTTTCTTTCTTTACCACAAATTCAATGTAGGAGCCGCTGATGTACCGGAAGTTGTAAGCATATTGGATCAATTTCCAGGAAGAGTCGCCAAAAGTTGCAATCAAGTCAGCTCTCCAATTGGACCAAGTGGTGTTAAGTCCCAGTTTCCTTTGTTTTATGACGAACCAATCTGCAATTACGTGTTTCAAACAGCTTTTGAATACCTCTATCTGTTTTTGGCAGTCCAGCTTGAAATATTGTGATTCCCTCTCGAAGGAGTCACACCATGCTGTGACGTTTTTGTTCTTCGGAAAAAATTTCTCAATGAGGAAGTGTTTAATATGCTGTTGACCGATTCATTTTTCTCTTTTCTAACTGGGGTAGTGGATTCTGATTCTTCTTTGACTTTGGCCTGATCCGGCGGTGAGAACTCGGTAAGCAAAAACTCTTTGAAAACAAAATTGTCATCGCTATCCATGTATAGTCTTGAGATCTCTGGAGGGATGGAGACGTTGATCGTTCTATATTGACCTATGCTTTTCAAAACGAAGCTGCACTCTTTGGGGGCCCAGTGTCATCAGTTCTTTATGTAATGTAGCCTTCTGCAGCTCCTCTGGAAAGGCGAACCAAATTCTATCTCTGAATAGACAAATTCTTTTTACGTTTAGGATCGTTGTTTTGTCTGCGCCCTCAGCCATCATGAGCAGTTGAATTTTGACACACGACATACCGATAGAAAAAAAAATTTTATCACAATCCCAAAACTTTTTATTTAAAAAAATGTTTTTTGAAAAATTTTCTAATTTGAAAGTTTGTTGTGTGTTGCGAATCTAATTTGCACTTTGAAATAAGGATAGTGTGAGAGTTTAAAATTCAATACTGTTTATTCACACGTAATTATAATAATGGTGTAATTAGAAAATTTAGATATTTCTTACACACGAAACGAACGAAGATTAATTCTGTTAAACTGGGTCAACGTTGAATGACCGCAAGAAAGGATGAATGAAATTATCAATAAAAAATAATCGGAAGCGAGCTGCGAAGTCGATGACGATAACAATGGAAAACATTCAGGTTAAGATTAGTCGAGAATGTTGTCATTGGATAAGAGAAGGAATAAATTTAATGAATGAAATGACGTTATTATAGATAAGTAAATCGCATGCAGTTCATTAATACATCGTAACAGCTTAACCTAGGTCAAACATAAATAAACATGAAAAATAGTCAAAATCTCGCAAGTATGAACGAGATTTGGTGTAATTTGGGCAAAGACGACATTGTCTTTTACACATATATATATTTATATATATTCATTCATTTGTATTTCATTTTGTTCAATTTAGAGAAAAATAGATAAGGAGAATTGGCCAATCAGGGTGAAGGATTGAGGTCGAACCATCTAAATTGCGAAGTTAGTGAGGACGAACTATTTCTTGCGATCTTCATTCTCTTTGAAATCACTGGTGGAGTAAACATGTAGGCTCCCAGTATTTAATGTAATGAATTTTGTATTTCTTGTTGGAATTTTGTTTCTAATTAGTACCCTGTTATATCTTATTAAATTTTGTGCTCATTCTTTCATTCTCTCATTAATATTATTGTTCTTTTGTGAATATTTTTGGCCAATAGCAGACTATTAATAATTTTTTTTATTTTTTCGTTCATGTCACGTTTGTACTTAAATAGTACAGAGAACAACTATTTATTGGAGTTTTGGTGTTCATTTATTAAAATTTACTTTGCAAGGAGAAATATTAATTGGAGTTAACGGAGTTATTTTAAACTTGGTTCCATCTTGTTTATAATACTTCCCATCTAATTACTCGAGTACTCTGGAGTTACCTAATTAATGGTAGGAGAAAAATTAATCGCATACACTCGGAGTTATTTAATTTTCAAATTTGTTTCGAAACAATTATTTTTTTTTGGAGAAAAATGCTTTGGTGATTTAATAGTTCTTTAGTATAAGGAGTTATTATAATTCAAATTAAAACATTGATATATAGGGCGCCACTGTTAAAATTTTTATTTTTGGAATAATTAATTAAAATCTTGTATAACCACCACATACAGTTGCCTATTGGAGAATTGGAGAGGGATTTGCATAAAAATCACTCCCCCTCTATTCAGGTTGCTTTACTGAAGGGAGTAAAGAATACAGTAAAGTCATCCAGTGATAAATGAGTTCAGAGTTAATTTAAGATTGTGGTAGGATTGAGTGAATTTGTTCTTAATTATATAATACCACTATTGACTCTAAATTGGAGATAAGGTGAAAAATCTATCTTGGAGTCCGAGTAATATAATAGAGGGTGAAATACACGATGTGAAACAATCTTTGTTTTGGGTTGGCTATATGGATGGACGTTGCATTTGCCGACTGAAATATAGTCAACTAACTATCTTTGTAGGTGTATGTGTGTTCCTTACATTGAACGAGATGGTGTTCCAGACTATGACTAGCGATGTTTGTTATCATAGTTCAGGAGCAAGGTCGTACATTTCCCTTCTAAATTTTTATTGAAGAATAAAGAGAAGAATACCCCATAAATGAGAAGAGCCAAACGGACTTTGAACAAAATAATATTAATTTAAGTAGAGAATAAATATTATTCTTATATAATTTTAAAATAGTAAAATGCTAAGAAGAAGTCGACATTCATATGGAGAATGGTCTTTTTGAAGAAAGAGTTGAGCAGAGACGGAGTAAGCCGTGGTGATTTTTGGGGTTGCTCATTTATAATGTTTTGGAGTGGAGAAGGAGTAAGTGACATCACGCCTTATTTATTTGTGGTTACCTTCGTTACATTGAAATCTAAAGGAGCTGTAAAAGAGATGCTGTAGAATAGAAAATCGAAGTCAGCCAAACAGCTGGATTTGTCAAAGGCAGTCACACCTGGGATAGCTCCCCAAAAATCTGTGGCTACTATGTCTACATCAAAACCAAGGCCATTGGAGAAGACATTTGTGAAAAACCCAAACAGTCTCTAGCCAATTATAAAATTCCGAAGATTACATGTGAGTTGTTGCAACACGCAACTTCGAAAGCAATGGCAGAGAAATCGCAAAATATGGAGAATATGCCCATGTCTTCTCTCATAGCAGAGGCGTGAAGCTTGGCAGCAGAGTTGGTGAAAGAATGCTACAAGACTATGTGGCAAGAATGGGAGAACACCATTCAGCAAGTGGAGTTGCCCGAGGTTTTGAATCCAAAATGTTGCACTGCGTCATTGGAGAGTAGTCTAACTGAGTTTACAAATCAGGTATATACTGAAAATGTTAATGAAGGTGTCAATATACAAAATGAGATTGGAGAAAATGTAACAAATAAGGGACTAGGAGATGAAGAAAAGTCCATAAATAGTAAGCCTAAGAAGAAGGGTACAGAAACGGAGAGAAATATTAAAAGGAAGTTTCTTGAAATCTTCCTTGATGCTTTAAAAGGATAAAATGATTTATCATAAAAGTCTAGTAAGAAATTGAAATTGGAGGTAGTTTTAACAAGAGATAATGTTAAATGGGAGTATAAGTTAACGAGGAGTTTAAGATATGATTTATGGCTCAATTATTTAAAATCGGAGTTAATATCAAAGGATTTGTCCAGAATTATTGAATGTCTACAGAAAGTGGAGGAGAAATATAATAATCAGGAGAAGGAGTTACGAATAAATTTAGTATGTGATGTAATTATTAATCCCATCGATGATAATTATCATAAAATGATCAAATTGGAGAACTATCAGAATAAAATTCTTAATACTTTAAAAGAGTTTAAGAAGTGTGAGTCTCATAAGGCATCGGAGGCTTTGAGAAAAGTACTCGCATTATTAAGATAAAATCCTTCAAGAGAGAAACAGTATCAATTCTTCAATTAATTTGATGAATTGATATGACAATATGAGAGTAATCAGGAGAATGATCAAGTAATGGAGGAGGAGAAAAGGAGTTATTTTTACATGGTGGTCTCCAAGTTCTCAAACATGATCAAAACCAAAAATTTTATTACAAAATGCCAAAATGATTCCATAAAATTTAGCTGTAACATCCTCTTGAGCCACAATCTACAGCTAAAACACAGCTAGTTCACCCCTAATTATATCTGTAATTTGGCAGTGTTGCTCTTAAAATACAGATATCTGTAAAAATTGTTAGCTGTAGAATAGCAGTGCATTAACAGTAAAAAGTGCGCCAAGTTAGAAGTTACTGCTAATTAAGCATTAATTTTTAGCTGCAAAAATACTAATGTGCTAAAATTCGAGATGGAGACACCTAATTTTTTTGTCAGTTAGCCGTGATTTGTTTTCCGGGGTACTATGGAGTGCCCCTATCAAAAACAACTGAGCTATGAACCCAAATTTCAAGAAAATTTGAAATAAAACTTTTTATTATTTTTATTATTTCAATTTTTTTGTTTTTAATTTTATAATTACACTATACAATTTTTATCAGTGATACTAAGGTAATTCTTTCTTTTTTATTATAACTGAAATTGATCCCATTGATAAAGATCCAAATTTAAACCATTAATTTTTAATAACTCCTTACTTCAGGTAATATTTTGATTTTGTAAAATGAGAAAATCTGTTTTAAAATGATAATAGGGAGATAATGAAAATTTTAGGTTCAGGAAGATTTTCATTTACATTTACATTTAATTATTTTATTTTTTGAAAGATGGTGTTAATTATAGTTGAGTTTCTTTTATGTGAGAATAAAAAAGTGAGAGAATCTGGAACAGAGGATTTCTAAATCAATATTGAGAAAATTAGATTATATTAAGAAGATTGTTATAGATTTTAGGATAAAACAGGGTCATAATTATTTTGTTTCGTTGAATTTAAAGAAAAGTTTTTTCTTTTTGATTAATTGCTTCTTCATCTATCAAGGATCAAATCATATTTCTGATTATAACAAATCATAATCTTAAATTTTTTTGTTATTCTCTATTACTCAATAATTAAGAATAAATCGGATTGTTCAGTATTAAAATCATCATGCTCTTCTAATTAATTAGAGGAACATTTTTTATATTATTTTTCTTTCGTTCTAAGAATAAAGCGTATTTGTTTAATTTTTACATAACTGGGATCACAACTTCAATTACTTATCAATAAAAATAAGATTAAGCTTTCCCAAGTACTCCAAAATACTTTTGGGTTACATATTTCAAAACCTTGTAAGTGGGCCATTAATAGAAATACTTTTTGATAAACAATAAATAAAAAATTTGTTTTCATAACAATTGAGATCTAATAAGTAAAACAATCTATTCCATATTCCACATCATGTTTTTCCTTCAGTCAACCAAAATATACTTGTTAAGATAATAAAAATACAGTTTATTTTGTTAGGTACTGGATCTCAATAGGAAATATTTCCCCATTAGATCTGAGATAATAAATTCAAGCTACCAATAACCAATTTATGAGTATGGAAATCCATCCATTTTTAACCAGCTTAAGATTAACATACTTTTTTTCATATTCTTTAATGAAGAAAAATATCTATTAGGTATAATAAAAAGTTCATACAAGTTAGGGAATGTTGTTTCTTTGATGATTCATTTTCATATTAAAAATATTAGTGATCGAAAATAATGAAATAAGCTGAATGAAGAAATGAAGTAAATGATCTCAAATTATCCATCTCCACATGGTAAAACTTCACAATACATCCAAACAATATTCAACAACTTTACAATTAGTAAGACCTAAGTCATGTAACGTCAGTATATATCATGTGTTATTATAATTCAAGTTGTTTACATATTGTTTCCCAAATTGAGGGCATTTATAAGAGTATGTGGGGAACTAAGATTTCATGGCTTTTACATTCCAGATTCAATGTACCATAATTCTGAAGATCTATGAACTTAGGATGTCTCGTTTAAGTCAATTCAGGATCTATCATTCAGTGATTTTAATATTTTTTATTTCAACAATATGATAACCACCTTTTTGGGCAATAAAATTTTCACAAATCAAAGATCCTTAGTACCTCTTTTACGATAAATAAATTTCACAAAAATGTAATATCTAGAAAGAGATTTTACGACAATCATTTTCACCAATAAACTTTCCAAACAATAAGTTTAAAGAAAAACAGTACCTACCCAATGTTTTTCAGTTCTCAAGGATAAGCATGGTATTCTGGTCATCCAGAGTACCTGCTAGATCAGCATCCTCAGGCTGGTTGAGAGTGAGTTGCTCATAATCAACTGGACAATGTGCACTGATGGTGTTGATTTTAATGTGTAATTGGGCAACAGTGGGGATGTTATCAGCGGTTTTGATGTATCAAATGTTGGTAGTGAACTACAAGATGCACTTGAGCTGGTTAAGCTGGAATAGTGAAGCTTTCTTGTTCCTCTGTAGAAAGGCTGTTGAGGGCTTGTGGTCCATATACATTGAGAACACTTGTCCCTTGACAAGATGATGGAAATGCTTGACTGCCAGATACGCAGCAAAGAGTTCACAGCAGTATGTTGTGTACCAATGCTCGGTGTCAGAGAGTTTCAAACTGAAGATGCCTAATGGCTAGAGAGTGCAAGTTGGTCATCTAGTTATATTGAATAAACTAAAAGTAATTTTTATATTTTTAATTTTTGATGGAAGTGTGAAAATAAAAAAAATTTTTTTTTTTCAAAATTCGAATGAGTACAAATACCTAATAATCTTTGTTCTAATACCCCATTTTGTAAACTGGGAAAAATTATGCATCTCATTTGTAGTCCACTACAAAATACTACCCATCCTCACCTCACCACCTATGGAAATGCGCTTCAAAATACTCTGGCATAAATGAGGCGTTTTTTGATCATATTTCTACATGCAGAAATGCCAGTATATGTACACCTAGTTTTTGGCAGTAAGATAGAAGGTACATCATTGTCCTTGACTCTTGACAATTACCTACTCACTTGTATTGTGCAAGATGTTGCAATAAAAATTTGAGGAGAAATGAGTTGGTCAAATGGCTGTTGGTTAAATTGCTGTCAATCAAATTCTAGAGAGGCAATGCCACCAGGACTGTGAAGAACTTGAAGATTGTTATATGCGTTCAGACAGATCAAGGATGTCGCCGATGGTTGTCTTGAAAAAGAGAGTTTTACAAAAAGAGAGAAGATCTACAACCATCTTGATTCACTGGTGATTGGTGAGTGAAGAGAGTGGGAGCTTAAGATCTACAACCAACTCAATAAAGAGTCTGTGAATAAATGAGACAAGGAGCTGAAAATCTGCATCCTTCTTAAACAGCTGCCTGTTGATAACTGACTTTCTATACAAATGTTGGGGTTACCACTTATAATATGCACAGGCCTACAACCACAATGACATGGATATGTGTGTGGCACACAGCCAGTATTATGAAACTAGTTTCACAACTGATCAGCAAGTGCACAAGTACATTCATCACTAAAATACAGTTGAGGAATATATCAGAATTTTTGGACTATCAATAGTAATGGAGGTTTTTCATCAGCATCTGTTTTAACAGTTATACAATATAATTCTTAGATTTTCTTAAAAAGGAAATTTCAATACTTTCACCTACCTAAATTATATGTTTAAATTCCACTAAAAATCAAAAAAAAAATCTAACAATAGTTTTCACAATCAATATTAGCCTATAGCAATTTGTTTAAGAAACTATCAATAGTCTAATTATGGATATTTAAAGGACTGTCCATACGTTCTATGGATATTCCACACAACACTAGTACCTACTCAAATGTACAAAGTTTTAGGTTGTTTGAATTATTTGAATTGGGTGAAAAATTTATTCCAACATATCATCTGAACAGATGAACAGACAGGGTAAGTAAATAAAATCATAGTAAATATGATGTTTACTTTTTCCTTCCACATGTTAAAATAAATATTTTGTTTGGCAAAATAAAAACTGTTCTTTTTACCCGACAAGAAAACTTGTTGTTTACCTATTTTTTTTATTTTTTAAAGTTGCTACGTTGAAACTAAAGTTGTTTTTATTATGAAGACATTATCTTCACAAGACATAAATGTTTATAAAGCATGTGATTGTTTATTCAAATGAATGTGCAGAGGTTCAATATTTTTTGCCAGACTATATACGTTACAAAGTGTGCAAAAAAATTTATTATGATCATTGATATTTAGAAGAATACAGTTGTCTCATCATAAAATCCTACACTTAAGTACAAACTGTAAAACCTTAAAATTTTGATTCAAAGGTTTTTTTCTTGCATTTCATTTTCAAGTTTTTTGTATAATACGGTAACTTGATTCAGGTATGCAGGGAAAAGAAGGTAAGTTGATAAAATTGAACTTTGAAGTATCAGCGAGTGTTATAATCATTCTTCGTAGATATATTGTTGGTCAAATCAAAGTTTACACATTTCAGATTCATATGCATAAAATTGAAAACAGTTTTCTTTGTTTTTTTTCTTTATCAAATTTTTGGAATAAAAATGTCAAAATTAGTCATGTTAGACTTATGGTAGGTAGCCAAGTTAACAAATTCTGGAGTTTAAGATGATGAACATGTTGAAATTTAATGTAAACTTAGTCAAACATAAAATATTTCTCATCTCTTTAACAAAGAATTTGTTTTGAAGTAAAATGTAAGTCACTATATTATTATGCATATTAGTATTATTTGAAATTTTTAGAGTATAAATCAAGTAAGGTATATTCTTAATACTTGTGTTTCCCAGATTTTGCAATCAGTACTGTCCCATAAATTAATACACAGAGTCCGGAACCTGTATTCCACCAAAATTTTCATATATATTTATTTCTCTCTCTTTCTCTCTTTTCCTCGATATTTTACTTTATTCTCATCAACAGCGAAAAGTTGTAAGTTCTTTCCCAGTTAACAAGTTTCAAATTTAGTGAGTATAGAGTATCCCAAAAATTGCACAATTTCATTTTAACATTATTATTTCAGTGGAGAAAGAAATTCTAATTTTTTTTGGTTTACAATCATAAAATCAAGTGGAATGAGGTTAATCGAGTATATTCTTTTTTATCTTTCAAGTAAAAACGTGAAAGAAGATAAGAAGACTTATTTTATTTTATCCTATTAACAATGTGATTATTTCGTGCCTTTAAAAACTATCTGCAATCACTTTTATCGATCAATCCTTTCTTTATCTTCGTTTCTCCCTACTTCTTTTATTTTTTCTGCACATTCCACTCTTATTTCTTTCCCAATAATCACTCGGCACCGTAGCTGCATTTGTACAGATTTTTTTCCATTGTGAAACATGTTTAATGCATTAAAAAAACCAGTTTCACAATGGAAAAAATCTATGCATATGACAGCTCTGCTTGACACATCCCTGATAAGATTAAATTCCTATTCTCAGTTAGTTTCCTTTCAATATTGATTTTTTATATTTCAATGTAACATTATCAAATGTAGTGTTTTACTTTTCTTTTGTTATAATTAGCTAGGGAAATTCAGCACTCATCACTTGAAGCTTCTCTTTTGTTCTGTTTTGTTGTATTGGTTGTTTTTGCTTTCAGCTCAAAGAAACATTTGATGATCGTTGGCTGTGAGAACTGTCTATTGTGTGTCTTGTGATAACCTAACTAACCCATTCGTAGTTATTCTTGTATTCTGGAATAATTAGACTACCCTGAAAGGAGAAGTACATTTATCACTTAGATTTGGTCAGAATAGTGGTTCATTTAAAGTTCCATTTTCTGATGGTTGGAAGATTTCTCAAATAGTGTAGAAGTTTACATCAGGTTTTGGAAAGAGAAATACTTGTTTTCTCATATAACTGAATTCATTACGAATCATCGATATTCAGCTAATAGCCTGAAATAACAGCATCTCATTAAATATTTAAATCTCATCACAATACTCCTTTTTATATCCCTTTGTGGCATCTCTTTGTTAGCCACTAGATTGGATTATATCATTTTATTTTTCCTCTGAAAATCATTAACTGAATAGCCGATAATTCATTTGATGAAACCCCATTACCCCAGGTTGAAAAACATGTTATGAATTTTGAAATAAAAGTAAATTTACTTGGTAGTTCATTGTAAGCTTTATCTAATTACTGAATAAAAATTAATTTTTTCCATATTGTTAGTTCCTATATTTTTCTTACATTAAAGCACAGGTGTTGGTTACTTTTCTTTAATTCTTCTGATCGTTTGAAGTCAGTCATATTATTTTTATCAGAACAGTTGTATTTTGTTTTGTTTGACTCTTAAAAGTTGATAACCATTTCTTGTGTGATTTTTTTTTAATAATTGGTTGTACATTTTTATTGTTCTGTTTCTCACCAAAAAATCAATGTTACATAAAATTAAAATAAAATTCTCAAATAGAATTAATAAATTGCAGGTCCCATCCATGTGTGTGTTCCCATAAAGTTAATCTGTAGATCTTAAAGTAAAATTGAAATTATACCATCCTTTTGGCTGTGCCACTTCGATAGTTTCTTGATCTCAATTTCATCGATACAAAATTTTATTTTTTACTCATGATCGATTGTCTCTCTAGATTTTCCATCAAAAACGTTATATTACAAAAAAGTTAAGTTACCAAAATTAGGAACTTATTCGAAAAAAAATACAAAAACCCCATCTTCGTTAAAATCCGTGAAGAAGCTACTTTCTGTCAAGATAGAAGAATAAAATCAAAATCTAAATTTAAACCCAAATAATTCAGAAATTTTGATATCCAACAATGAATTCAAAAATGATACATTAGTTTTCGCAAAAATTCGTGAAAACAGAACTCCTGATATAGAATTGGAAAATCTAAATTTACAGACAACAGAAAATGACACACCTGAGGAAATAAATTTGTCTAAACCAATTCCTGAAATTTTATCAGATCCAATACCAGATCCCAAACTTATAAATTTTCAACAATTTATTCTTACCCACCATTATTCCAGCCTTCCGCCATCAGGGATACATCCAACATTTGAGAGATGGATTGAAAATTTAAATATTCCATGCAACATTCCAAAGAATTCAAAACATGATGTTGATAGAGATTAAAATCAATCACACGGTAAATCTGAAAATGAATCTGAAAAAAGAAAAACAACAATATGTATATTTCTGAAAATAATTCTGAAATAAGAAAAACAGCAATATGTATATTTCTGAATGTGAGAAAATAGGTCTTCAAAATTCAGATTCTGAAACCCAAACCTTAGCAGATGAAGATGAGAATGAGGCAAGCTTGGGAAATAAGTAGTGATGGCATTTAGTGACCAAATCATCCATCATCATTAGAAGAATCATTGCTCTCACTGAAAACACTGTAAAAATATATCAAATATAACATCAGAAATTATAAAACCCAAACCAGGAAGACTAAAACCAAATTACCTAGTCATACATTGGAAACAATATCGAGTCATTGGAGACAGCAGCTAGCTAACCTTGCTGATACAGTCTCCATTTTCAAATGATGCTAAATTTCAAATCGAATGATTCCAAGGTTTAAAACAAATAAACAGATTCAAAATATTAATGAATGTCATCCTGAAAGGCGTAAAATAAAAATATCTCATACATACAGGATTTAAGTAGATGTTAAATTCCAACCCAGATTATAACATCAGTTATTTTGCAACAGAATTAAACAACTTTATCAAAAACTTACTAACAGAAAGCAATCCAGAGTCGATAATATTTGGTACTGTCACTCCAGATCCAAAGCAATATAATGATCTAATAATATATTGTAATAGGTTAGATTTCCAAATTGATATATATAAAAATTGAAAAACAAATATCACAAGCTGTTCATCTTCAACTTAGAACACATCTTTAACACAACCTATGATGTCCTTGCAACTGAAGAATCAAGATACAAAATAAAATCAGAAGATTTACCAGGCGAAGATAAACCAGGATTTGTTCCAAAGAAGAATCTACGTCTATCGATGAAAGTTTGATCACACTCATCGATCGATATATTCAAATTCTGAAACCAAAAATCCCAGCAAAATTGGTTACCAAATCTTATGTGAAGGAATTAAAAAATATCTTACTGATAGAACTGAGAATCAATTAGTTGGTAGCCTTCTGTTTTTTTCTAATTTTCACATTGTAATAAAAGTTATAGAACTGGTAAAAATTTTTCAAAAATCAAGAAAATGTTTTTATTCTTGAGAGGAAGAGCAATCACCATGATTTATTTCCTTGTCCAGTAGGTGAGTAGGTATTTCTCATAATTTTTATACTTATGTTTTATAATCTTGAGGAGTATCAGGTTTGTTGGATTGAGAAATTAATGAAGCAATTACAAATAGGCAGCTTTTATTCTAACATGCAGCTGTGCTCATATTGTGCAGTTCAGAAAATTTTAATTTAAGCTAGCTTCAGTTATTGTTTTCTTTTTCCAAATATTTTTAAACTCAAAATTTGAAATTCAAATTTATGTATTTGCCCTTCGGGCATTAATTCAAATAGTTGACAATTCTAAACTTACCAACACCTACTGTTGACAAGTTTTGACCAATGATTGTGATTCAACAAATTGTTTTTGAGGGGGAAGAGGTTGAAGACATACGTAGCTTCTAGCATCAAAAATTTTTAATTTGTGCAACTCCAAAAAATCCTTAGAATAATCACTTCTAATAGGGTGGCCTAAATCCTAATTTGTAGGTTGATGTGAGCGAATTTTGGAACTTTAATATTTAGGAAATTGAAAATTTAGAATTAATGAAAATAAATGCTTCCCATTGAAACACAAAATTATTGAATGATAATATTAAACATTTAGGATAAACTCATTCAAATTAGATTGACTATAACTATTTAACAGACACAATGAACTTCATAAAATACTAAGCTCTTTCTAAAAATAAATAAAAAGGTCTTTAACTTTCAAAAAACATTTTCAATGGAAAAAGTCAATTAGATCACTGAATTTAATTAATTCACTAAAATTCAGAAACATTTTCACAACGCAGAATAAAATCTGATTAAGGAATACAACTAACTGTAAGAAGAAAATGCAACAAAAGTCAAGACCAATCTTGAATAACCAAACAGAAGTTTACAATGGAGGCAAGTTTGACAGGCTGAGTTGACCAAAGCTTCGAATCATGAGGCCTTTCCATTGTGAAGATAAACTTCATTGGTTCCAGGGTCATCTGCAGGGGTGGCTCCAGCATTAGGGTTTCCAGAGTAAGACCTACCTTTTGGGTGACCAAGGAGGTAGGAAGAAGAGTGGAAGTGTAGATGACATTTGTTCAAGTATTTTATGAATGGGGGATGTCGTATCCATCAAGAGTTCTTCTTCGATGTATATTAATTCTTGGTTTTGTTCAAAAAATTGGCGAGCTTTTAATTTCTCATCAGCTTCTCATGCATTTTTGGAACTGCATGCCTTGGCAAGTTTCTAGATTGGTTGTGACGTTTTGGATTATTGGAAAAAATAGAAAGAGAAATACAAATTGGAAAATATATACAAATATAGAGAACACATCTAAGTTGATCGAAAGTAAAACAGCGGGTAATTTTGTTAGGAGATTTCTGATTGATCACATTGATGAAAAGATGCCTTATCTGAGTTTGTCCTTTTGTGGATAGGATAGGGTCAAAATTCTCGGCCATATGAAAGTTTTCCTGTAAGATTCTGACAGGTTCAAGCAATGTTGTGGGTGAAACAAAATCTGTTTTTTTTTTTTGAGAATTTTGGAACACAAAGAATCATCTTTTGTGGGATGTCACGATCTTTATAGACATAAAGGTTAATTTTTAAGGACCTGCATATGGTTTTTCCAGTGCAGACCTTATTTTCTCGTCTCTTACAAATATATGTGATGTATGGGCCAAGTGTTTTGAAATGTAAATCTTGGGCTGGCCATAGCAAGCTGCTTGTTTGAGGAAATTATTGGCCTCATTTCTTATATTTTGTACCATGATTTTGGGGCTAACTTCTTTCAATTCTGTGACAAAGTGTTCTCATAGATGTAACTCTTTGCCAAATGCTAATTGCACTGCAGAATGGCCTGTATCCGTTTGTAGGGCAGATCAAAGGCCTAAAAAGATGGTAGGAAGTATCTCTGCCCATCTCTTGGTATCATGAGCCATAATTGAGGTTTTGAGTGCTCTGTGCTATCTCTTGATTTCGCCATTCCCTTGCGGATGGTAAGCTTGTGGTGTGATTGTGTTGTACGCTTTTTAGACAGCTTTTGGAAGAGTGAGCTCTCAAATTGGCAACTTTGGTCTGTAACTATGGTTTCAGGTATGCCATACCTTGCAATCTAGATGTAGTATAACCTGGCAGCTACTGTCGGAGCTTCATCTTATGGAGAGGAATTGGTTCTGACCATGTAGTTGCCCTGTCTATTATTGTTAACAGGTATTTGTGTCCTTGGGATGGTGGCAATAGGTCTACCAAGTCGATGTTTACTGTTTTAAAACACTTTGTTTGTTTGAAGGATTTGAGGGGCGAGTGAATGTGTCTTCCTACTTTAAACTCTTGACAGTTCAGGCAACTGCGAGCCCATTTGTTTCAGTCTGACTTCATTTGGTGCCAAACAAACCTTGCTGAGATTAAATTAGCACTGTATTTTGGTCCAGCATGTGACAGATTATATATACTGTTGGAAACCAATTTACGATATTTTTTTGGTAAAAGTGGCCTATTCTTACCTGTACTAACATTACATGTTAATAAAACATCTGTACAAGGAATAGTTTGCTGTTGCACTCTGTGAGAAGTATCATCGTTCAACAATAACTCTTACAATTCAGCACCCTTAAGCTGTTCTTTAGCTATTTCAGCATAAGGTAATTGGACAGATGCCAAGATAGCTTCGATTCTATTTAGAAAATCAGCTGGAGTGTTAAATTCTCCACTTATATGCTGAATATCCGTTGTCAGTTAGTCAATATAGTCTAATTGTCATGCTCTTCTTGGCAATGCCAGTTCTGCTTTTTGCGTGAAAGCATGTATTAGGAATTTATGGTCTCAGAAATATGAGTTCTAGGCATTTAGAAATGGTAAGAACATTGTTTGAAAGTGTTAAAATAAATGATGAGTGTTTGAGAATGTATTTTTTAGGTATAGGCAATTATTTGGTTGTACTTCTAATTTTATGAAATATGTCGATTAAGCATAAGTACATCTCAACACATATATCGTATCAAATCACCTGGCAAAAAGAATTTGATGCTCCAGTATCAAAAATAAGAAAAGAAAAAATACAAAATATTTACATAAAACATGGAAAAATAAAAAATAAATTTTACATATATGAAAAAGAAAATAGAATATTACATTTATATGAACGAATATTGGGTACAATAAAGATCTTATATGATATAATATAGGTATATAACAGGTACAATAATAATTTCATATAATATAACATAGGTATTACATTTGGTACAAAAAACAAAGAAATATATTAATTTTAACAACCAGTTTCTTAAATTATTATTCATTTTTATTCATTAAAGTTTAAATGATGGAGATCCCTTAATATAATTATTTCAAATATAACTATAGGTATATATTTTATTTGTCATCTCTATAAATTAAATAGAATTTGATATACTATATAAAATATCAGTTTTTGAAGTAGTTAATTCCGGAATTATTTGTTTAACTTGTCTTTGTTCAATAAGTTGTTTTAAATGAATTAATTGGATACATAATATAATGCATAAAATTAATGATAATAATGTTAACCAAATGAAAATTATAGAATTTACGAATGTAAAAGTATTTTGCTTTGCTAACTTCAGGAATTTAAATTTGAAATTGTTTAATCTTTTTTGAAATTTGAAGTTTGAAGTGATAGGGGAGAAATGTTGAATAATGTTAGTCTAATTTTTATTGTAGGTGCTAATGTTAAGGATGGAGAATGATTCTCGGATACCTATGTTGGTAACAAGATTATAATCAGCCCACAAAAGTGCCAAATAAAGTTCTATATAGACAATAGATGGAATCTTTTAGGGCAAAGTAAACTTGGTGGTACAACTATTGCAGATGTACCATCTCGCGAAATGTGTATTATTCTAACATGGCGAGGTACTGTAAGGAATAATGTTCCAGGATAGGAAATATTAACTTCAACATGTGCTTGATAATCTATAGGAATATCATGTGATAATAATTTAACAGAATTTGTTATTGCACATGGTAGGAAAAATCCTTCAATAAGGAGGTGTCAAACTAGAATGAGGGGCCATCTATGCGGCCAAAGACTCCTTGAAAAATACTCATGCTGCCTGTTCTTAAAGGACAGGACAAACAGTAGATAGTACTCAATAGACTCAGTTTCAGACCTGAGTATATTGTCAGTAAATAAAAATTAAAAAGTACATCCTCTGAAATATTACCTTCATACTGTGAATGGTCAAAACCTTCCAGCTTATGGTCTGGAGATCAGCGAAGTCAACATTGGACTTAGAAAATACATGATGTGGTCCTTCACAGTTTCCTATGTTCCAAACCCAATTCTGGGTACAAACTTCCTTGCACCTTTTTGCTTGATCATTAACCCAAAAAATGGCAAATTGATCTATAGTGAAACAAATCTTTTTGTGGATGGCAAAACACTAGCTTACAGATTGGACACAAATATATCAAGCTCTACTAAAGTCGACGAATAATTCTAACTGATTTAGTCTTACTATCCTGGAGTCACTCAATCATCAATTCGCAGGCATCCTACTTATAGAAATGACACAGTTCATTGTGTAGAAACAAAAGGACCATTTTGCCATTCTAGAGCTAAAATGCTATTGTCTGACAAACTCAAAGCAGCACGGGAGTACTATGACCACATTATAGGGGAAGGCATATATAAAAAATCTCATTGAGCTCCCCAATCAACATGACCAAACAGCAAGTGGAGAGTGGCAAATTATTGGCAACTACAGGGCCTTAAATGCCAAAACAGTTCCCAACCATTATCCAGTAACTAATATCCTAGACCTTAATGCGAATATGAGGGGTAAAACAATGTTCACAATAATAGATATCAACTGGGCATTCCATCAAATTCCTATGGCTGAATAGGACATACCAAAGACAGCAGTTATAACCCCTTTTTATCTATTTGAATACCTTCGAATGCAATTTGGACATTGAAACTAAATACAAACTTTTTAAAGATTCATCAATGAACTGTTTTCAGAACTGCCATTTTCTTTTGCATTCTGAGATGATATTTGCATTTGCTAAGGAGGTAGTGAGTGGAGCATGAGAAGAATTTAAGAGCTGATATAAAGTGTATACATGCTGCTGGATGTACCATCAATGTAGTTAAAATTTTATACAAACAAACTGAAATTGACTTTCTCAGCTATAAAGTCTCGACCAAAAGTATTTCTCCTTGAAGACCAAAGTCGAACCAATATTCAATTTCCTGAAGCCCTCAAATGTTGCTAAAATCAGGCGTTTCTTGCGATGATGAATTTCTATAGACATTGCATGAAGAATGCTTCAGCCAAACAAAGTAAGCTGTTTGCATTGATAAAAACAAACAAAAAGAAAGATAGAATCCATTCGATTGGAATGAAGAAGTTAAAAAGGCCTTTGAGAAAATCAAAGAAACACTGGAAAATGCAACATTATTGGCTCATCCAGACGAAAGTCTGCCATATGCATAGGTACTGATGACTCAGACATTGCTATTGGTGCAAATCTGTACCAAGTTGATAAAGACAACAAAAAACTAATGCTAGCTTATTCTCTAAAGAGCTCTCAAAAACAGAAAAGAATTATAACACGTATGATTGGGAATTGCTGGAAATTTTTGCTGCACTGAAACATTTCAGGTATAAACTAGAGGGTAGATATATAAGAAATTATGCCAAAACTTTCCTAAAATAGGCAGCTTGTTATTGCCAACCCAAGATTTAAATCTCCAAATATTTGGCCAATATATCACATGTATTTGTTAGAGACGAGAAAATGAGGTATGCGCTAGAAAAACCATACACCAGTCCTTACAAAGTAGCATCATGTGATAATAAAAACTTTGTGATACTCATAGCCAGAGAAACAAGATCTATTTCAATCGACAAGTTTAAGCCTGCATTTTTGGGTAATGACAACAACCAGGTATTGAAAATGGAAAGAAAAATGAAGGAGGTATAAAGACAAATTCCCAAATAAGAAACACAAAAGAATCAGTCAAAAAAAGTGAAACATATCATTCACAAACACTAAACACACTAATAACAATAAAGTCAGTAAAATTTTTGGGCAATGTTACAACAAAAATGTATGATCCAGAGGCCCTATTATGTCCTAGAAAAAGAGGCTGGCCCTTACGCAGTAGAAAGTCCAAAAATCTGCATCCTAATTGCAAGTCTGTGTGATTAACAAGGAGGAATTAAAATTTACTCACAAAAAAGTAAATATCCTACATAAAATTGAAACCCGCTAAAAAATAAGCAATGGAAATCTGAATCGCTTGAGACAAAAGAAACTCTAGAGATAAGCAAACATTAGAATGCAAAGTTAAAAAAAAGAAGAATAAACAAAGCCATATGTGATATGGAACACAAACATCGAAACAAGTTTCTGTTGTCACAACAAAGATCATCTTTACGTATATAAATATCATGATATCACACAAAAGGTGAATCTTTGTGATCCAAAATTCTCAAAAAACTTCAGATTTTGTTTCACAAACAACTTTGCTGGAACCTATCAGAATCTTACTGGAAAACTTCAATACGGCAGGGAATTTTAAGTGCTATCATCTCCACAAAAGGACAAACGTGGAAGGTGAAGTTTTGACACTCCAATCGATTTAAAATCTTTCAATGAGAATAACCCACTATTCTACTGTCATTTGCCTCAGACGTGTTTGGTACAAATTTTTCTTTGCATTATATTTCATAATTTTCCATTTTCCTTTTCTCTTGAAATGTTGTTACCATTAAATAAACCCCTCAAAACGACCAATGCTGTAAATTAATGGAAAGCAGCAGAGAAATTAAAAGCTCTGCTACTTCTCGATCATTTGAGTTGGCTCAATTTGAAGATGAACTGCTAATGGGCATGACACTAAATTCCATCGTAATTACTTGCACATACATGCAAATAATGTACTAGTACAGAACTGTGACCAATCTCAACAATACAATGATGTCACAGTTCCATACACGAACTGGCCCACCATTTTTTATCACTACAAGATATGATGCACTGTACCATTCACACATACATGTGTAATCACTACATATGTGTGGTGGTATGCATGTAAATAAGCCCGTACCTATATAAACTGTCCAAACTGGCTCTAAAATTGCCATTGTTCACCCAAGTTTTTACTTACCCTTATGTTAACATATGATTTGGTTGAACACGCAAAATCTGTAGATTACCTCCTGATGAGAATATCTTTTCACAACAAGGTATTCCACATGTTGAAAAATCTGAAAATTGACTATTCTATTGTTTTATTTTTATTATATGTATATGTTTCCACAATAATTCATTTATCTATATCAGTATTTTTTCAAATTTAATAACTCATAGTAAACTTAAATTTATTTAAACAGACCACGTTTCTATGTTTTAAGTATTCATTTTTCTATTTGTTTGTATGATCCAAAAAAATTTTTTTTCCAGCTCTTCCTCCTATTTTTTAAAAATCCGTATTTTTGAATTCAAACTTACCTTAAACATTGAATTTTGAAATTCTCCAAGAATTTAATGTAATGATAATTCCATATCATTTCCTAAATTAATATCCTTTCCAAATTTCTTACTAATCTTATAAATATTATCTCAACAAAACCATTTCGAATATAATTCCTATTCCAATATCCTCTTCTAATCATGTCCTTGAAACTTGTCAACAATTGCCTCATTATGTCACCTATTCTCATTAATATGTATTTATAATATACACCATGATGTCATTCATTTGATGAATATTGTACCTAAACAATTCTGCACTATTTCCAATTCCTCTTAAAATTATAAGTACACAACTTATGTCATAAATATGTTTCTTCATTGTCTTATTCTAAATTACGTAGATTCTATTAACCAATCACATTGTATATCTACCACAACCCCAATGTAAATTCCACTCAAATTCATACTCTTAGTTCTGAAGTCTAATTCATTCCTAATAACTTTTCTTGAAAGAATATTCAATAGGTACATTTCAATATTTACATGTAATTAGGTATAAAGTACACATCATACAAAAAGTAATATAGGTCTTGTGTATCATTTTGTAACAGTTATACCATTACAGTTTTCTTTTCATTTTTAGGATGGATTTTCATTGGAATTTCCACTGATGCTACTAGTATAGACTAGGTTAATAATAAGGAATTGTGAAAAGAAAATTAGGACATAATAATTTATTCTATAAAGATGGACACAAGTAGAAGCCCATGGATGTACAAAAGTATCATTCGCATTAAAAATTTAATATTGTGTGATATAAAAAAGTAACTGCTATTGCCCCAGCCAGCATTGAGCTTTGGGAAAAAAAGAGTAAATAGGTAGGAATAATCATATTCAGCATGAAAAGTGAATAGCAAATGAAAATTAGAATAGATTGAGCCAAACAAGGGTTGGGTTTGGTGCTTGAATAATTGCCATGATATAAATTGTTAGTCATACTAATTATTTGCTTAGTTGTGTAAATTCAATAATTTTTATACAATTGTACCTCATAAATCATATGCCTATGTAAGATAAATGGCGGTTTCCATTTGTTTATCAAAAGGAAATTTGGAAATCATCTGCAAGTGCGACAAAAAGATGTTCATGATTTGTTTGGTTTTCCTGTCAAGTATTGTCAGAACTGGGCAAGCTTTCCCAACACAGGCGGAATTGGAAAGAGCTTTCATAGATGATGTGGTCAAAGTGGGAGCAGTAGATTCCAAGTGAGATTCCTTAATTTATTTTTATATTAATCATTGTGCTAAGTACTTAATATAATTATTATTTTTCTATTGTAAGCTCAATGTTGTTCTCTTAACATCACCACATTTAAAGAAATTTTATAGCTCAATATGACGTTTCAACAACAGAGGTGTTAACTGATAAGAAAATTTCTTTCAAATGAGATGAACGTTTTCATAACAGTGAGCTCTTATTGTTTCATTTCTTCATTGATAGAGACTAAGGAAATATTTAGCAGTCACAATCAAAAATTGAAATTGAAAAATAGAGTATCTCAAACTTCAAAAAAAATATAATTTTTTTAGGCATAGGTAAGAGTAATTTTGCTAGTACAATTCAAGAATTCTATCCGATCTAGTTTTCATCTAATTTCAACAAGTTCACAATTAGCTTGTATTTTTCTCCCTTCAATTAAACTGGTTCCATTTGAGCAGAGAAAAATACAAGCTGATTAGGAAGCTTTGTGATCAACGTAACTGCAGTTATCTGAGTGTGGAAGTTTTCTCATTTCTTTTTTGATTTACTCCCTTGGTGTGAGCCCTCGCAATTAGATTTAAAGACTTTGTACCTTATCACGTATTTCTTCCTTTGTTTTTATGTTCTTGTGAATGTATAATTTGTGTTCTTTAAACTCGGTTTTTACATTTTCTGACAGGTATATAATATTTTATTAAGGTGTATTACAATGTTTTTTTTTTTTTTTTAACTGAACTTGTTTTATTTCTCTGAACAACATAATTATCTTGGCTAGGAGGTGTTTTATGAAGGTTTGAATGGATTGATTTAAAGTATTATTTTTTGGAACTCAACACTAGAGTAAGTTAATCTGTTTTTGGTCTCAATTTATGAATGTTAATGCCAATCACACACTTCAGTGAAGCAAAATTTTAAATGTTTCATGGTGACATATTACAGCATATTACAGCTGTTAAAAAATCAAACACCAAATGCAACTGAGCCGTTTTCTAATTTGACTCATCTTAACAAAGTTCAGTGAAGTCACTCAGAGTGAAAATGTAACAGATGATGTTTTTTATTAGGAGAATTGCAACCACTGAGTGACGTTTTAAATATAACTTTGATAAGATGTATGATAGGCCTAAACCTAAATGAAAATGTGTATGACTCTCACAATTTACCTGAGCTGGATTTTGTTTGGATTTGTCTAAATTCTCAAATACAACAGGTCTTGAAGCTTAATTCTCTAATTCAAGATTTTCAAGACTCCTGGTAATTTTATGAAATCGAGGGAAAAATTTGTAGAGCAGTTTTTTTGTGCCATTAGCCCATCCTACTTGGCATACCACATATTTGTGTTCTTAGAACTACTTTTTTGTTGTACTAACCAAGTTGAAAGAAAACATATTCTAGAGCAGCCTCACCGGAGTAGACAACCCATTTTGCAAATTTTTTCATCTATTAACAGTATAAAAACCTTAATAAGGCCGTATAAACTTTTTGTCAAAAATATCATTCAAAAACGTAAATATTCGATCCAGTGGGAAATTGTAAAACTGAATGATTAAAAATTCTTACAAATTGGTTCAAATTTTTGGATATTTTAAAGATTACAAAATAATCTCAATTTGAGGTATGTTCCATCCTGTTTTTGCAGACGATTCAGGTTGTCTACAAAAACGTGTTGAACAAAATATAGACGACTATTATTCTTAATTCCTGGAATAATAGCTGTCTATATGATACCTGCCTTCCCATGGACAGACACCATCAAATATGCTGACAATAAATGTCATCATATTTGACGGATGTTCCATGTCACGCCACCTTTTTGGTCGGCCATATTTGATTGAAACAAAGAAAACAAAAGTCATGTCTTGTCTTTATTTCGAAGACATATTCATTCCTGAATTAGCAGCCGAGTAGAAACATTAAGGTCCATACTCGTTGTTATGGATATCAGGTTTCATTAGTTATAAGTATTATTAATAAGTTGAAATTCCAAAGTGTTTGTAATAATTTGAAGTGAAATATTAATAAAAGATAATATTCAGAAATTATCTTATTTGTCGAAGTAATTTAAAAATATTGAATTACTCTCGCAACAAATTGGCGCCCGAACAAAAAAACCTCTAAAAAGAGAAATTTAAAAATAATCGTAAAATTTTTTTTTTCTCGTCTCTCGTAAATAGATATCTCGTTTGTAACAGGATAGTATTTTAAACAGCTCGCAAACACACTAAGTTAATTTTGCGAGAGCAAATGTTTTTATCACTCGTGGAAATAAAAATTTTTTTTTCCTCTCATCTAAATGAATACGTAATATTAAAATAAATCGTGGCCGAAATAATTCAATTACTAAAAATAAAATTAAACAGCTGTTTACGAAATCAAACTTTTATTGCAGAAGACTGCAAACATTTGATTAAGACAAATAAAAATAAAATTCTTAAAAATAAATTAATAACAAAAATGAAAACAGAATTAAAAATAAATCGAAAGTCCAGATACGGTTCCTGAAATCAAAAAGAAAAAAAGTCAGCCCAACCAGTATCCAAAACCACAACGTAGAGAATGAGAAGCCACTCACCAACATCATCGATCCAAACAAGGCATCCAAAAAACTACAACAGACTACAGAAAATTATTCGTCATCAAACTGTAAGCAAATTGTAAATTTATTTTCTATTAATTTGGACAAATTTAAAACTATTATTGATGTCGCGAATAATGTCGTAAAATGTAAAATTTCCCCAACTTAGCAAATGTCTGAAAAAAGTGAAAATACGAGTGCGTCACTCCCTGATATTTTGGATTCAAAAGCTGAGCAAAATATTTCAAATCTTGAAAATAACCCTAAAAATTTATATAAAAATCTATCTGAAGAAGAAAATTACCCACTCCTTGGTAATCACTGGGGAAGTCGAGTATCCACTTCTTTTATTTATCGTGTTTTAAAAACAGCAAAAGTAAAAAGGATAGAACGTAGAACACGTATCGAACTTCATAAAAAACTCTATAAAGTTAGACACGTGAAACATTGGTTGTTACATATATTATACTCAAACTCCAACACTGAAAAATTTGAAAGAATAACCAATTTAGAAAGGCTCATTGAGGAAAGTAAAAGTTTTCGTAGAGTAACAAGAAGTGTTAAAAATAAAGATCCGAAGGAAGATGAAGAAATTTTCTCAGACACAAAAGAAGATCTAGAATCTAAAGGAAAAAGACAAGAAACAGAAAAGAGAAAGAGAGAAGAAACAGAATGAAGATTAACAAGACGTAGCTTAAGTTCAAGCTTTGAAAAACTTTTATCTAAAGTATCTAGACACGTATCCCCTAAAAAGTCGATCTCAGCTACAACCGATTTTTCTCCCCCTCAAGACGAAGACGAAGTCTTCCTCAGAGAAAAATCAATCTTAAATCAAACTTTTGTCGATAGACCCTCACAGTCTAGTGCTGATTTGTCGCCATCAGTCCCTCAAGGATAAGGAATGTCCTCACAAGCTGAAATCTAACATTCTGTGCTGATTCACGTAAAAAGTCCCGAGAATTTAGATAAAACTAAAAATAAAAATTTAAATTTAATTGACAAATATTCTTTCGACCCTATAAATTTATTACCTCCAGAAATACATGTGGAATTTCTTGAAAACAAAGAACCTACATATGTCAATATGGTAAATATTGAAAATAAAATTAATCCATTTTTGAAAACAGAAGATAAAAATAAGACCCCAGAGGAAATTGCTGAAAATAACGCACGTCTGCTTCTTCAACAACAACAACAAGCACGATTTGCGGCAGCAAATGAAGCATATGCACAACACAATTTTGCAATGAATAAATTTTGGAAAAGATCAGAAAGATGGACTCCCAGTCATTTTTCAAATGGCCCTGATGAAGATATTCTCGAGTTCCTTTTTGAATATGAAACCCAAGCAAAAACTTTCGAAGCAACGGAATATGAAATGATAAGAAATATAAACATAGTACTTCGTAGCACAGCCCTCGAACTTTTCGCAGCGGAAAACGAAATAACTCCAGAAACCCCTTGGACAGAGGTAAAACAAATTTTAATTTGCATATTTAAAAAAGATAAAGACACAGTAAAAAAGCGTGTTAAATCTTTAAAATTCGATGATACTTTTTTTAGCATTAACGTACCAAAATTTTTTCGCCTCTGTAAACAACTAGATGCAACAATTAGCAAAAAGAAAATTTGTAATCTTTTACTCCCGAGATTAACCGGAGAAATGAGAAAATTCTTCGCATCGAGAAATCTCCAAATGCAAAGTGAAGTTTTGAAAACGTTTACTCATTGGAAAGAATTTAAGGAAAAAGCCTTAGATTTAACTGATGTCCAGAAAACACAGGAAATGTTAAACAAGGCATATGAAACGATAGCGAAATTAACAAAACAAATGGAGGAAATGATGAAAGGAAAGGCACCAGGAAAGAAAGAGCCTGTAAAACCTACAACTCCACCTATTTCCCCTACTGACCCTGTTATTGTGGCACTAGTGGAAGCAGGTTGGAAACCTCCAAGTAGGAATAAACGAAATCAAAATCAACCAAGAAACCAAGCAACTGAGAGCAAAAATACAGAAAATAGACCACGCAGAGATAGAAATGCAAGTAATAATAACAACAATAACGAAACGAATGATAATAATCCGAGAAGAAGACAGTCTAGAGAAAGAGAATCTACTAGACCACCAAATAATCAAAATTATTATAGACCCCAACAGAGAGAAACATATCGGGAACAGAATAACATTCGATATCCTCCCAGAGAAATAAACTGTTTTAATTGTGGAAGAATGGGACATCTCTCAAGATATTGCAGACTACGTAATTGTAGTATACCTCAATTCCCACAAAGAAATTTCAGACCAACTCGATTCAATCCTAATAATTTTGCATCCAGTTTTGGTCAACCCTTAAATCTTTATGGACCACCACAACAAAATAATTATGCACAAATGTATAATACCCCAGCTTTAAACCCCCAAACATGGGCTAACGCAGAAAATTATGAGCTACCCGCCTACAACTTGCAAACTCCTGATGTAGTTCCGAGCATCCAACAAAATTACCCACAACTGCCAAAAAATGTGCAGTAGAGCCCGTCTGCTCTGCACCATATCATGGCAACGACTTTCGGGCTTGTAATGGCAATGTACATCATCCAGACTGCGCTGCTCTCCTAGTGTTAGATCCACATGCGCCACACAATTGGAAAATACACATCCACAGTGCATCAATGAAATCAGTCAGGGCAAGACGTAAATTAATCGTACCCTGCAACATTGTGAGCCATGAAGAGTATGAAACACAGGGAACAGTTGACAGTGGCTCTGAAGTGACACTTGTCCAGTATGAACTTGTAACGGACAATGTGATTAAACCTGCAAGAGTGTGTATGGTGGCTGCTAACAATAGTGCAATAATCGTTATAGGAGTAGCAGAAATCACCATAAAAATGGGTGATTCCTCCTCGATGTGGAAGCATACGTAACCTGAATTGGGCATGCAACACCTTTAGAAATTAATCATCCTTAAGAACCTTCTCATGGAAGAGATGTTTGTTAGTTTTGGAAATTCTATTATTGACTGCACTCTGGTCTTCGTTGGAAAAATACCTTCGGTTGAGATTGTGTAGCCAAAGAAGTCTATTGCAGGTTGTGTATATGGGCACTTTGCAGAATTGGCAGTAAGGCCAGCACTAAAAAAACGCTGGAGTACGATTCTTACATTTTTCTCTTGGTCTACCTCACCACCTTCTGAGCATATGCATATATCATCCAGATATGGATATGCAAATGGTAAATCTAGAACAATCTGTTGATAAATTACTGCAATGTTGGTGTGATATTGCAAAGTCCAAATGGCATTCGAAGATATTTGAATAGCCCAAAGGGAGTAATTACCGCCATCTTTAGTATATCCATTTTGGCCAAAGATATTTGATGGAATGCCCAGTTTATATCAATTTTTGTAAACAGTATTTTACCCTTCTTTTTCGCATTAAAGTCCATTATATTTGGGACTGGATAGTGATTAGGAACTGTTTTGGCATTCAAGGCTCGATAGTTGCCAATTATTCTCCATTTGCCATTAGCCTTCTTTCTAATTATGATAAATGTTCTCCATGGACTTTTGGATGAGCAGACAATACCCTCCTGTAACATTTGATAGTACAGTTTTTTGGCTTTAGTTAGTTTCTCAGGAGGTAGTCTCCTGACTGTAGCAATGTAGGGTTGCCCTTTAGTTTCAATCATGTGGACTGTATCATGTTTGTATGGAGCATTCTTTTGAAGGAAGGCTGTTTAATGATAGAGAAATCTTCAAAGAGTTTCATTAGTTTTTTGTTGATTTTTGTGCAACTATCTAGTGCTTTATTCATTTTATACATTAGCGTTTTGCCCTCCACAAATAATCCTGTTGTAGAATCGATAAGCCTAGAGTTTTTAAAATTGACAATTAGACTAAAGTGTGCTCAGAAGTCTGCACCAAGGATAGCATTTGGAACTTCTACAATGATAAAAGACTACATCATATCACTTCTCAGTCCAATGTTGACTTCACTAGTCTCAATACTCTAAGCTGGAATACTTTGGTTGTTCACAGCCTGGAGGTGGTATTTTGGATTTTGTACTAAGTGAGATTTACTAGCTGGTAGGATACTAAGGTCTGCACCTGTATATACCAAGTACTTTCTCCTGTGCTGTCTGTCTCTTATGAACAGGTGGCACGAGTATTTTTCTGAGAGGACTTCTGCTGCAGAAATTACCTCTTGTTTTAGTTTGACTCTGGCTTTCTTGCATTCCACCAGTCACATTTTGGAGAGCACTTGGCAGCTGCTTCGTCCAATATGTTATGGTAGCAACACCATTTTTTGATCTAAGGTTTTTGGTTGCGGCTCTTGGTTTTATTGCTGTTATGAGGAGATGTATTTTTCACGTCTCTACTCGTTGATCTATCAGATTTTTGGTCTCTTAACCTACTCTGCCTGTTAGGTTTGTTATTTTTATTGAACTGCCTGGACCTGTCTCTCTGGCTGCTGTGATCTTAACCAGAGTTGATTGAGTGTCTGAGTTTCTTGTTCTTATCTTTTAAGTCCCTGAAATTGCAGTTCATTTCAGCAATTCGTGCAGCCAGTGCATTTTTGTTAGTTCCAACATCTAATCAGCCACTAGTGCATCATCAGCTAGTTTGCCTAGGAACTCTAGTTTTGCCTTTGTGTCAGCTCTATTTGCTCCAAGACTATAAATGGGTCTTTCAGTATCAACTGGCAATTGTTTGCAGAACTTGGGAATTAGTGTTGGAGTGACCATTGTGCATTCAATTTCTATTAATTTGGTCATGAAAACTGAGGGTTTTTCATCTCCAAGTTTCATGCCTCCTAGAATTATGTTCAGTGTTTAGTCATCAGTCATTCCAAACACTTGTTTGACTCTGTTGCAAAACCACTTGAATTTGTCTTCTATCTTAGCTGAACATTTCATTATGGCTAGTGCACATTTCATCATCTGAGAGCGCATCTCTCCACAGATCAGCTTGTATTTTAAGTTATCCGGGAATTCTTCACTTTGGAAGGCGCCCTCCAGTAAGGATAACCAGAGGGTATTTCCTGTCTGCTGGTCTGGGAGCTCTGTTCTGCTCTCGCAAGTCCAGTACATTTACAAATTGGTTAAGTATGTCACTGATTCCACTAGCCAGTTGTGGCTGACCAGAAGGTTATGCTGCTGGTGGGTGTTGGCTGAGTGTAAGTCCAGCCAGTTCTGCTTTGAGCCTTTCAGTTTTAGCTTGGGCCTTGTGTTTTGGTCTATGGGCTGCCAAAGCTTCTTGCTGTACTAGTTCTAGTTCTGATGGCGTGCTATTTCTCCTTTCAAGGATATTGCCAAATGAAAGTGTGCAAGGCACCAATGTTTTTAGTCTGCAGTGGTACTGGGAGTGTTTGGATGTGCAGAAATGCATTGTGCAAGGAGCTGTGTGCCACTCCACAGTATCCTGATAAATAGTTCTCTTGGGAGACTTAGGTTTCAAGCACTTGTACTTGGGTTCCCTTTATTTTCTTCTCTGAGTCAAACTTTAATACAGAGGTATTGGTGTTTGTTGCTGACTCTGGAGGAGTAAGTGGATTAATTTCACTTGCATTTTCCAGCTCTGCTTGTCCCTGCATAGTCCTATCAAGACAGTGAAATTTATTTGAAAAAGGTTAAGTATTATTAACAGAATTTATTTATAATTGGTTGCCTGAAAAAATTCACAGTAACAACCTCTGTAATGTCAGGAATTGGTTTACTCACTAATGCTCCAACACCATTAGGGAGGGTGCTGTTTGAGATTTTATTTTCCCTATAAATACTAACTTGTGTGTGTGTGCACTCACTGATACCTTTTATAGCAGAAAATAAAATTAATTTTCTTCTCCTTGAAAATAAAAATTGTTCGGTACTTTTAGTCCTATTGTAACAAGTGTTTTCACATCAGCTCTAGTTGTGCCCAGCACCCCCTGTGGATAGCACCAAAGTGCCCCACTAAGGGAGGGTAAGAGGGAAGTTTTTTTTATTTTAAAATCACATCGGGGTCACCATTGTGGGAACAGAGTTTCCCATCAGAAAATATTGGAGCATATGAGTTTACACCCTACTGTGTGTTACTCTTACCACATATGGAGAACCAAGTCTTCATACATGCTGGCATTGGTAAGACATGATGTCATGGGTATACATGTATATAGTTAGGCAGAATGTTGGCAAGTGCATGTATACATCTGTATCCATGTGGGAAAATGCTACTCACTATTCACCTTTGGTTGCTCCATGTATATCAGGGAGTATCACATTTTACTTGCCAATCTGCTTGAAATTGATCCGCAGTTCGTGTATACTTTTATCACACGCCTCATTGTCATCTGCGTATAGGCTAAGCCTATCTTAGCAGATTTGGGAAGAGAACCCCACATCACACATACAGTCTTACTAAATTCCTATGCTTATCGATAACCTTTGTTATACATGCCTACTCTTGTTCTTATCATTCTGCCAAATATAAGTAATTTGAAATTGTACTACAAGAACTACTTTGCACATGTCATTTTAAATCATTCAACTGTTTTATGATCATACCACATCAAATTCCTTCATTGTTTTCATCTACCCACAATGTATTAGTTAATTTGGTTTATACAAATTTATTGGATCATCATTTCCACTGTAATGAGAAAATGTTAAGGGAAACAATGTTCATAGTCTGCACAATGATAGGCAATTCCTGGGAATATTTTTTTTAGTGGGAATTCCCAAGGAACAGTTAGTGAAAATGAATACTACACCCACATATTTCATTTTAAGACCTTCTCCATCAATTTTAATTTGGTAGAAATTGAGAAAATTGAAAATGTGTCAAGGTATTTGAAATTCTTTCAGTAGTTTCAAGGGGAGAGGTTCTAAAAATTTTTTCAAACACACTGTTTCAACAATAATTCAATGTTTGAATCATCTCAACAAATCAGATAATTTCTAAATATTATCTTTTATTAAAATCGAACTTCAAATTATTACAAACTCATTTAAACTTTAACTTATTACTGATACTTAATAATAGTGAGACCTGATATCCTTAACATCGAGTATAGACCTTAACGTTTTTACTCGATTGCTAGCTCAGGAATGAATATGTCTTCGAATAGAAGACAAGACATCATCTTTGTTTTCTTTGCTGTAGGTTAAAATGGCCGACCAAAAAGGTGGCGTGACATGGAACATCCGCCAAATATGATGACACTTCATTGTCAGCATATCTGGTGGTGTTTGTCCATGAGAAACAAGGTTTAATATCGACAGCTATTATTTCAAGAACTAAGAATAATAGTTGTCTATATTTGTTCTACACGTTTTTGTAAACAAACTGTATCATCGGCAAAAATGGGATGGAACCAAGGTTCCCGGGTAAAAAAAAAGCCCGAAGCTCCTGCTTCGTTAAATTTTGCTTTCCTGAAAGTTTCATCATCATATTCTATTTTACTCTAAGTTTCAATCATAGTATATGTTTATAAGTTTCACAATTGTCGCTTAAGTTTATGTTGCGGAATTTATCATCGCCTAAAAATATAAAAATTTGTCATTTAAGCATAAAAATTTTTTAAGTTTGCAAATATTGTTGAGGAAAAAAAAATTTTTGGGACAATTAAATTTATTATGCTTAACTAATGCTCATTTTACATCTTATTGATAGAAGAACTTAATATTAGGGACCATTAACGGTGTATTGCTCCCAATGCCAAATCATTTATTTGATTGTGCGCATTGATAGCAACACAGTTTAATTTTAAGTTTATGTAGACTAACACTGCTACAGTGACTGTGAGTAAACCACACCAGCCAATCAATAGTAAATGGACTAAGTTAATCATGTTTTGGTATCCCAAGTCTGGTATTTTTAACTCTGCTGTTTTCAGTCTTTCTTCGAGTTTATGGATCGGAGTTATGGATGAGAAATACGGAACATTGTCATGCCATTTGATATTATAGGCTATTGACATGTTTGGGAACTTGAATGATTGACGAAGACCAAAGTCAAGTTCCATGAATTGGTATTTTGCCCACACGATAGGTATGATGTTCTATCATAATTATTTTCTCTGCTTTGTTAACGCATGGAAATCCTGCCGTAATAATAGTTTCTGCATTATTTTCATTTTGTAGTTGTTGGATTTCTATTATACGGGGTACTGTTAATAGAGTCTCTCCATGCCATAAATTGTTGATAGGTATACTAGTACTCGTTTTTGTTATTGTGTTGACAGATATTAGTGGATTTCAAGCATTTGTTATCGCAAATTGGTTTGTTTTTATCTGTTTTACTATAATTTCTCCATGATTTGATTCATATTTGAAGGCACATTTCTTTACTATCTCTTCATATTTCATACCTTGAAATAATTCTCTTAGGCAGTTTCCATTATTACTTGTCGTATGGTCTTGAGAGATAAAACATAACAGACTGTTTTTACCACAAAAGTCAATGTGCGTTCCTGTGATAATTCTCGTTGAGTCATCTAATTTGTTATGGTTCAAAATCGATGGTTCTTGATCCCAGGAACAAATTTTGTTTTCATGTGTTCAAAATACCAATGGGAGAAAGTTGTAAATTTTTTATCTCGCGTAGGTTCTGGAGAGGAATTTTGACTTCAATTTCTATCTCATTTCCCGTTACGTAACAATTTACTAATTTTATTCGATAGTAAGATTGTATCAATTTTTTGTCTCAAACACTTTCGAAGTTGGACTTTTCAGCTATCTTTTTGATTTTTAATAAATCACCTTTTAGGATTTTCTTGTTTACTAAATCTGCAGGAAGATGGTTATTTTTGCACGATAGAAATAAATGGCTAAGTTTTGCATTTTCTGTGACCAAACTAGCATGTAATGTTCCAGCTGTGTCAAAAATAAGCTCTCTCCTAGCTTCTATGATGAACTTGTTGTTTTGATTCTGGATTGCGTCTTTTAAAGCTTGTACATTTTCCTTTAAAATTTTAGAATTGTCAAATTCAATTTTTTCAAAATTTTTGATGTCGTTAGTCACATTTAATAATTCCGTGTGCCTTTCAATTAGAGATTCTGGAAGTTTTTTGTATTGGTTTTTTAGATTCTTTTCATTTTCTATGAAATCGTTGCCTTGGGATAGTGTCATTGCGTTACAACACCATGTTTCAAAATCACCAAGATCTTCGATGCTCATTTTGTTCTTTTTGAAGTTTCTCTTCTTAATTATTTTATGATGGCTTCGTTGATTATCTGGATTTCTATTATCAAGTCTAAAATTTTTAGAATATTTTTGGATCTTTGTATACACCAGGTATTTTTAGTAGACGTGAAACTCTGCAGTTTTCTTATTTCTTCCAGCCATATGGGTGTTTCTATGTTTTCTCTTCTAGGAATTTTCATACTGTAGACTATGGGAATTGTTTTCTCATAGGCTTTAGTAAACTTATTTAATTCAAAGTAAGCTCCTGACAATGCACTAATTTTTTTTTCAATCCTGTCTTTTCTGCTCCATGTGTGAGTATGATGATTGTAATGAAAACAATAACGTAGTGTTTTATCATCATGCGTTCTGAAATCATTACAAATCACATAAAATTTTGCTGTTAATGCAGTATTAAGTTTGTCGGTACAGTGTTCGGTTGTTATCTCATATTGTAAAAAAAAAATTTATATGTTGCAAAAATGTTGATCGATGCAAAATATTTCTTTGACTTTTATTTTTTTCTCATCAAAATTTATTTGTGTGTGGAAATTACACCATCTGTATTAATGTGGGACACTGGAATTCAGTTTGCGTTGTTACCATCTAGAGTAGGCCTTGGGAGATGGCAAAATCCAGTATATTTTGATTGCTCCGCTACAATTCATATTGCTTTTCTGATCAGATATATACGAAGATATCGTAGTTTCCAAGGTGTATTCGATATGTTAATATGTTTCGATTTTCGTCTGCGTCCACCTTTAGAATATTGAATTTTTCGCTCATGTTTTTCGCTTTTCACTTGTTTTTCTTATTTTTAATTGTAATTTCTCGAAAATTTAAATTTTCTTTAATTGAAAATTATTTCCTTACTGATTTTGAGGAAGATTATTTGGATTTTGAAATGGATCGTGCTAGTGAGGAAGTTTTGAAGGATGTCCCGTTGTATCCAACTCCTGCTGAGTTACACATATTAACAAAATTTATGGTTCTGGATAATGGGATTGTTTAGACAACTGAGTCATTTATGTTGACTCAAATTTCTCTTCCGTATCTACTCTGTTGGTCTCCTCACTGTCCGTGCCTTTTCACCAGTATTATTGGCTTGTGGAAAATTCTCAAAGCCATCCATTTGTTTTTCAGCAAATTACAGTCCATCTGAAATAGATGCGTATTGCAAAACTTTTCCAATGAATTCTCTGATTACTTCTTTCAGCTCTTGGAGGCATGTTCTTCCACAAAGTCTTTGTGAATGTTGTATGCAATCCATGGTACATTTGGCATCGCAATTCAGCTTCCTCTTCCCAGAGGCTAGCTTATGGCGATGGGAGGGTTCCGTGGGAATTAACCCTTCAGATTTAGTTAGCTACACTGTGGGGTGGGGTGATGGTGATCTATTTCACCATATCTGACTGCTGCAGAGCCTCAAGAACCTGGAGTGCAGGATGAGATGAAACATGACGCCGGTGAGGGTGCTGCAGAAGATCCTCAGGATGACTGGTAGATGATGAGTTTATGATTTTGCACTATCAGTATTTTCGTATTTCGCTAACATTTTTTTTATCGTTCCGTTCATTTTCTCTACTTGTCATGGGGGTTTGTGGTGAATATGATGAGTAGAAATTTTTTATTCCTTTATCTTTACAATATTTTTGCACGTATTCATTCGAAAAATGTGTTCCGTTATCACATGTAATTTTTGTTGGTTTACCATAATGATGTACAATTTCTTTCAGAAGTTTAATTACTGAGAACGCATTTGGTTGAGTTACAGCTTTTGTCCAGCAATACTTTGTTTCCTTGTCTATTCCTACTATGACGTATTTCTTCTCATTATCTGTATAATATATTCCAATGAAGTCAATTTGAATATGTGCTAGTGGTGTACATTCTTTAGGGTTAATTGGTTTCAGGTATCCATATTTTTCACTAATATTTTTATTAATTTGGCACTGGTGGCATGAGCGTATGTGCCTCGAGACTATTTTAGGCATTTGTGTAAAGTAGTATCAAGCACGCATTTTGGCAAGAGTTTTACAAATTCCAAAATGTCCTCCCCGCTTTGACTCTCCTGACATATGTTAAGTACTTGAAGTATGAGGGAGTTAGGAATTACTGGTATGGCCTAATGGTATTTGTAATGATCATTATGTCTCCATATAATTCCATTTTCATTGAGGAAAAATGGTTTTAGGTTGTGTAATCTTCTTATTTTCAGACTTTTCCTTAACTCTTTTTCATTGCCACCTTCTAAAATTCCAAATATAGTTCCCCAATAATTATCTTGACGTTGTAAATCCCATAAGTCGTGTATTTCAGTGTCTGTGATAGTATTTGGATTTTCTGTTTCTGAATTTTCTGAAATTTCGGAAAGTTAAGAATTTGTCGATGCTTCGGAGATTCCAGATCTTTCCGAGTCATCGGATAGGATGGAACTTCGATCGTCTTCCAAATTGTCACTTTCTAATCCTGAGATCTTTTTCTTTTTTCTTCACGCTGCTTATTATTGCTTTAACATTTTTATTTGGGTTAATAATGTTGGGAGGATCAGGTGTTCCTTCCGGTATTACAAATTGACGGTTTATAAATTCTGCATAATTATTTTCTTCTTCTTCCAAACGGGATAAATAATCTGCAATTTTATTGTTTTCTCCTTTAATGTGTCTGATTTTAAACGTAAATTCTCCTAATTTTGAAATTAATCTGTTCAATCTTGCATTTGGTTTCTTCATTCGGCTTTGATTTGTTAAAGGTTCGGGATCTGTAAAATTATTAAATTCTTTGAATACAAAAAATTCTTTAAAATTTTCACAAGTTTCTGTCATTTCCAAAATCTCTAAATCAAATGAGTATAAATGTTGGTGATTTTTAGGTATTTTCTTTGAAAAATATCTTATAGGATGGGGCTCTTTAGTTTTTCTATCAATTTGCATTATTACTGCTCCTATAGCTATTTTTGATGCGTCTACTTCGACGTATGTTTCAGTGACAGGTTCGTAAATTGTACAAATAGTATCTGATGTGATTAATTCTTTAATTTTGTCAAATGCTTTTTGTTTTTCATCATTCCTTGCTATTTTGTTAGTAGCTTTTACATTTTCTTTTAATGTTAGATCTGTTAACGGTGCAGTAATTTGCGAAAAATTTTTAATCATTTTTCTTATAATAATTTGTTAAACCAATAAATCGACGCAATTGATGTAATGTTTTAGGAGGTTCGCTTCGTGGATTGGTTAGATATTTTTATTAAAGGTTCTAATTTATTGTACGACATTTTATGGCCTAAAAAATGCTCGGGCATGCGCTTAATCCCATAGGAATAGAATTAAATACATAACTTACTCCTCCAACATTTATTCCAGTTACAGCTTTTGATTTTTCATCAAGTGGAATTTGATAATACCCTTGATTGAGAAAAATCGTTACAAAATATTTCTTATCTTTTAATGCATCCCAATGTTTGGGAAGACGAGGTACTCTACTCGTATCTTTTTTTACTATTCCATTAACCCCTCTATAATCGACTAATAATCTATACACGCCATTTAGCTTTTTCTTAACAATTACTGGGCTCTCATATCTAAAGCTTGCTCTTTTGATTATACCACATTCTTCAAATTATTTTATTTTCTTTCTAATTTCTCTTTATTCAAATATACCCAAGTAGTATAAAAATGTCTATTATCGTATTTCAGGTGTCAGGGTCATACACTGAACCTGACATACGATAAAGAGTTATTTTTCTACTACAACACAACAACTACAACAACAACAACAACACGTGTTCTTCACTGTTTTGAAATTTTTACAAGTCCAGAATGTTTTCCCTTCGCTTCCCTTCCTTGCTTTTGATGCGTTCCAAGAAATATAGTATGCTGTTTGAGGAAAACAACTTTTTATGAAGATATGATAGCTATTTAGTCGACCCCATAAACTATTTATATTGGTTTTATTACGTGTTCATTTCTTCAAAATTGAAAGTAAATAGTGTATAATTGCTTGTTCTCTCTCCTATATTACTAATTTGTATACAAGTTATTATAGTTGCACATCGTATACTACTTTCAAGTTGTTTCGAATTTTGAAGTGGTTTCTTAACAAGTTTTTTTTCTATCACATTACTACTTTTTTAGTTTTTAGAAAAAATTTATGAATATTATTGCTGTTTCATGGATAGAATGAAATTTTCACACGAATTGAAAAAAACGACTCGATAACAATAAAATACATAAATCATATGACAAGATTTTATTACAAATATACAATTTTTAACAATGGACAATACGTATAATATTAATCAATGAAAAAAGTTAAATATTTAGATGTAACTGTTTAACATTACGATTTTCAAAATTTTTCCCATCTACTCGATGTTCAGCTGAAAATAACTCTGACAACTTTTTGATGGACATGCGAGCAATAGGTTCACCTCGTTTAATGTTATGTTTCTGAAGTATTATTATGCACAATCAGTTTAAGTGGGAATGTCAATGCGTTTAAAATACAAAAAACGTTTATAAATATTCTGTGGTTATCAACGGATGAAAAAAATAATGTGTACCCCGGTTTTGCGTAAATTTTATACAACTGTGCAAATATAGTGCAAACCCCCGGTAATAAACAACAACTTTTTTCACTTACCAATGTAAAATCACTTTCATTATTACGTGTTTGTGGTAAAAATGCAATTTCCGCATACCGCTCAATAGTAAAACGAGGATCAGAAGTTATAATATATTTTTGAACTGGATAATTCGATGTTTGCAGAGATTTAGAACTAGGATCTATTTCTTCTGCAAGCGACAGTAATGATTCTATATATTGCTCATCATCACTCCACATTTGCGCATCTTGTTCGCATAATGGACCAGGACATGGAAATACAACATGTTTCTGTGGAGTATTCAACTTCTCCATATATACCCCTTTAACAATAAGATAATCCGCATATTGTGTGGTAGCCAGCAATGCAGCTACACGAACCCGGAATTCAAAACCATTAAACTCTAATTTAATTTCTTTATGATCTTTTTCACTTTCGGTGTATACTTTTGCTATGTTTCTAATAACTCATTAACATTTTGAGCTGAAATAGCAAAATCAACATCCGATTTAACAGTAAAATGCCAATGACTGACAACCATTGTAATAGTAAAAATAACATTTTTTTTTGTTTTTTTTTTACTTCACAACTTTAACTTTACACTCAATGTCTAATGCAAATATAAAATTGCTACAATAGTGTGAATTACAGCTCTTTTTAAATGAAATTTGAATAAAAAAATCCAGTAGTATTTCACTATGAAGGACAAGTAATCGTATCTGTGAAGTATATACTGGATACATAATCGTTATGTTAATTAACCTATTTTTATTAATATAAAATAAAAAAAGGTTCCATTTCATATGCGACATTCACACTGCAAGTGCATTTTGTTGTTGATTACTACTTAGAATATGAATCTTTTTTATAAAGATTGCAATCTAATGCAGTTTCTTTTTTTCTTGATCTAACACATTTTAGAGGTCATTATTAAGTATAATTGTGCATATAAATGAATACACTTCGTTATATAACAGCAATTTTCAAAAGTATTTGCAAGATTGACCATTTTTATTTTTAATTTTTTAATTTTTCTATTTTCTTTTTTCTTTTTCATTTTGTTTTTGTTTTTTACAGTACCAGGAAATGTAGTAGTAACATAGTAAAAGACATATGATGAGTATGCAATTGATGGGTATAAAAGGAGGAGTTTACTAAAAAATGAAGTTACTTTATATAATACAATGTATGCTGTATTTGTGTTTCTATCGTAGAGACTTCGTTTAATTAGGTCATTATAATGGAAACGAAGTTTTTTTGTAAAATTTGTCAAAAATCGTTTACTCGTTCCAGTGGTTTATCCAACCATTTACGAAGTTATGTACATAAACGTAATCTAGTTCATAATATGACATTGGAGATGATGCATGATGATGCTGTTGATATCCCTCTTGCTGGTGGTTCTATCTCTATCATATCTCCAGAAGAAGAAAAATGTATTATACCAAGTGTAACTGGACATGGTGTAGACTCAAGTTTAACCTTAGCAGAGAATATTGATGATGCTGACAACGATGAGATGGATATGTTGGCTGCAAGTTCTAGTAATTTAGTTGGTACGTCACAACAATGGCATAGTTAAGATTGCAATATTTGTTCGTTAAAATTTTTTACTCTCTCTCAATTACGAGTACATGAAAACACATTAATACATTCGCATGAAATGATGAATGATAAATGGTTTATATGTCATGAAAATAATTATGATATTTTCAGGGGGAGAAGAGTAATGAGAAAAAAATTTTCAACGTACATTGTTGTAAAGAAAAAACATGATGATGCTCCACGAATTAATACGCAATATCTAATTTCTAATTTAGAATCATTTTTACCCGTTGTTACCGATATTATAAAAAAAGAAGTTTTGGATAAAAAAGACGTAAAAATTCAAATTAAATGTGTTATTCGAACGCAAAGATGGGTTCATAAGCTTGATACTTATGGGAATAAAATCAGCGAAGTAGCAGAACCTTTTGAAATTACCTTATACACTAAACAATATACTTTTTTTTCGCATCAATGCATTTCCTATCAAGGAAATTGTGCCAAACAAAATGTTACAAGAACTTTTAAACCATTTTGAAACTATAATATTATCCGAATCAGAATGGACATTTGTAGATGTTAGTTTTTATGATGTAAGTGTGTGCACCTATTCTTTACATCGCTTTGGTTCCTACATTCCATTACCGGTAAAATTAAACAATACACGTTGTATTCTTAGTGTTAAAAATGAGCATAATGAAAAATGTTTTATGTATAGTATATTAAGTTATTTTATGCTTAATGATAGAAATTGTCGACATTTACCAGAAACTTATGATCGTGGTCAATTTTTAGACTTTATTCATCAATGATATAATATACAGTTCGATTTTTCAAAAATCAATTTCCCAACTCCATTGGAGGATGTGGTAAAATTTGAAAACTATAATCCCGAGGTTTCTATTAACATTTTTGGAATTGATTCAACTGATCTACTAAATCCAATTAAAACTATTGATGTAGAAAAACGATTTCATATTGATCTATTATATTTAACCCAGCATGTTAAAACAGATAATGAATTTGAAACTGTTGAAGAAGAGGAGGGTATAGTAAAAACAACTAGTGATCATAAGAACAGTCATTATTGTTAAATTACCGATTTAAATTCATTACTAAGAAAACAATATACTACGAATACTGGTAGAGTTCTATTTTGTCAACGATGTTTAGCTTAGCTTATTTTCATGGAGTAGATTGTGTAGATGATTTACGGGAATATAAAAATTATTGTAAGAAAAATGAAGTTGAACCAACGTATTATGTATTAGCTAAAGAAGGCGAAAAATTTGAATTTATTGAGCGAGGATACGAAGAACCATTACATTTTGTTGTGTATGCTGATTTTGAAAGTATATTACAAACTTCTACTTTCCGACATATAATACCCGCACGTCGAACATTTAATCAACGTAGTGTAGACAGTGATGTGAAACAATTACAAAGTATAGCTGAAGTCTTAGTAGAACATGAGGCAATTTGTTACAGTACTATAGTGACAATTCCACCAAACGTTGATTATAAAGATTATGTGCATACGGCAGAAGATGAAAGACTCTTCGACTCGCATGTATATTCAGGAGAAGATGCATCGCAATATTTTGTAAATTATGTGATGGATTTAGCAGAAACAATAGAAAAAAAATTAAACAAATTCGCATCATTACCACCTATGAGTGACGAAGAACGTAGAACATATTTTCAACAACACAGAGAGTGTGTTATTTGTAAAAAAATATTGCATTATGATGAACCAAGATGTATTCATCACGGTCATAAAACAGGAAAACTTTTTGATGTAGCGCATAGTGGTTCCAATTTAAAATATAAACGGCAGTGGTATTTACCAATATTGTTTCATAATGGTAGTAAATATGATTTTCATTTAATACTACAGGCGTCATTTGCCAAATGTAATATAGAAATAATCCCACATACACAAGAAACATATACAAGTTTTTTTGTTGAAGTGAACGAACATTTTTCTTTAAAATTCGTAGATTTGTATAAATTTTTAACAGCATCTTTACAACAGTTAGTCAACCTATTAGATCCTGGACAATTCAAGTATGTTGATAAAATTTTTCCACTTCCTGAACAAAATAACTTAGTAAAAAGAGAATGTATATTTCCTTGTAATTATTTGAATGATCCTAGCGTATTATCAGAAAATTGATTACCGCCAAAAGATTCTTTCACTGATGCGTTAAAAGGTATTGAAATTAGTGACGATGAATATTGTCATGCTGAAGAAGTATGGAACGTATTTCAATGTCAAACGTTTAATGACTATATGCAAATTTATTGTAAAGAAGATACAGGTGCATTGGCTGATGTATTCACAACATTTCAAGAGAAATGTATAGGACTATATAAATTAGATCCTGCCCATTATCTAACATTACCTGGATTTGTATACAATGTTATGAAAAAAATGACAAAAATTAAGTTACATTTATTCACTCAGGATGAAACATATTTTTTCTGTTTTTTTGAAAATGCAGTACGTGGTGGAATTACAAACACTATAACATGTTACATGCAAGCTAATATGTCTAAATGTCCAGAAACATATAATCCCTCTCTACCACCTTGTTTATTAGCTTATATTGATGCGAAAGCATTATATTCATGGGCAATGTCGCAATACATGCCTCTTGATAATTTTTAAAAAATTAAAGATTTTTCCATGTTTACCGATGACTTTATCATGAATTTATCAGATACGGCTGAAGTAGGTTATTATTTCGATGTTGATATTGATTATCCTATAGATTTGCACGATGCACACAATGATGTTCATTTTTTCCTGAACGTAGGCATACTGGTAGTGTTACACGTTTATTGTGTACTCTCGAAAATAAAAAAATTATCATACACATTACCGTATTCTAAAATTAGGTTTAAAACATGGATTAAAAATTACCAAAATTAATAAAATTATCAATTTCAAACAAGGACCAGTTTTAGCATCATATATAGACTGTAATACAAAATTACTAGTTGAAAGCAATTCAGCATTTGAAAAAAATTTATATAAATTAATGAATAATGCAATTTTTGGAAAAACTATAGAAAATGCAAGAAAAAGAATCAATTTCAATTTATGTACATCAGTACAACAATATGAAAAATTAGTCTCGTCCGCAAATTTTAAAGAAGCAGTCTATTTTAGCGAAAACCTCATTGGAATACACCGATATAAAACCAAAATTAAATTAAATTCTCCTATTTATTTTGGAGTGACAATTCTCGAAGTTAGTAAAGTTCTAATGTATGAATTTTATTATGAAAAAATGAAAATAATGTTTGAAAATATTCCATATTGTTTATGTTATATAGATACTGATTCATTTATTTTTTCGTTTCAAGATCACACTATTACTCCATACTTTCAACAATATTCAAATTATTTTGATTTATCTGATTACCCCGATGAACATCCATTAAAAAATAACTTAAATAAAAAAGTACCTGGTGTATTTAAAGATGAATTATTAGGTAAAACAATGTTGAAATATATCTCATTAGCTCCAAAAGTGTATTCATTCATCATAGCTGGTGAAAATAAAGAAGTAAAGAAAGCAAAAGTTGTGATGAAAAGCATCGTTTTGCTTGATTTGACATTTGCTTTATATTGGGACGCATTATTTAATAATACGAACTTTATAAAACAACAAACTTTATTTCATGTTATTGCTCATAAAATTAGAACAATGAAACAAAATAAGGTAGCACTCAATATAATTGATCAATACGTTAAACGTTATTTTGCGAATAAAATAAAAAGTTTAACATTTTGTCATAAAAATATAATTTTATAAACTTTGTACACATCTTATTATTATTATTATTATTGTTATTATTGTTATTATTTTTATAGCTTATATTTACACCAAATAAAATATTACAAATAGACAACATACAAATTTTTTTATTCACAATCACATACCTCATCAATTGGGCAGTTACATAATGACTCGTATTCTGAGTCCTCCTTATTGAGAAATAATAAGAGGAAGAAATCAGAATAATAGTCTTCTTCCGCCTCCTCCTTGTCTTCCTCAAACCAATCCAGGCTGCTCAGACTACTGTACACATCATTGAAATTGTAATCTTTGTAGCTGCTACTACTACTATCATCACTTATATCCTCCGATCTTATTTCATTCGCAAATAATCGTGGATGTAAATCAACCACATCCACCAAGAGGTTATCTACTACCTCCTCAATTATTGGATGTTCTAACTCGGGTATTTCAGCATTCTCCAATTCAGATTATCGAGATATACACATTTTCGAATAAAAAAGGGTAAAAAATAGGACGCAAATACTAACAAAAAATGAAATATGAAAACTTGCAAACAAACCAACAAACAAAAAAACCAAATACACAAACACAATCTAAATAATTTGTAAGATATCTCTTCCAGGTATGATGTTAACTACTCATTCGAACTGTCCCGGCCATAATATGTATTTCTTGATATTCATTGCTTACGTTTTAGGCATTCAAACCAGTGCTTCATTAGAATTTCAATCAGATTACTTGTTAGCCGGTGATAACTACTTCATTTAAGATTCTTCGTCTCAAATTTGCATTAATTACCTTTCTTTTCAACTTTGTATAAATAGAAGCTTTGAAATCTAAATGCATTAATAAGGTATTTACAAACTAATGATGGAAAAAATACAACTTCTCCCGCAAAAACTAAAACTTCCCATTGCAAATGTGAGTAGTAAAAAATCATTTTTCTCACGACATAGTTCTTTATTACCAAATAATATTCGAGCTATAATATATGGACCCAGTGGTTGCGGAAAAACAAATTTGATATTTTCTCTATTAACACATCCAAATGGTTTAAAATATCAACATGTTTTTAGATTATCAAATTCTTTGGAACAAGAAAAATATTTATTACTACAAGAAATTTTCGATAATATTACCGGGTTAGAAGCAACATTTATACACAATGAATCTGCATTACCATCTCCCGAGCAATGTCCTTTTGACTCTATAGTAATTATCGACGATGTATTATGTCTCAAAGCTGACAAAAATAAAATTTGATCTTTTTTTATTTGTATCAAACATATACTCACATTGAAAAACATTTATTACGAGATAATGCTAATTTCACTATTGTTTTTGTACAACACAAAATTAATTTACGACACATTTACGATGAACATATTGTGCCAAATTGCACATTTGATAATTTTAGTCGTATGAGTAATTTATGTTGGAAAGAGAAACATGGCTTTTTAACTATTGATAGAGAAAATAATTAAAAAATAATGGAAAATTTTGAAAACAACTAGACATTTTTCTCATTCCATCTTCATCCCGGACATGATAATGTCGTTAAACATAGAAAATGAAAGTAAGATTCTGCAGGATACTCTACGAGACATTTCTTCTGAAATAAGTGTTAAGAAAAATTTAACAAGTTTAATCGATAACGTGCAACAAAAAGTTAATACAGCAAAATTTAAAGAAATACAGTTGTGCAAATTACAAAGAAAAACCATAGAACCTGTAACTGAACCGTTGAGAACAATTATGACATCGTTATCTGGTATTAAAAAATCATCTCGTCCAATTTCTCAATTTCAAAATATGTTACATCCCATACGAACAGTACATAAACGTTTAACCCCATCTTCTCCTTTACATGAGATGTCGACAAATTTTTCTCCAGTTAATGCAACTGACCAGTTGCCAACTGACAAAATAACAATAACAGAAGGCAAACGACATATAAAAAAGAAGTTGAAAACTTCCCCACGAACAAATGATGAAATAAATCCAGAAAATTTAACTATTGACAATGTGGGGAATGTTATAGCTAAGTTTAATCCAAAAACAAATACAAAAACTATCGCTTCACCAACACCACCACCACCTACAACACTTTACAGAGGAGCATTATTTCCCAGTACTTCGGAAGAAGCTAGTACTAGTAATAATAGACGTAATGTGCAAGAAAATATTAGTGATGCTGTCGATGAAGATGCGAATATAACAACTGATAATGATGATGATGATGATGATGATGATGATGATGATGATGATGATGATGATGAAAAGTATAATACTGATTACGAAGACACTGATAGCGGTAACAATGACAAAAACTTGCAATCTTTCACACAAAATAGTACATCACCATTCATAAACAAAACAAGATTAGGATTAAACGTATATAGGCTTACTGGACAGAAAAATATACATTATGAATTATCCAAATTGAAACTTCCTATGACTAAAGATGATATATCAAAAACTATAACTGTATTAGATTGCACTTATCCTTTAACACGCAATGTGTGGACTTTATTAACACAAAATACAGCTGATAAAAAAAATATCCTATCAATGTTAGAAAATGATAAAAAAATTGTAAGTAGTAAGTGTGCACCTTGAGGACAATTTCTTTACTGTTGACTGGAGCCACCTGTCAACGGTAAAAGTCCGTCCATTTTCCCCTCTCAGCGAGTGTGTTAGTCCAAAGAAATGTTATCCTTTTACCGTTGACCCAAAGAGCCGTAGCGGCGGTAAATTTCCCTCCAATCATCGGAGAATTTTCTCGTCATTGGGCGTTAGTTGTTTGAATTTTTTTCGTGGGTGAAATTTTATTTTTCGGGAAAAAATTTTTTTTTTGGGCGTGAAAATATTTTTGTGATGCGTATTTGTAGTGAGCGAGAAAAATTTTTTTTCCGGAGTGAAAAAATATTTTTCGGACTTAGAAAACTTTTCGTGAAAAAAAGTTGACAAAAGTTATTTTAATCATTTCGGTGTGTTGTTAATTTTTGTAAGTGAGTAAATAGTATATATATAGGTGCACTTGCTCCGGATTGTCAGTGGCAACTTATGCGTGCTCTTGTAAACACCTCTGAGTTGTAACGCTCCGACCATTATTAACTGGAAAAAACTTATTGCTATTTACTTGTTGATTATTACGATTTACTGTGGGTTTTGTTGTGATTGAGAAAAATGGATTTGAAATTTTTGAATTCTGTCAACCGTTTGGTTGGTGTTGGTGTTTGCGGTGTCATCGGTGGCACCGGTGCCGGTGGATACGACGCGTGCAGGAAGTTGACCGACTTAAAACCGAACTACCTGTACAAACTTTTGAATGGGCGTGCTCTCAATACCCGTTTTGGTCGATCGATGGTCGCACATTTGTACGGTGGTGGTGGTGGCAGTAGCAGCGACGACGACGACGACGTTGATGGTCACAGTTGTGGATTTTCTATTTTCCTGCCGTGCCGTATAGTTGACCAATTACCGGATGACGAGTCCATTAGTGTTTTCAACCGTGAGGTTGATGGCGTTTATGTGCGTGGTCCCAAATCATCACCAACAACGGCAACTGCGGCGGCAGCTTCGTCGTGGTCATCGGCTGCGGGTTTTATTAATTTGGAATTTATTAATCGTAACGACGACGGGGATAAAAATAATGTGCGAAATTTCAACGCCATAACCGGGCCCGTATCGTTGGAGTTGCGGAAATTCTGCAATTTGAAAATAAATCGGTGGTACGAAGTTAAAAAAATTTGTGCTACCGACACCCCTTATGGTCGATACCTGCTAGCAACATTAAAATGTAACGATGATGATGATGATGATGACGGCAACAATAACAGTGGCAGCGGCGGCGAATTCAATACATTTTTCCCACCCGGTTTAGCGAAAATGTTGCCCGATGATGCGGCCGTTGATTTGTTTGCTGCGGGGGTAACATGTGTTCGTGTATTAAGTGTTGCTGACAACGCCTACCATACGGTTGACTTTGATTTTTTAAATAAGCAACCACCTAAAAAGTTGTTGGATTGGAATTGGTGTTGCGCCGAACATTGTTTTTTCATCCCCTCCAAACAAGTCGATGGAATGGCGTGTGTCAAATGTACAGCCTACGGCACCTGTTACTGTCATTGTCGTTCCTACATTCGAAAAATCCCGCTTAATACGTTTTTAGAAACCCGCAAAATAAAAGATTTAAAAATTGGAACGTATTATAAAATTATTAAAATCTCCCCCGTCGATACACGCTACAATAATCGAGCACTAATAGCGAATTTAATTTACCTGGTGAAAATGCAGAGTTCAGAACCTTCCTCCCAAATTGCCTTAGTAAAATTTTCGAAAATTACCCACTATCAATAGTGCATTTTATTGACTCCGCCAAAAGATTGTACGTTATCGGGAGTACGTCCTAATGGTGTTGTCGATCTCGAATTTGCGAGAGAGAATTAAAAATAAAATACCACCACCACCACCACCACCCTTCGTTATATGCGATTAAAATGAAATTTAAAAAAGGGTAGATCGGTAGTAGCAGCAGCTGCAGCAGTTGTTGCATCAACGGATGATGACGACGACGAAGAAGACAAAGACAGTTACTTCCTGTCATGTGAGTGTGTGGGTGAGTGCACGTGAAAAAATAAACATAAAAATTAGAGTGTGCATGCTGATTGTCCTCGATTGTCAGTCTTGTGTGTGTGTGTGTGTGTGAAAAAATCAAAGTGCTGGTGTGCAAATAAAAATCAAAGTGTGCGTGTATGCGTATGAGTGAAAAAAATAAAAAATCTGATTGCCAATTCACACCGACGACTACCTGCTCCGCTAGTGTGTGCGAATAAAATCCAAGTGTGCGTGTGTAATGACGATCACCATTCAAAATAAATAAAATAAAATAAAATAAAAATCCGTGTGCTGAATCACGCCGCTGACTACCTGTCGCGCATGCTCGTGTGTGTGTGTGTGTGTAAATCATAATAATAAATCGAGAGTGAGTGAGTGAGTGGGTTGAGGACGACCTTTAATTCGATCGCAAAATAAATAAAATAAAATAAAATAAAAATCCGAGTGCTGATCGACTACCTGAATTACAAGTGTGTGCGTGTGCTGGAGTATGAATAAAAAAATCTAAGTGTGCGTGTGCAATGACAATCGCCATCTTCGAATGATTTGAAAGAATGAGTGAAAAAATGGCTAAGTCAAATATTTATACTCAGGGTGAAATACGATAACCAACCAATCAGGTGCGTGTATTGGTATTGTCTATTGTGATTGGTTCCTTAATGATTGATCATTTTACTATAAATATTACAACCCATCCCCTTTCACTTCAGTGTTATTTTGTCAGATGGCGAAGCTCTTGGCGCTTGACTATTGAAAAATACCACACCCCGCTCTCACTCATCACGATTTAACAAATATATTTGCGCTCTTTCATCCCTTCATTCTCCGCTAATTCATCGCTCTCAAACCGCTGCCGATGCTCCTATCAGTATAACCGACTGACGTGCATATTTTCACCTTTTCGGACTTAAGAAAAATACGCAAAACTTTTTTGAATTTTTGCCAACACTTTCATATTTTTCCTAATTTTTCTTGGCGGTGAAAAGGTCGTCCGTTACATCGTTCGGACATATTTTCACAGCTATTAAAGAATATTCCACGAATATTACGTGTTTTCGGACTTGTAATAATTTAAAAAAAAAAATATTTTAATTTTTTCCGAATTTCCGTTGACCAAAATAATATATATATATAGGTGTTGTTGGGACAGTACCTCAGTTGTGATCCGACTGTCTTACTGTTTGGACGCAATTTTTCTCTCGCAAAATATTTTCACCATTCTACCGTAGTATATATACTTGTGTAGTTTGATTTTGACCTCAGTTGCGATCTGACTGTCATACTGTATGGACGCAATTTTTGCACTCTCTCTCTCTCTTGTTTAAGTGAATTGAAAAAAGAAAAATAATAATAATGGCTTTTAAAAATAGCGTCAAATTCCGAAACCATCTTGAAACTGTTCTACTTGCGCTCAACCCCATAGTCCCTGACGATAATGTTGAAAGGCGAAAGGTGATTACGGCGATTGACGTGCTGGTTGAACAAGCTTTCCCACCCAAACCGAAAATTAAAATGGTCACCCCTCACCTCATGCCTAACCTGGAGGAAAAGAAAAAGAAAAAGAAAAAAGTTAATACCACACCACTCGCCTACATCCAAGTAGAGTTTATAGGTTTGTGTCAAACTCGACCTGCTCGTTTGGATGCTCGACATACGAAAATTTCTGAACCCAAACCCGAACCTAAACCCGAACCCGAATACATCGCTAACCAAGATTTCAGTGCTAGCGATTTGGAAAATGCGAAAAATAATCTTTTGGCCGCTTTAGAAAAAATTGACGTAACCGAAACCACCCACGCGCCACCACCCAGACTATCCATCTTGTCGCAAGCGCTAGCCGATATTTCGATTGATTCTTCGTCATCATCATCATCATCATCATCATCATCATCATCATCATCATCACCATCATTTGAAAACAGCCCTTCTCAGGGCCAACCTCTCCCCGTTCTTACTGGCGTTCAGATGAATGAGTTACTCGGTGAATTGGAACTATCTTGGGATGGTTTAGAATTCAACGATGTACCTCTTATTTCGATCGCCTTAGGACTCGAGGAGGACTTGGTGAAGGAACTGTTGGCCGAATTGGAGTTGTCCGTGGATAGCTCCGATGAAAGTGTAAACGGACTTTCACATAATATTAAGACGAAGGAACTGTCAGCTGAAACGTAGTTGTCTTCGGACCATTCCGTTGAATTTGTTGATAGACCTTTACCTATTTTTAATAATAATTTAGTGGATGAACTGTTGGCTAAAATGGAGCTGTCTGATGACAGTTCCGATGAAAGCGTAAATGGACTTTCACCTAGTTTTAATGATAATACTAAGAACCAAAAAAATTTAGCTTTGAGTGTATTCCATGCAGAGGCTACGTCGCCTCTATTTAATTTTAGATGCATGTCTATTCTAAGTCCTGTAAATATGAATGTTCCTGCGGATCCACCTTCACAAATGCCAGTGTTAACCCCCAATAAACGTGTGAAGGCTGTTGTGCGAAATAATTTCCCTGATGTTGCTGTTGTTGAGAGTGCGGCCGAGAGTGTTGTTCTTGAGAGTGTTTGCGTTGAGAGTGTGGCCAAAAGTGTTGTTGTTGAGAGAATTAACGTTGAGAGTGTGGCTGAGAGTGTTGTTGTTCAGAATGTTGTTGTTGAGAGTGCAGATGAGAGTGTTGTTGTTGTTGTGAGTGTTGCTGTTGAGAGTGCGGGCGAGAGTGTTGTTGTTGAGAGTTTTGGCATTGAGAGTGTAGTTGAGAGTGTTTGCGTTGAGAGTGTAGTTGAAGGTGTTGTTGTGGGTGTTAGCGTTGAGAGTGCAGCCAAGAGTGTTGTTGTTGCCGTTGCCATTCCTGACTGGCCGTATGCCAAGAAAAATATTAAAATGAGCGAAACCCCGAAAAATTTGAGAAAAACGAAGAATGCTGCTGCTGCTGTTGCTGTGAAGGAGACCAAGTTGTGCGATATTTTCCCCTTCAAGTATGAGTTTTTCCCACGACATCGTGCCACACCTCGAGTGCGCAAAGTGAAGACACCCGACTTCTTACCTAAATTGGGGGCTATTTTCCCGTTTAAAAAATCATTCTTCACCCAGTTAACCTAGAACAATGATCGTGATCTGAGGTGCACGTTGTACGAGTTGAAGCAGTTGTTGGATCGTGTGTCCCAGCCAAAATTACCTCTTGACCTCCCTGCCTCTTCGGACAAGCAAAGTGTGTTGAGAAAGGTTTACTTCGGAGGTGGTGGTGGTGGTAGTGGGGTGGTGGGACTCGGTGAAATGTTTCCTTTTGGCGATGAAATATTTTCCCGTGACAGTGTCGATGACGGGAATTTGGGTAATGTTTTCCCGTTTCATGGGGATGTTATCATTTCACCGAGTAAACGTCCCCAGTTAAAATTTATCAATATTTGGGAAATCAATCAGTGGTACATACCGAAATTTCAAAATTATATTCTGGATTACAAAATCCAGTTAAAAAAAAATCTCCCCAAATGACGGATGGCGATCTCATCACCAAAGCACTCGACGAGATGATCGCCTACAGTAAGATGAAAACCAAATGGCAACAGGGTGATAAAATGAATATTGTGGTGAGTAATGCGAAATTTAACAACCCCATCTCTACGGGGTACACTTGTAACGATATGACGAAGAAACTTAAACAAAAAGTAACTCAAATTCTAACTTCTAATGGAAGTGTTGTTCTGACTGAATGCATTTTCACCTTACACGTAATCAACATGCCACGTGGTTCGAAACCCAAAAAATACTGAACTTGACCACCAACAAACATTTGAAACACTGCATACTGCGCATTCAAAATAACAATACGTTGTGTGCCTCACGGGCCATCGTTACTGCCATGTCCTACCATACTAACGAGATTGGCGGATGTATACTGAGTGCAGCCGACATAGTCAACTTGCGCAAAGGACGTAACATACAAACTGACATGGCTATGGAGTTGTGCCAGCAGATCAACACTTACGACAAGTTTGCCAAAGGATTTACTTTGGAGGATATCCGGACCTGCGAAGAAATCTTTAACGTGCAAATAAAAGTCATCGACGCGCAATACTTCAATGGTTTACTGTATTGTGGTGCCATCGAACAACCAATCGTACTCTACCTGTACAAGGATGGAAACCATTTTGACGTGATTACCAAAATGACTTCTTTCCTGGGTGCGTCATACTATTGTGAAAAGTGCGACAAACCGTACCAAAACAAAAATGCTCATTGCCGGTGTTATTAAAAAACATAAACGATACCCTCCAAGTTACACGTGGACAGGGGTAAAGAGTTTGTGAACAATAATTTTAAAAAGTATTGTCAAAATATAATATCATCATGTACCACACGTTCAACGATGAAAAAAGTGCCATTGCCGAACGTGCCAATCGTACGCTAAATGAAAAATTAAAAGTCCGTTTCGAAATTGCCCAAAATTTCTGTTGGATAGATGCACTACCACTCATTGTGCGTGAATATAATGAAAAAATATACATTGATCAATAGGAACAACGCCCGCGTCGGTAAAGGCAGAGAATGAGGACGAAATTCCAGAAAAATTATACCCTATTGCCAAATTCACTTTAAATAAGCCGACTTTCGAAATAGGCCAGCCAGTACGTATTCCATGCTGGAAGAATATGTTCGGCAATAAGTATCACCGAAATTGGACCAAAGAAATTTCTTATAACGCCACAATACGATACACCGACTCGATAATATATACAATACAAGATGGCAACGACGAAATAATTTACGGACATTTTTATACTCGGGAATTACAGAAAACCCTAAATATCGTAAGAAATTAATACGTGTACGTGAGAGGTAAAAAAGGATTCGCCAACAAAACATTAACAAAACAAAGGATTTTTGTCTCTCTCTTAATCGGTTGTCGTCATCTCACCCTGCACACCTTTCTTCATTACAATACATCGATATTCTTTTCACTTACACGAATGACTTATCAACGTTACCCTGAAATGCACCCACACTACCATCATCAATACTATCACTAGCAATGACACTAGCACCAACACTTACGCAACAACCAAAGGCGACTACCCTTAAAAAAAATCACGAATCACTTGACATTTGATCGTCTTTGCGTCTGTTAATTTAACCCGTTTTTTATTTATTTTTTATATTTTTGCCATGTTTTGAATTTCTGTGTATTTTAACCGTTTTTTCTGTGTTTTTTATCCATTTTTCCGTGTTTTTTATCTGTTTTTCCGTGTCTTTTTATTTTTTGTGTCACCTTTTCCACCAAAATGCCGAACAAGACGTTCAACAATGTGCCCTTCATCATCTATTGTGACAGCAAGGACGAGTCATTGGCTGAGGCGGCCAAGGCCAGTTTGGAAAATGCAAATTGTAAGTACTTAGCGATACTAATACACGTGTACGCATGCCCGATAATTTTTTATAAATTTTTGATCATTTTTTAATCAATTGTGCGGGGGCAAAATGTGACCAGTGAGCTGAAAAAAATATTGTGACAAGTGCCATGTGGGGGACCACTTGTAAATGTCTTTTTTTTTTCACTCCAGCAAAAGTGAAAATAAGTTTTACCTATTTTTCGGCGGGGGTCACTGGCTAAATTACACGTGTTACACCCGCTTCCGTGGCAATATCGGTAATACTCGGTAATTTAAAAAAATAATAATAACTAAAGAGTGCATTTTTTATGTAACATGTGGCGGGTGAAAATTAAGATAACTTTTATCTTTTTCTATCGTTCTTTTAATAGGCCTAATTACACCCACACACTCTCGTACATGCACACACGATAAACAAAGTGAAAATTATTATTATTATTATTATTATTACGTTGGTGCTTTTTTTTGCATAGCACCTCCCGCAAACGTCACTCTGCTGTGGGTCAGCGCGCTGTGGAGTGCCCACTCCAGCACCTTGTTTTCACCCTCCAGGATGACAGCTTCGTCATCCCCAATGGTTGTCGGTACTCACAGCAGGGTGTTTTGCCGGACTTTGTTGCCAACAACAACAACAACGACGACGAAAAGGAAACCACCACCACCAACCCCTACATCACCGTACACGGAGGAATGCCGAGTTTTCCAGGAAAGTAAGAAAATCAACAGCAACAACAACCATAACATCATCATCAACATCCACATCCGCATCCGGAATGTGGTAATTGTGCGTACATTTTTATTTTATTTTTCCTTTTTTTTTTACAGTCCATTGTGTCGAGTTTGGGCACACGCCGGTGGACGCGGCCGAACTGGGGTACCAGGAGTACATCGACTTTTCACAGACTGAAATCGTGTACGAGGAGGTGAGCGACGTAGATGAGGATGAGGAGGAGGGCGCGTCTTTAATAGGTAAAAAATCATTCATTACTACTACTATTACTACAAATACTACAAATACTATTACTACGAATACTATTATTAATATAATTTTTCCCCGACAGTTCCGACATTTGGTCACCCCCACACTTATGAGGAGTGGTACCACTACCACCATCAGGCACCTGAGATGACCATCACCGCCACCACCGACAACAACAATAACAACAGCAACAACAACAACCACAACAACAATGTCAATGGCGGCGACGATGACGACGATGCTGAGCAGTTCAGCGTGGTGTTGGCACCTGTGGATGGTAAAAAAAAATACACATTCATTCATTAATTCATTCATTCATTAACTTACACGCAAAAACTAATTTTCTTTTAATTTTTCCCACGCAGAGACAGAAAACATAGGGGCATGTCCATGGCGGCTGTCATCACGAGTTGGAAGGTCTCCACTAGCTGACATCGCTGGACCTTCCAGCTCGAGCACTCGTCGTCATCGGCGCACCGAAATTTGTCACCCATCACATATGTCTGGTGGTGCTGAAGCGAGTAGTGACGACGACAATGAAATCCCGTAGCCATTCCAAGGTTGCCCTTGATACCCATCGTCATCACCAAGGGCGGCAAGTGCGACAACTGAGGAAGGGTCCAACACGGACTCTTCCAATGATGACGACGATGGTCACAATGTCACCTTGGCTAGTGATGACAAAGGGTATGGGACAATAGCTGAAGACGACATCGTTATCGCACCCCTATTCCTCAACCAACTGCACTGGTTGCCATCCACGTCATCATCATCTTCATTAATAAACGCGCCAAATGACGTCTCTAAGGAGGAAGAGTATTCTTTATACTCTTCCGATGATGATGAAGACAACGACGCATTTATTGATTTCGATGAAGATGACGAAGGATACGGCACGTTGTCGGAGGTGGAAGATGAGGAGGACAGGGTGTGGTAACGATGTCCCATCATCGTTTTAATTGTAAATAATAATAATATTTAATGTAAATAAGTATTTTTTGTATTTTGTTTTTGTTCTTTGTTTTTAGTTTTTATTATTATTATTATTATTAATATAACTTATACGGTTAATCCACACGTAAAATACTCATTTATTTATTTATAAAATTTATATGTGTGAGTGAGTGAGAGAGAGAGAGAGAGGGAGAGAGTGTGTGTGAGGAAAAATGTGAAAAAAAAACAAGTTTTATTTTTATTAATTGTATATGAGTGCGTGTGAAAGAAAGAGAGAGGAAAATATTTCACAGACAAACAGAAAGCTGTATTGTAGCGTCTTTTGTGAATGGTGAGTAGTACTCATTCAAGAATTACAAACACTCACCATTCACAAATTGCACCTACCGCCATTTGTGAACGACGAGTATCCATTCACAAATTACACGTAGTGCCGTTGACAAATGGCGCACACTTAACGTTAGCAAGCAGCGTGTAACTTATTTTATGAATGGTGAATACCCGTCATTCATAAATTATGCTCGGCGCCATTTGTGAACGGCAGCAAGTACTAAATTGCAGTAAATGGCACGTAGCGCCTTTCACGAATAACACGCATTCGCCATTCACAAATTACTCGCGGCACCGTTTACAAACAGCGGTGCGTACTAAACATTCGTGAATGACGCGTACTATCTTTTTGTGAATGATGTTACGCGTCATTCACAAATACGATAAAAAGTGAGTGAGTGCCCAAAGGGACTTTATTAGGGTGGTCCTTAGAAAGACTGTTTAAAAAAAAAAAAAAAACTGAAAATAAAACAAATTAATAAAAGTTGGGGTGGGGTTAAAATAATAAGTCAGTATCAAAGTCTAGGTAAAAGTAAAAATAAAAAAAGTTTCTTCCAAGTCAGGGAAAATCAGAAAGTCACTTCAGAGTCATGAGGGAAAAGTCCAAAATAAATAAAAAAGTCCCACTAAATAAAAAAATACCCTTCCTACTCACCCGAAGAACTCGTACACAAATTTATGACATCGTCATCATCTTTGTTGTTGTTGTTGTTGTTGTCGTCGTCTGTGGCGTTGGTGGCATCATCATCATCATTGTCATCAACCTCTTCGACCAACAACTCGTCGTGTAGCAACCGACAAAAATTGACAATGTCATAATCACCATCATCAATAACATTGTTGTCAGCTGCTACAACCGCTGATTTTGGCTGCTGTTGTTGTTGTTGCTGCTGTTTTTCCTGTCGCAGCTGCAAACGCCGTCGCTTCGTGAGTAGCCGATGCCGTCTCACCCGTCGTTGTGGTTGTTGCGGCGACAATGACCTCGATGATGACGACGTCTGCGTGTATGGATTTCCGGGTATCATGCGTTTTATTTGAAAAATTTCTGTAGTCCAATTAGCCATATAACCTTTTGCAAATGTACTTTTATACTTTGATATTCGAACATTGTCTCCTATCTTAAAACGTGGTTTTAAGTTTTTATTAAAGTTTCTATGAGTTAATATATATTGGAAAATTGTTTTTTCATCATTTTTATTTTTAACATCTATTGGTTTCATATTAGTTGTTCGGTACACTTTATTATTATAAGTAGAGGTCACATGTTGCAAAAGTGATAACCAATTTTTTGAATGTTGTGTAAAGTGTTGAAATAGTTTTTCTTTGATGGTGTGGATAACACGTTCCACAATACTCGCTTTTAGAGAAGAGAAAGTATGAATAAAATTGATTTTATATTTTCGATATAATGATTTGCAAGAGTCATTTGTAAATTCCTTCCCTTTGTCAGCATATATGTTGCGCAGTGATCCATAGGGTGATGTTTCAATGATGTCAGCTAAAGCCTCGCTAGCAAGTATTCCAGTTTCTTGTTTTAACGGAAAAGTCCATAAAAATTTTGTAAAAATATCAATTACAACTAATACGTACAAATAACCTTTATTTTCTTTAGACAACTTTGTAAAATCAATTAAATCTATTTGCCACATGTCACCAATGCCTTCTAATTTGACATGATTACATAGAAAAAATCTGCGAACTGGTCGATGTAATTCATATGCAAGTTGTTCCATTTAAGCTATTATTTTTGCATCTTTGAGTTCCTCTAAAATTGAAATAATTTCATTTTCTGCTTCGGGACTTGTATTTCCAAAGTTTTTAGAGGCTATGCGTTTTCTTAATCGTAAAATTAAAACAGAAACTTTATTCCAATCAACATAATTAGGTTTAGTAGTAACAAATTTTTTCAAGACCAGTCTATTTAAATAGTTATTTTTAAATTTAAAGGCTTCACCAAGTTTTGGTTTTTGAGAAAAGAGACATATAATATGCTGGTATTTATTTAAATTTTTATATGCATTAATTGGATTTTCTAATTCTCCATTTTCATATAAAATTTTAAAATACGATAGTAGTAAGTGGGCACCTTGAAGACAATTTCTTTACCGTTGACTGGAGCCACCTGTCAATGGTAAAATTCCATTCATTTTCCCCTCTCCACGAGTTTGTTAGTCCAAAGAAATGTTATCCTTTTACGGTTGACCCAAATGGCCGTAGCAGCGGTAAATTTCCCTCCGATCATTGTCATCAGATTGGGTTATACGGACAAGTTTTTGCATTTCTGCCTCCTCATCTTGGTTACCCACAGAATCCCCCAATGTAATGCGTTGGATGCTGGGTTGGCCACAGGGGATGGAATTTGTCTGACAGTCCCGCATAGTCAGCTGTTGAAGCCTATAGCGTCCTGAAAGTGTCCCTTGTGTGATCTGGGTGTTGAAGTGCAGACTGTAGAATCTTAAGGCTGCCCATCCTAAATCATCAACAAAATACTCGCCTTCTAAACCATAACTTGTTAAAAACCACTTATCTGGATCTGCTTTTCTCATTTCTGAATCCAGGCTTATAAAATATTTGCTATCCGTTGCTATGCAGAAATCTTTGTCTACTCTAATAAATCCTTCACAATTTTCTTCCTTAAATTTAGTTATACTATACGTTTCACTCTTCCTTGGGGGTCCTATTCTAAATAATTTCTTAATAAATAAAATATTGCTGTTATGTCGATCAAGAAAGTCATATCCAAGTAGTAAGGGTGTTGTTACCTCAGAGGTTACATACGCTTACACATCGAGGAGGAGGTCACCAATTTTTATGATGATTTCTACAACTCCTTTAACGATTATTGCACTATCATTAGCGGCTACCATACACACTCTTGCAGGTCTAATCACATTATCTTTTACAAGGTCATATTGGACAAGCGTCACTTCAGAGCCACTGTCAACTGTTCCTTGTGTTTCATACTCTTCACTTCTTACACTGTTGCAGGGGATGATTAATTTATGTCTCACCCTGACTGATTTCATCGATGCACTACGGATATATATTTTCTAATTGTGCGGCGTGTATGGATCTAACACTAAGAGAGCAGGGCAGTCCGGATGATGGACGTTGCCATTACAAAGCCAAAAGTCATTGCCATGAGATGGTGCAGAGCAAACAGGCTCTACTACACCTTTTTTTGTGGTTGAGGGTAGTTTTGTTGGACACTCGGGACTAAATCAGGAGTCCTTAAATTATATGCAGGCAGTGTATTATTTGTAGCATTAGCCCATTTTTGTGGGTTTAATGCCGGTTTATTTTGATGTCGGAACAAAAGCTGTAGTATGTCGTGAATAATATTTCATATTCACGAGGAATGGATTTCATCACGTACAAAACAAGACTGACTGTTTACAGTTCAACCAAAATTGTGCACAGTCAAAAGAGATAAGCACTCGGTTCACCGATGATCGAGATTCAAAGATACACATCGCAACATGGTATAAAAGTAATTGATTGACGTTTTTTATTATTTTGTAGAATGGAAGTTACTTCCAAGTTGAATTCGATGTTTCCTTTTGTGACTTACCACTAGTATAATCTTAGAATTTGTGAGCTGTTCCCTATTGTAAAGTATAATAACAGTCGAAATTGGTTGGTGATGTGAAGGGAAGGCCATGGGTAATCAAATCTCCCCCCCTCCCAAAAAAAAAAGCAAAAAAATTTTAAGCAAGGGGTCACCCACAGTCTTTAAATATTTGGTTACAAGAAACTGAAACAGAATATGGGTAAAAAAAAAATTGTTCCATGATTAAAAAAGAACGAAACAATATGTTCTAATAAACAAAAACAAAACAGAAGGTAAACAGGAACTGGAACAATGTCATAACAAAACGAGAAAATATAGTTGAACAAAAAAATTTAAACTTTAGCCAACGTTAACAGAAGAGGTAAAATGGAATTGAGAAACTTACTTAAACAAACAAAATAAAGAAAAGTAATAGATGAGAATCGAGGTCATCGATGATTAAACGACTAATATCATTTTTGATCAAGCCGGGCCTGGTGGACCGTACATTTTCAAAATAATGTTCGATACTCGAGAAAAGAAACAAAAAAGGAATTTCATATTAGAAAACTTGAAAAGATGCATAAGAATGTAAAAGAGAAGAAAAAAAATTGTTTACATTATTTTTTCAGGAAGCTCAAATCATTGTCTGTAGTTCTTTCCTCCTTTATGAGGAAAACATCCCCTGTGTGGGTTCACACACAACAGCTTTCAAATATTTTTCCACAAGGTAACCCCAAGAACCATTCAATTTGTATCAAGCATGTTATTTTTCACAAGGTAGAAGGTTTTGTTAAATTTCACCCCATTTCTCCCGACAATATCCATTTGGTTGTCTCGGCAGATTCCAATGTCCTTGGGTTCGACAATTCGCACAACCAGGTTTGGCAAGTCACTGGGATGATTTTTTGATTTACTGAGAGTAGTTTTATGTTGATGAATGATACAGGGCATCTCACATTGAAACACAGAACTTTCTCTCTTGTAGCAAAGATTGTTTGGTCTAGAATCATGGATATGCAAAATACTCGTGGAGGTTTACTCTTCATTTCCCCTGATTTCATTATCGGGATGTTTGTTTTGGGACAATATTCCACGCTACTGGTGATTTCTCCAGGGATTACTTCTATGTGCACTGCAGGAGCGATATCCTCCGTAACAACGGCTTGTGGTTGGAATTCATTGTCGGTGCTGTCCTTAATGGTAGCTATTTCCTCTTGTCTCAGATCGTAAATATGAACCTCTTTTGTTAATGATTTTTTTGACGTCTCTGGTTTCTCTGTTTGATTAGCTTGAGATGGTTCAATTCTCATATTCAACTCGGTGTTTAGCTCTGTGACCCTTTTCTTTAACTCTTTAATTTTCTTACTCTGTTTCACAATTGTTAATTTCATCATGTTGATTCCTTCAATGATCAATTTTCTTTCCTCAGATTCTCTGTTGATAACTTTTTTGGGGAATGTCATCTGCCTTTCCTATACTTTAGCTAGTCCAGTGTGGAACTTGCCTCTGTACTCAAATGCCTGCGATGTCACATTTTAATTGTGCGCCCCTATTCCTATCTGTTTGTGGAGTGATACCGGGAATTCTTCATTTTCTTTAAAGATTCTAATAAACCAGAACACACATCTTTGATTTTGGTCAATGTACTAAGAGCAATCTCTTCCACCATTTCAACTAAATTATAAGTAGGATTATAATTTACATAGTCCTTATTAATTTTAATGTTGTAGGATATAGATTGTTCTACTTCAGTATTGATGTCTATTGATTACGGGACAAAAAATAATTTAATAGTGTGGAATACCTTGTCGTGAGAGATATTCTCACCAGAAGGAAATTCTACAGAATTTAAGCGTGTTCAGCCACTTCGTACATAAGTACGGGTAAGCCAGAACCTGACTGAAAACTGGCAATTTTAGAGCCGGTTTGGGCGGTTTATATACGGCTTATTTACACGCACACAAACACACGTACGTAAGATAATACGTATGTTGGTGAGAACGGCCAGGTCAAACAATCCCCTATTGAGATAAGAGATGGTTGGCCGGATTGTGTACAAATCGTGACATTATCCTATTGTGTCACGATTCAGTACTCGTACATTACCTGCAAGTACGTGCAGGTAATTACAATCAAACGTATTTTGTGTGTTTAACGTCACAAGGACGATTATTTGCATGAGCTTTGGGGTGGCGACTGTTGTCGAGGGGTCCAAGCCCCTATACTTTGTACGGGAGAGTCCCTAAAGCAACTCCCCCCACTTTTTGCGCCGCAAAAATTATCAAACATGTGCAAGGCCTGGGGGGATGTGCGAGTTTGATGCCATTTTTGATCGGCCTCGCACTTCATACTGCGGCCCCAACACACTAGTAGGACTCCTTGCGAGCGTGCTTTTGGGCCAAGTAGTTTGCCCTGCTGTGCTCTCCCCTATGCCTCGGGGGACGGTTTTTGGTGTAGGTGTAGGGGTGATGGCAAGAGTTAGGGGGCAGCGGACGTTTAAACTGAGGCTGCCTGAGCATCGGGGAGTTTGAGTTCTCACATGTCAAGGCAGCCATCTTTGCCTTTTTGTTGGCTGCCCTCTCCACCGTGAACAGGAACTTCATTGGTTTCCTGGTCTCCATAGGCTTTGGCTCCAATGTCAGGGGTTCTGTTGTCGGAGTCGGTTCTGGTGGAGTCCAGGGAGGAGTGATGATAGGTGGAAGCGGAGTTGTCATTTCCACAAGAACACTTTCCACAAATGGTTCCGTGGCAATCAGGAGTTCCTCCTCAATTCGATCAAGTTCCGACTTCTGTTCCGGAATTTTCCCAGTGTTCTTGGCGACTTCCGGAACTTTTGGGTTCTTGGTCGTGTAGAGGAAGATTTGGGTTGGTAACAACATTGGAATAGGTAAGAAGGAAAACGGAGAGCCAAAAATATTGTTCAGAAAACACGTCCAAGTTATTAGACAGTTCACCATTACACTTTCGTTTTAGCTTTTTCGCATCTTCTTATCAGCATGTAGAGGGGATAGCACTTAAAATTCTCGGTCTTATGCAAGTTTTCGGGTTAAGTTCTGATCAGTTTAAGCAAAGTTATGCCTGAAATAAACTCAGAGAATATATTTTTCGAAATTATTACAAAGGAAACTCCGCTTGTGACGTCACAGCGTTGAAATTATCATTGTGTTTGACAATAAACGCACGTTGCGATGTTTACTTCCGTATCGCATGTGGATTTGTTTATTCCTGTTGTTTTCTTTTTGTTGGCATTCCTCGTTTGCTTATCTCCGGAGTTTCTTTTGTTTCACATAATTCCGATTTTCATCTCATATTTTTTAGCGGGTTTAAACTTACGTAGCGGAAAGTACTTTTTCGGGAGTAAGTTTTATTTTATTCGCATTAACATCTCTGACATGCGAGAAGGGTGGGAATTTTTAGATTTTTACTGCCTCTTTTTTGTGGGCATATGGGGGCCTCGGGATCAAATGTTTTGGTAGTAACATTGTCCGAAAACTTTACAGACTTTATTATTTTTTGTGTTTTCTCTAATTGTGAATTTGTTATTTCGTACTGATGTCACAAGTTAATAAAACATCAGTACCGGGAATTTTTTGCTGTCTCAATTTGAGAGTAGTATCATCGTTCGATAACAACTCTAGCAATTCTGCATCCTTAAGCTGTGCTTTAGCTATTTCAGCATAAGGCAATTGGACAGGAGCCGAGATAGCTTCAATTCTACTCAAGGCATCAGCTGGAGTGTTAAGTTCTCCACTTATATACTGAATGTGGGTAGTCAATTGACCAATATAGTCTAATTGTCGTGCTCTTCTCGGCGATGCTGGTTCTGCTTTTTGTGTGAAGGCATATGTTAGGGGTTTATGGTCAGTATACACAGAAAAACATCTACCCTCTAATTGGTGCCTGAAATACTTCAACCCAGCAAAAATTCCGAGCAATTCCCTATCGTATGTGCTATAGTTCTTTTCTGTTTTTGAGAGCTTCCTCGAGAAGAAAGCTAGAGGTAACTTTTTGTTGTCTTTGTCAAGTTGGTACAAGGTTGCACCAATAGCAAAACCAGATGCATAAGTACTCATGCATAATGTCAGACTTTTGTCTGGATGAGCCAATAGAGTTGCATTTGCCAGTGTATCTTTGATTTTCTTAAAGGCCTGTTTGGCTTCTTCATTCCATTCGAGTGGAGTCTTATCTTTCTTTTTACTTGTCTTATTTAGGGCAAACAGCTTACTTTGTTTGGCTGCTGCATTCTTCATGCAACGTCTATAGAAGTTCACCATCCCCAAGAAACGCCTAAGTTAAGCAACATTTGAGGGCTTCGGGAAATTCAATATTGCCTCTACTTTGGTCTTCAATGGGGAAATGCCTTGGGTCGAGACTTTGTAGCCGAGGAAGTCAATTTTGGTCTGTGCATATAAGCTTTTACCTATGTTGATAGTAAGCCCGGCAGCATGTATACGCTGTTTGATGGCTCTTACATTCTCCTAATGCTGTTGCTCACTGCCTTTAGAGCAAATGCAGATATCATCCAAGAATGAATATGCAAACAGCAATCCCCTAAACAGTCCATTGATAAATCTCTGGAAAGTTTGTGTTGAGTTACGAAGTCCAAACGGCATTCGAAGGTATTTGAATAGTCCAAAGGGGGTTATAACCGCTGTCTTTGGTATGTCCTGGTCAGCCATAGGAATTCGGTGGAATTCCCAGTTGATGTCAATTTTGGTGAACATCATTTTACCTTTCATATTCGCGTTGAAATCCATTATATTGGGGACTGGATAGCAATCAGGAACTGTTTTGGCATTTAAGGCCCTGTAGTCACCAACAATTCGCCACTCTCCACTTTCTCTTTTGGTCATGTGGATAGGGGAGCTCCATGAGTTTTTCGAGGGGCGACTTACGCCCTCCTCAATGATGCGATGGAATTACTCCCGTGCCACTTTGAGTTTGTCAGGCAGTAACCTTCTTGCTCTAGCATGGCAAGGCGGTCCTTTAGTCTCTATGTAATGAACTGTGTCATGTTTATAGGTAGGATGCCTGCGAATTGATGGTTGAGTGACTCCAGGATAGTCTGACAGGATCCGTAAGAGTTTTCCATCAACTTTGGTACAGCTGGATATATTTGTGTCCAGTCTGTGAGCTAGCGTTTTGCCATCCACACAATGTTTAGATTCACTATCGATCAATTTGCTGTTTTTGAGGTCAATGATCAGGCCAAAATGTGCAAGGAAATCTGCACCCAGAATCGGGTTTGGAACATCTGCAACCGTGAAGGACCACGTCATGATTTTCTTGAGTCCGATGTCAACTTTGCTAGTTTCAAGTCTGTAAGCTGGAAGGTTTTGACTATTCACAGTACGGAGATAGTATTTTTGATTTTTGCTAACTGGCAATATGTTCAGGTCTGCTCCCGAGTCTATTAAGTACCTTCTCCTGTTTGTCCTGTCCTTAATGAACAGGCCGCATGAGTATTTTTCTAAGGGGTCTTCGGCTGCATAGATGGCCCCTTGTTCTAGTTTGACGCTTCCTTGGTATAGGATTTGCCCCACCATTTGCATCTGTTGTTACATTTGGTGGCCTCTGCGCCAAACCTGTTATGGAAAAAACAACATTTATCCTCCCAAATTTGAAACTGGTTTTTGGGAGTTGATGTTCTTGGGGGAGTTGAACTCTGACCCCTTTGGTTGGAACTAGATCTGCGGTCTCAGGACTGGGACTGTCGTCCTTTGCTATTGCTACTATTATTGTTTTTGTTCCTACTTTTAGATCTTTGTTGCCAGCTGCTATTGGATTTTGTGGAGCTTTTTCCTTTGTTCCTCTTTACTTTATCGGTGAACTGAGCTGTTTGAGCTCGATGTTGAGCAATCTCTCCAGTCTCTGCAGATACTGCACTTACCACAGGCTTTGACCTGGTATATTCTAGCGCATTATCTGCTGATTTTGCAAGGAAGTCCAAGTCTGCGGATGTATTTATCACGGTCGAACCCACAGTGGCTACGCATTGCACAACACTTTGTGGTAGTTGTTTGCAAAATTGATTGCCTATTACAGAAGGGGCTACGATATTGTCCGCCTTCTGTCGTAATTTCGCCATGAAGATCGAGGGTTTGTCGTCCCCCATCTTCATACCACCCATCACATCATCAATTATTTTGTTCTTTGTTTTTCCAAACACATTCTTGATCTTCTTGACAAACCAGGTATATTTATCATCTTCTGTCGGAGGGCATTCAATAATATCCGGAATGTGGCAGATTATCTGCAGATGCATGCCTCCGCAGATGTGTAGGTACCGCTGGTTCAGAGTAATGTTTTCTGTCTTGAACCTGCCTTCTATTAGAATCAACCACAAGTCTACCTCATTCGGCAGAAATTCCGGGATCTCTATCCTCCGTCTGTAGAAGTTGGGGTTATGCCCTGGCTGCAATTGCAGATGTTGCATTATTTGCGCCAAGACGTCGGGAGTCAGCTGTGGCTGACTACTACCTCCTTGCGATGGTTGTGGGTTTTCCGTCGGTGGTGGGACCATTGCTATGTCTTTCTGGTGACAAGCATATTCCACAGAACTATCTTCCTTGCTGGTCGAAAACACTGGCTCCTGTGTTTGTAGGATGGGTGTTTTTGGGTCAGAACTTTGGCTTAAAGTTCAACCACTTCTCAATGTTTTGACTGCTAGTTCTTCTTTATTTATTGCAGTTCCCAGTCGTGCTAATTCTGGGTGTTGAGGGCCTTCTTCTATGTTTGTTAAATTCGTAGTGTCGAGTCAAAGTCGAGGGAGTTGGGGGATGAGTCCAACCTTCTTCCTCCAGGTCTACTGTCTTGTTACTCTTTGTTTATATATTTTAAAGAGAGGGGTATAAATTCCCACTTCAGTAGACTCTACTTCGACGACCTAAAGGGTGTCTTAGTCTGTAAAAAAATTTTTTGTATTTGCCGAGCAAGCGAGTATCTCGCCAGCGCACCGTGCCACTTTTTGTAATAGCGCCTAAGCGCCTAAGACACCTCACAACGTAGCCAAAAATCACATCGAGGTCACCACTTTGGAATACCTTGTTGTGAGAGATATTCTCACCAGAAGGAAATTCAACAGAATTTAAGCGTGTTCAGCCACTTCGTACAAACGTACGGGTAAGCCAGAACCAGACCGAACACTGGCGATTTTAGAGCCAGTTTGGGCGGTTTATATACGGCTTATTCACACGCACACAAACACTCGTACGTAAGGTAATACGTACGTCGGTGAGGGCGGCCAGGTCGCATCATCCCCTATTGTGATAAGAGATGGCTGGCCAGTTCGTGTACGGATCGTGACATTGTTTGGTGATGTCACGATTTGGTACTCGTACATTACCTGCAAATACGTACAGGTAATTACGATCGAACGTACTTCGTGGGATTTAACATCATTGAGACGAGTAATTGGCTTGCCCTTTAGGGCGGCGACTGTCGTCGAGGGGTCCGAGCCCCTTCACCTCATACCGTTGAGTCCCCACATATAGTATCAAAAATAGTTCTAGAATCCTTAAATTTTAATGTATGTTATCGATTGGACCAAATTTTATAACATAGGGCAGATAAATATCGATTAAGATTTGATTACTTTACTTTAAATCAGTATGTTGTAATGGGAATTACGGGAATACAGGAGGCTTCTAGTTTATTTTATCGATTAATTTTATTCCATCACAAACCCATATGTTGTTATTTAGTCTGTAGGAGTCATTGAAAGAAAGTTTGTCAAACATTAAAATACTGGGCTACTAAAAGGGACCTACAATAGTTCAGTTAAACTACAAAAACTATTTTAAATGGCACACCACTGATAAAATGCTAAGATCAAAACATGATCAGTAGGCTTAGGGCCATAGCAATTGACTGTAATGACTAACAGTCTTGAACTTTATATTATTAAGGAAGCTTACGCCTTTAATGGGACTTTGTTCATTACATGGACTATATTTCGAATTTTTACAAGGGACCTAATCCTCAAACACAAGGTTGTTATTAGCATTTACGTTAAATTATTATTTTTATAAAATTTAGGTTAACACAGTATGTAAGGCATAGAACATAACGCTGAAGGTAATGTACCTCTCACTGCAGTTCAATTGCCGCGCTTGTGTCTTAGATGTGGAAAAAGATTTCTTCCAATTAGTACTTGAGGGAATCAGATGTTCAACCAAATTAAAAATGGCTGCCGACAAAGCCGGCCAATCATCAATTCCCAGACACTTTTTGGAAATTTGGATAGTGCCAATCCCAACATGAAAAGGTTGATCAGACCTATTCAGCTTGAAGGATTGCTCTAACGATCATGCTGAGAACAAACCAATCAGATGGGTTTTAACAAAACTCAAATGGCGGATTATTGTCTCTTCTTGTACAATCTCTCTACTCTCTTTGAATGATTAAGGTAAAAAGAACCCCCAAAAAAAATGAAAAGTAGGAACGGAAATAATTTTGGATGGGTGGTTCGAGAACATGATCAAAAAGGAAGGTACACTCTTCACATTTGTTGATATACGCTCATGTAAACTACAGTACTGAGTAGCAATGTAGATCTATAAATAACCTGAAGTTTTATATATCTGCTTTTAAAGGTTTCAGATTAAGAATAGACAATTCTCAAATCACACCCTTATAATGGATGGAATTAAGATTATAACAGTAGGTTGTAGATAAGGGGTTTGCAATAGTCTCAGCCACAGAACTTGAAAGACAAGTCGATCAAGTCCTGTCACAGTAGCCAAGTAAAACATAGATATGATGTCCAAAACCAAACATACATTCTGAGTATAGGGGTTTGATATAATGATTCGAAGTATATCAGCGAGTTTTGAGAAATCGTAGAGTCGAGACCACAAGTCAGCTCAAACAGTTAGGCCATCAGCCTACCAGCAAAAACTTCCAAGGCCTACAAAGTATATCAGCCAATTTCGAGTAAACTGATTAAATAAGTTGGCCAACCCATTAGTACAATTCACGTTTTTATTACAGTAAAAATGTTACTTACAGTAGAACATAAAAGTATCTGGTTATGCAGGTATCACAAAATCATATTACCTCGTGGTCATCGATGTCCAGTGAACCAACAGATTCCAACCAAGTATATTCGTTGTTGGAATCGAAAATGATGTGAATGGAAGGGTACAATTTTGCTAACAATGTTCACATTTCATATAGTTATGGTAAAAACAACTTGAAAAAAGGTGACTTGATATTGGAACAAAAGCTTTAGTATATCGTGAATAATATTTCATATTCACGACAAATGGATATCACCACGTGCAAAACTAGACTTACTGTTCACAGTTCAACCAAAATTGTGGACAGTCAAAAGAGATAAGCTGTTGGTTCACCGAAGATCAAGATTCGAAGATACACATCACCACATGGTTTAAAAGTAATCGATTGACGTGTCTTATTATTGCGTAGAACGGGAAGTTATTTCCAAGTAGAATTCGATATTTTCTTCTATGACTTACTACTCGTATAATCTTGGAATTTGTGAGCTGTTCCCTATTGTAAAGTATAATAACAGTTGAAATAAGGTGGTGACATGAAGGGAAGGCTGTGGGCAATCAGATGTCACACTACTATGAATATAATTGTTTCAATCACAAACAGCATTTTAAAAATAGAGAAAATAAGAAACCTAAATTAATAGAAAATTTCTCGTTTTAGTATTGTTTTGATATTTCCATATTTACACGTCAATTCTTCGTGAGTATATCTACAGCAGCCCTAACATATTTTTGTCATGCAATTCTTAGTTTGTAGCTAGTTGTATCAGATAATCACTATCATAAAAATTCAATGGGGAGCCTAATTTCATCCCATTTATTTTAACTCAATAAAAGTAGTTATTCTAAATGTGACGTGGCATTATTATAAACTCCCAGAATGCATTATGGAATTTTTTTAATTACTACAATAAGTTTGGCTCATTGCTGAAAGTAAAACAGTACGAGGCCTCTCTACAGAATGCATTAATTGTCTTATATTGTATTTTCCCTTCTTAATAACACAGGAAATAATAAAAAGGAACTACAAAATCAGTTTTTCTAAAAATTGAATTAAGAGCTTTGAAGTCTGTCATACAAATCTAGAATTCTCCCAGAGCTTTTTGAAATAATGTTCTTTTTGCTTCTCCTGTTCCTTTCTTCTAGTCTAAAGTAATCTCATTTGCAGGTTTGTTATATGTACCACTACATTAAAAATGTGATTCAGAAACTCACTTCTTACTTAGCTTTAGATTTTATAAATATACTTATAATGTTGATATCTGATAAAATATGTTATAGGTCTTTGCTGCTACTTTTTCCGAAGCAGTTGGCTTTTATCTGCAAAAATATATTTCAAAATGAACAATACAAATATGTGTGGAAGATTCATCTAAATGAACTAGCTTACCGAAACAATCAACAGAACATATGCCAATATCAAGAAGTAACCTTTATTTCCCCAGAAAATTCAAGATTTCAAGAAATATACCAAGACAATATGAGTCTATACATGTCACCATGTTTTGGACATCATAGACCAATTAGAACAGATTGGGACAAGGATGATTACTATAAAAAATTTTTTGTATCACCTGCCAGTAATTGGGATATTATTTATATTTTTAGAGTGACAACAAAACTCAATGGAGAAATAATTACTGTAGTTCATGCTAGAATTCCATTTTCGAAGAAAGATAAAAAATTTCCCTCACTAGAAATTTCAAATGAGAAACTTTATCGTGACACCTTTTTGAATGAAGTTGTAACGACAAACTATCATTCTATGCAAGTTGAAGAAATATATTTCCATGAAATGATACTAAATAAGGATCCATTTGAGTAAGTAATTTTCATCATTATTAATAATCTCAAAAATTGATTTAGAATGGTAGAGGAATGGGTAGGAGGATTTTATATAATTGTGATATTGAAATATTTATTTTTAGTTCAATCATGATATTGCATATATTTTCATCTATTTTTAAGTATGATGAACAATATTCGTTAACATTGTTTGAAATACCAGAAATATAGGTATTCAATTATAATCTAAACATTCCAATACTCTTTTATAAACAAAGTAATATAACCAATCTTAAATGTCATGAATAGAAGAATCCCATCTCCATATTCAGTGACCTAAATACACCAGTTCCTCGATATTATTTTGAATCAGCAAATCCCTATTATAACAAATCTCTACCTCACTTAGTCTATCCAACATATTCATTCATATACACCTAGGTACCGTGAATGGGTATATAAACCCTAGTAACGATACACTTAATGTTCAGTTACAGGTTCTTTACATTTACTTATTTACTTTACTACACTTAATGTTTAAGGGCTTAACCCAATATTGAATTATTTGTGTTTGAAATATTATTACCTGTTATTAACTACCAAATTTTAGTAAAACTGTTTGAAATATTAATCGTGTTAATTGTTTTAGTTTCATTCAACGTTAAGGTCCACAATAGTCTGTGGATAACTAAATCAACTATTTTTGAATATAAGAGAAATATTCATAGAATATTTCCCATATGGTGTTACACTGAAAGTGGTAGTAATTGGTACTATTACCTGCCAACTCTTTTGGCTGTTACATTATTGGCACCCAAGTGGTCTGCTATTGCGAATCGAACCCTCTCTCCAGTACCTAATTTAGAAGAAAATTCAAGAGCTGCCGAATCAAGCTGGTATTTCAATTCCTCTGATCTTGAATACTTTGTTAAACCTTGAAAACTCTCATTAAGTACTCAATGAGGCTCTTGAGGAAAGGAAGTAAAGGCTTATACGAGTGGAAAAAGATCGTAGTGAAAAGAGATAAAACATCGTGGAATAACAACAAAATACAAAATTTATTAAGAAAAAAAACTAACAACTATGGTTCAAACATATGTACAAATTCAGAAATCTGGTCAACCAGCGCCCAACGGATAATTCAAGCTCCTGTTCAAACAAACACAAAAGAAAAAATAAAATTTAATTTTAATTATAATTCGCATCCCCCTTATTGCTAAGTATATTTATTATTTTTAATCGCGAAAAAATTTTACTTTTTATGAATGAAAATTGGGAAAATTTATCGGTGACCAATTCCATTAAAATAAATTTAAAGTGGCTCATTGATTCGAAAAATTTCAAATTAATTAACGTATGCCAAAATTTAAACTTTAATGTAGATAAAAAAGCATCATCTCATATAAAAACCCAGGAAGATATTTTATTTAAAATAAAATCAAGAAAAGAAATTCAAAAACTTTTAACTCTCAAGAATATTAAAATAATCTTACAAACTACACAAAAAAATTATGAACAAATTCCAGAACTTGAAAACCTAATCGAAATAAAATATTTCAATCCCCCTATTTCCTTTACCCCTTTACTGGAAAACTTGGAAAACCCTATCCCTTTCCCAAGATCAAAATCAACCATAAACTTGAGTAATATTTCTGAGTCCTCTGAGAAATCTGAAAAAGATCTTCTAAGTCCAGAAACAGAACTCGTAATAACTAAAATTTTGGAAAATCCTCATGTTCCCCACACATCTTGTGTTATTAAACAAATTACTTCTACTAAATTAATTAACATTTCCAAAGAAAATATGACAAACATTGTAGCTATCAACATTGGATCCACTCTTTATGGTCAGACCCTAGGTGAGGATATAGTTTTGTTTTTGAAGGGATTTGAAAATGAAGCTGAATCCTTCAATTGGGATGCCAACTTAAAATAAATAAAAAAATAAAAATTTCTCTTTCTGGTCTTGCAAAACAGAATGTTCCAAGATAAAATTCAAAATAACCCAGAATGCAATAATTGGCAAAATACAAAAAAATCCATGAAATTTTTATAAGAACTAAACCTCAACTTTGAGAATTACTATACAAAAGGAAGTATAAAGGTGAATCCGATTTCCCTGTATGTATGATGTTTGTCGCTAAAATTTTAAGACAAATAGAATCTGGCATAATGGAAGAACGTATTATCGAAAAAATTTTTTCAAATCTCCCTGAAAAAGAAAGAGAATTTTTAATTAGAGAAAAACCCACTACGCTTTAAGATTTAGATAAAGCCTTTTCAAATTATATGGATTTCAAAAATAAATTATTCGGACACTCAGATCCCCTTCTGAGAGCTAAAATTGAACAACTGGAAAAAACAATTAAGGAACTTAAAACTGGAAAATTAGAAAAAAAAAAAAAAACAGAAAAAAATGTTAATGCGGTCTCCTCAGACCCAGAATGGAAAACTAAGATGGAGAAGTTGAGAGCTGCAACAGTAATCATTTCAAAATCTCAGGAATCCAGAAAAAATAAAAATCCTCAAAATAATAATAAAAATCAGAACAATGATCAAAATTCCTACCAAAATTAAAATACAAATCAAAATAGTAATAATAATAATAACCAGAACCAAAATAATCAAATAAGAAACTAGAATAACAACCAGAATAATTTTCAAAACCCAAATCCAAACTATAAAGGAAAAAATTATAATCGAAAATTTTGAAAAAATAACTTAATAACTTCTTTCAAAATGATAATGGGTATAATACAAATAGAAACCCAAACTGGAACCAGAATGGTCCTCTAAATTAGAGCCCAAACTGGAACAATGTCCTAAACTGTAATAACTCCCCTAGTAATAATACTAATTTCCTTAAAAATCCCCAATATCCACAATATGTGGCTGCTAACACCCAAGTAGTTGCACCCCCAGCACCCTTCATGTTAGTACAACCATCCCAAAATTAAACCCCCAACCGCAGGTCTGCCAAAACCCCTGCTCAAAAAACTAATTGTTCCCCTTACAGATGATTTATCAGCTGTAAGGGATGTCTCGAATATAAAATTGCAAAAGGTCAACTGTGTAGATGAGGAAAAATTTATCAAAAAAGGGTATAGCACAACCCAAAGTAAATTTCACCTTCCTTTTGCCATTAATGGTAAACAGATACTAAGCCTAGTCGATCCAGATTTGTAACAGACACTAATTGTTGAAAAAGTTTTAGAAAAAATCAATTTTAAGAGTCCGATTTTTTCTAAAAATGTAAGATTTCACAGTGAGGATAACAATCCTCTCCAGGTCATAGGGGTAACCAATGTGATTGTTTTCATTGATCATTGTATTTACCCACATCCCACTTACATTATCCAAAACTTTGTCGAACCAGTCACATTGGGTTACAATCACTCTACCTTGTGGTTAGGAAAAGCAAAGTTTTGACACGCATGAATGTCACAATTACCCCATTGAAAAAGAAAACTCCCTAGGTTATACTTAGCCTCTTAAGTATTATGCCCCCAAACTTTTAAAATTGAGCCAAATTTGGTGCTAATTTTAGCAACATTGGCTAATCACCAGGAATTTCACTACAAAACTTCCATGGAAGAAAAAAATAATTTTAATTTAATTGTATGGGAAGACACAATAGAGGCTGTCAATGATAATGACAGACCTCACGTGATTTATGAATGAGAATATCTCAGAAAATTTGAACTAAGTAGTACAGTTGATGTTAATACATGCCAAATAGAAAAAGTAACCGAGAAAACTATTTTTAAGGATAATCATGGAAACCCTACGCCAATTAATCCAAATTTGTCCTTGCAACAAAAAATAAAAGTATATCAAGCGATGAACAAATTTAATAATATTTTTACTGGGAAAAAAGAATAAGATTCTGTCTTCACAATACCCAAACAAGTTGTCCGAATCGACAATGAAACAGTAAGGAGGTGTAGAAATTTTAAGTTCTCATACATAGAACATGAGGTTCTACATAAACTAGTCAATGACTTAGTAAAAGCAGGTGTCCTAAAAAAACAAAAATCAAAATATGAACTGCCAATATTTGTTAAAAAGAAACCAGAAGGAGTCTACAGAGTGTTAGTAGACTACTGAAGAATGAACCAAAGAATTATTATAGATAACAATCGCGTCCCAACGATTGACATTATTTGGCCCTATTTAAGAAATAAAAAATGTTTCACAACAATTGATTTAAACAGTGGATATTTACAGATTCCTTTTGGAAGAATCTAAACAATACACTAGAATTAATGTAGATGGAATTGGATATGTATTAAATTCTATCCCAATTGGTTTTAGTATTTCCTCGTCTATTTTCCAAACCATCATGAATGACATCTTCCACGATATATTTTTGAAAAAAATGGTGTGTTAACTGGATGATCTTTGTATCTTCAGTGAAACATTCGAAGAATGCCTCAAAAATATGAGAGAAGTCCTGAAAAGACCAAACGAGGTAAACTTAAAATAAAAACAGAAAAATGCCAATTTGCCATAAATGAAATTGAAATTTGAGGACATACTATCCAATAAAATGACATTAGACCATTAAACAAAAATATAGAGGCAATAAAAAATTAAAATCCCCCTAATACTTTAAAACAATCACAATCATTTTTAGGATGGATAAATTATCATAGGAAATTAATTCCTAATTTAATTACTGCTCCCTTACTGATTTATTAAGAGGAACAGTGAGCAAATCAAATGTAAAAATTAAATAAAATAGAGAGCTTCTTGAAATTTTTGAAAAATTAAAAGAATTTATGATTTGGAAACCAGTACTTGCAATTTACAACCCAAAATTAGAAACTTGCGTTATGGTCGATGCCTAAAATAGCATTAGGTGCAGTGCTTCTGCAAACCAACCCTATTACGAATCATAAACATCTGGTTGGATATTTCTCTGAAAGAGTCCAACCTGCCCATTCAAAACTATGTTCTTTTGACTTGGAAATGATGGCAATAACTAACACTTTAACCCATTTTTGTGGATATCTACTAGCATTACGCTTCGTAGTATACACGGACCACCAACCCCTGATTTACCATCAGAAATTTAATACCCCAAGTCCAAGATTGATAAGAGTAATATCAAAACTAAATGAATATGGCATCTAAATTAAACATATCGCCAGAAAAAACAACTGCATGAGTTGAGCTTGTTCAGAAATTGAACAAGCTCAACTCCATTGGTGCTTACCAATACATCTTGTAGATAATACCGATCCACATGGATTTACTCCAAGGTTACTGTTTCATTACTATGCTGGGAGATTCACAGTAATCCTACCGGCAGCCTGAAAAGCACACCCATGCATATGACGCCACTTGTATTGATGTTTTTTGCAAAACTCCAACTTTAGCCCCTTAAGCCCAAACTCTACCATTAACAAATGGGGATAATAGACCCTGAGTGAAAATAGTAGAGCTCTTACGAAGTCTCTGGGCTCTAAATGGACTGTGAACTGGATGCTATGGCTCTAGAAGCCAAGCTCCTCCTCTATGGCTTTACCAGGGATTTGAAGAAATTCAAATTCATTTAGGAACTCAGCACGATCTGACGCACACAATGCCTGGTAAAACAAAGAAAACAATCGATGAAACGAGAAAAAAAGCCAGGCCGCATACGGACATTATTGAAATCCTTGGAGCTTTGAGATGACCAGTTCCCCAAGGAGCAAGGTCTCATTAGCTTCAACTACACCATTTGACACAAAAACGGGGCTGTTCATGTACATTACCGGCATTATAAACAAGATTAGAAAAAGAAACAAACATAATAATAAAAATAAAAAAAAGAGGAAAAAAGCACAATCACCAACAAAACTAAAACTACCGAGATAAACCATAAATTAATTGACTAAAAAGACTCGTACAAACAAAAAAACTTCCCATGTTAAAATATTACTTGGTGAAGCAATTGATAAATGCAACTAATTGATGAAAAGTATCGTAATTTATAAACCCAAATCTGACCAAATTAATTAATACTACGTCTGCTAAATTTTCTTTCTTTCCTTAATCTCCCCCAGCTCTCAACGTAACATGAAAATTCCCTAAAATTAAGGTCTGTATAGAACCTAGTGGTAAATTACTCAGACGATTCATTTTTTTTTCTGTTCCAGAAAATGTATATGCATCTAAAAATTTCTATAGTTACGATATTAATTATGGAAATTATGGCGCAAAGAACATTGTCTGACCAATATAAGATTATAAGGCGTCAACTGGCGCTTAATTTCAGGAAATGTGGAAAAATTGTAAATATGTAGAAATGGCAAACTGATTAAAAAATGCAATAAGAAACTGTAAAGACTAAAATATCCGAAGATATCGACAAACATAACAAAAATAGTATCATAATCCCAATATAAATCCCTTGCCTCTCCGAATCTATCGAAGAGACAATTAAAATTGAAAATTACCTACCTCTCCTGTGGACCTATTTTTCTGAGTCTACAGAAGCTTTTGACCTCGTAATAAACCTTACAACTACTGAAGTCTTTAATCCAAAATGGAAAAATTTTGTCCCTCATACTGTCCCTGTGAATGATCTAAAGAACAATATTAAATCCATTCAACTTCAAATCGCGATCAAAATTTTAATGAATTTATTACTTTTATAAATGAAATATTTTTCCATGGTTATCTATCCTATTTATTATTAGAACCATCATTGTTACAAAGCTAAAATAAAGCACAATCCGAAATAGCATTAATGTAGCAAAAAGTACAGCACTGTAAAAAAACTATGCAAAATAATACGATGTACTAAACTTAAATATACTTAAGAAAAATTTTATTCTTATCAAAACTCTCAAAAATTATATCATAAGTATATGTAATTGCAATATATGACATAATTTGTATCCATGCTTAATTTATAAGAAACTTTTATTTTGTGGATAGACTTTGGAAAATTTTTTTTTCTCCATTTTTTTTGTTCTCCCTGGAGAATTGTTTAACGTATATTTTCGTCTATTTTTAAGTATGACAAACAATATTCATTCACACTGTTTCAAATACCAGAAATATTGGTATTCGATTATAATCTAAACATCCTAATACTCATTTGTAAACAAACTAATATTACACATCCTAAACATCATGAATAGAAGAATCCCATCTCCATATTCAGTGACCTAAATACACCTGTCTCTCATTATTACGAGTCAGCAAATCCCTATTATAACAAATCCCTACCTTACTTAGTCTATCCACCATATTCAATCACATATACCTAGATACCTGAACGGGTATATAAACCCTAGTAACGATACACTCGATGTTCCGTTACTGGTTCTTTACATTTACTTACTTATTTATTTTACTAGACACTTAATGTCTAAGGGCTTAACCCAATATTGAATTATTTGTGTTTGAAATATTATTACCTGTTATTAACTACCAAATTTTAGTAAAACTGTTTGAAATATTAATCGTGTTAATTGTTTTAGTCTCATTCAACATTAAGGTCCACAATAATCGATTAATAACTACAACTATTTTTAAATATAAGAAAAATTAATATTAATAGAATATTTCCCATATGGTGTAACGCTGAAAGTGGTTCTAATTGGTACTATTACCACCTCTTTTGGCCATTACAGATATCACAAAAAAACAAATCTTATCTTCACACCCATTAATATTGTTTTAAAAAATAAGGAGCCGTTTCTATTTTTATATGTAGATCCTGAATGCACATTGCATTGTAGGAATTCAATTACTTTTAATTTAGAACATAAATTTTGTATTTATGTTGAATATTCCTAAGTGTGTGAAAAAATAATGAGTCTTTTGCACCTATAGAAATTTCTAGACAGGTGCTTACGCCTCTGAGTACCCATGGGAATTAGCTCACATTGTTTAAATTCTATTCATTGGAAAACTTACCAAATTACACCAAAACTCATTATTTAAGAGCAAAGTTTATATTATTCTACCATTCACTTAAAGAAATTTGTTGTAATTATGATGAGATAAAATTTCCAAAGACCCCATGGAGGAGATCAATCCCACTTGTGATAGCTCTAGAAGTCTGATTCTAAGTTTGATGATTGTTTATGATCTCTATACTTTTGATTTCATAATCAAATTTCTGATTGTGTTTAGGAATAAGGTTTGATAAAATTGAATAATTTAATAATAAACAAGTATCTAACTCCATCAAATATGACTCTCTAAAAATAGTTTATTTTACTAAAACAGTATATTTTGTGGTATGCTAGATGGGGTGACCTCCTGTCACCAAAACCAAAACTAAAAAGCAAACACTCAAAACTCACAAATATTAAAACATACGGTACAAATGACATAACTTACAGGAGTCAAATTTTGTACAAATAATGCGGTAGATGGATAGCCAGCCATGATTCGGATTTATATTACCAACACCTCCATATTTTTTCAATGTGTTTTAAATTTAAATTTAAAAGTATGAAAGAGCTATTTATCAAAATAATTTACCTAATCATAGGAAATACAACACCAACTAAATTATATCTTTCTCCTAAAAGGAGCCCTCAGTACCTTTTACCACATTAACATGGTAGAAATAAAAGAAACCATGTTAAATTCTAATATTTGGAGTATTGTGAAATACCTTTTCGTGAGAAAGTATTCTCACCAGAAGGTAAATTCAACAGAATTTAAGCTTGTTCAGCAACTTCATATTTAACATACGGATAAGCCAAAACCAAGGCAAACATTGGCAATTTTAGAGCCTATTCGGACGGTTTTTATACTGGCTTAATTACACACACACATGCACACATACGTAAAGAATACATACAGGAGGGCAGCCTGGTCTTCATTCCATTTTATTCTGTTATTTGATTTTACGTTTTCTTTTCTAGTAAGCTCAGTTAGGGGTGCGGCTATTTTTGAAAAGTTTTTTATCATTTTTCCATAAAAGTTAGCCATACCTAAAAATCTTTTTTGTTGTTGCAACGTTTTTGGGGGTTGCACTTTTTTAATCAGTTTTACCTTCTTTTCTGTTGGTTCTAATTTGTTGTATGATATCTTATGACATATGTATTCTATGTTTTTGTCAAAAATCTGATTTTGCTTGTTTTTACTGCTAATCCTGCATTTTCAAAAATGGTGAGGACTTCGTTTAAGTTTGCTAGACATTCCTCAAAAGTTTCTCCAAATATGCAAAACTTTGGCTTATGGCAGCCCAGAATTTTTTCTAGTATATCTATAGGTAACACTGTAGAATTTGATGTTTTTGAGGAAGCAACAAACACTTTTCTTTTCATGTTTGTGTGCGGATATATGGGTAATGGCATATAAGCATCGAATATGAGGGAATAATTGACAAAATAATATTCGGGAAATAATTTTGTGAAATAATTTAAAAAAATAAATTAACCAGTTACATGTTTACTATACCTAGTGATAATATCTGAAGAACCAGATAGACAATGTTGCTAAAATTTAGGTATTATATTAAGTCTGTTTGGTGCAAAAAAAAAAGATCTAAATATGTATCATGTTTGAGAAAATTTGTAGAACAAAAATATGAACATCTCAACTTCTTAATCTATCCATTAGCAATAAGTGATAACAACTGGAGAAACAATTTTCTCAAAATGAAAATAGTTATAAGATCAGTAATTTGAATATTATCAAACTTTGTGATTAATGATACAAACAAAATACAAAATGTTTCATAATGAATCTTGATCTTGAATCTCAATAATCTGACATTAGTTTCTGAAATAGAATTATATTACTGAATTTTGAATTTAGATATTGAATTTAAATATGGTTTTTCATTTGTTAGTGTAAAGTAGTGATCAACTATGGTACTCACCTGAACCAAGCTTGGTAAACCAAGTATTATTACTATTAAACACATTGCCATTTCTGCCATTGAATCTATGAAACAGAGATGCATAACAAAAACTTCAAATTGAAAATTTAGATGAAATGTTTTATTGCAAAGTAGTTTGTTGATTTCTTTGTTATTTTATTTCAAGTTTGTTTTCTCATTGTCCAAATTCTGCAACGTTGACCATCACCTTTTTCCAGATTTTCAAAGATTATTAAGTGCCAGAAGTTATTTCTAAAAATGAGACAATTTAGTAATTTTGGTCAAAACTTGAGATATCTAAAAAATCAGAATAATGATAATAATAATAATTTTAGAGGAATAATATGAACGGAAACATTAGAGCATACAACCCAAATGAAAATACACAACAGCAATCAAGTAAAAATTTTGAGAATATAGAAAATTTTTGTAGAAATCACAATGTCAAATGTTATAACTGTGGCAAATTATAACATGTTAAACTTTTTGCAATTCAATGTCATAAAATCGAAATTACTCATAAAATAATCAAAATTCAAATAATATTCAAAACTAACTGAATAATAATCAAAATATTGGTAACAATCAGCATAATGAGAACAATCCTGTATATAATGGTATGAATAGCAATATGAATGAAAATTATAATAGAAATAAGAAAGATCATATCCAGCTAGCAATGATGGTAAAAAAACAATATGAGAATAAATTTGGGGGAGAAAATAGTCAACAAATTATGTTAGATGGTGGCAAACGTCCACATTTTTTCTTCCTTACACAAATTAAACCAATACCACAAATTAGATCAATTAATAAAATTACAAATTGCATTAAAAAACAAGTACATGTTGGCAACTAATATAAGAATAATGGTAATTAGAATTAAAAATTTATATGGTGAAAAAATACTTGTAAAATTAGAGACTGTACATTATGTACCTACCAGATTTAGAAATGGACCTTTTAACTGGAATTAAAAAATCAGAAAGAGATATTTTAAATTTAGAACAAACGAGTAATTACGTAAATATATACTTGAAACAGAATAGAAAAATAATAGCCACAGTTTCCAAATTAAATGAAGTATATGTTATAGACTATGAATTAGTAAAAGAATACATAGATGAAACAGAAAATAGTAATCAAATAGAAAAAATAATGTGTGTATCAGAAAATGTACAAAATGAATGGGATGATTTTATGATAGAAATAAATATTGTGGAAGAAAATGAGAAACCTAGAAATCGATAGGTTGATGTTATAGATCAGAATGTGACATTAAATGAAAATATGAAAAACAATATAGAAAATAATAATTAAATATTTAATGATGATTCGTTGAATGATAAATCGGGTCAAGATGAAGAAAAAATAGAATTACGTCTCATAAATAAACATGAAAATGAACAAGAATAACTAGATTAAAACCCACTTGTGGGCTAGAAATCGTGTCATTAGACATTATGGGCCCCCTAACACCATCAATTTACAACGATAGTTACCTATATTATAATTTTCACCAACCATTTTTATAATTATGCTGTTGTAAATCCTATTCAAAAAAAGGCAATGTTTGATGAATTTAAAAAATATCCTTGTGGGGACTCATCGGTATGAGGTATAGGGGCTCGGACCCCTTGACGACAGTCGCCGCCCCAAAGGGCAGGCAACTTATCGTCCTTGCGACGTTAAACGAACACACGAAATTACGTTCGATCGTAATTACCTACGAATACTTGCAGGTAATGTACGAGTACGAATCGTGACGTCATCCATCAATCAATGTCACGATTCGTACACGAACCGGCCAGCCGTCACCTACGATAGTAGGGGATGATGCGACCTGGCCGTACTTAACAACGTACGTATTTTACTATGTACGTGTGTTTGTGTGCACGCGCCAAAACCTGTATAAAAACTCACAGAACCGGCTCTAAAATCGCCAGTGTTCGGTTTGGTTTTGGCTTGCCCATACATTCGTATGAAGTGGCTGAACACGCTTAAATTTTGTAGAATTTCCTTCTGGTGACAATATCTCTCACGACAAGGTATTCCACAGTGGTGACCCCGACGTGATTTCAGCCACGTCGTGAGGAGTCTTAGGCGCTTTGGCGCTATTACAACCTGGCGCAGTAGCGCTGGCGAGATTCTTGCTTGCTCGGCAAATTAAAAATATTTTTTTACCCAGACTAAGACACCTTAGGTCGTCGAAGTAAGAGTCTGCTGAAGTGGGAATTTATACCCCTCTCCTTAAAATATATAAACAAGGAGAAACCAGACAGTAGACCTGGAGGAAAAAGGTTGGACTCATCCCCCAACTCCCCCGACTTCGACTCGACACTCATTGAATTTAGCAAATATAGAAGAAGGCCCTCAACACCCAGAATTAGCACGACTGGGAACTGCAATAAATAAAGAAGAACTTGCAGTTAAAACGTTGAGAAGTGGTCGAACTTTAAGCCAAAGTTCTGACCCGAAAACACCTGTCCTACAAACACAGGAGCCAGTGTTTTCAACCAGCAAGGAAGGAAGTAGTACTGTGGAATACGCTTGTCACCAGAAAGACACAGCAATGGTTCCACCACCAACTGAAAACCCACAACCATCACAGGGAGGTAGTAGTCAGCCACAGCTGACACCCGAAGTTCTGGCACAGATCTTGCAACTCTTGCAAATGCAGCCAGGACAGAACCCTAACTTCTACAGACGAAGGATAGATATCCCGGAATTTCTGCCAAACGAGGTAGAATTATGGTTGACACTATTAGAAGGCAGGTTCAGGACAGAAAACATAACACTGAACCAGTGGTATACACACATCTGTGGAGGCATGCCCCCGCAGATAATCCGCCACATTCCAGACATTATGGAATGCCCTTTGACAGAAGAGGACAAATATGCCTGGTTCGTCAAAAAGATAAAGAAAGTATTCGGAAAAACAAAAAACGAAATAATAGATGATGTGATGGGTGGTATGAAGATGGGGGATGACAAACCCTCAATCTTCATGGCGAAGTTAAGACAGAAGGCGGACAATATCGTAGCCCCTTCTGTCATAGGCAATCAATTCTGCAAACAACTTCCACAAAGTGTTGTGCAGTGCCTAGCCGCCGTTGGTTCCACGGTAATCAATACATCCGCGGATCTTGACTTCCTTGCGAAATCCGCAGATAATGCGCTCGAGTACACCAGGTCAAAGCCGGTGGTCAGTGCAGTATCTGCAGAGACTGGAGAGCTCGCTCAACTTCGAGCCCAAATAGCTCAGTTGACCGAAGAAGTAAAACGGAACAAAAGCCAAAGCTCGACGAAACCCAATAGCAGCTGGCGACAAAGATCGAAAAGCAGAAGCAACAACAACAACAGCAATAGCAGCAGAGGACGACAGTCCCGGTCAAGAGACCGCAGATCTAGTTCTGGAACCAGGGGTCAGAGTTCAACTCCCCCTAGAACATCATCTCCCAAAACCCAGTCTCGAAATTGGGATGATAAGAGTTGCTTTTTCCACAACCGGTTTGGCGCGGAGGCCACCAAATGCAACAACCGATGCAGATGGTGGGGTAAAACTTTCAATAAGGAGGCGTCAAACTAGAACAAGGGGCCATCTGTGCGGCCGAAGACCCCTCGGAAAAATACTCACGCTGCCTGTTCATAAAGGACAGGACAAATAGGAGACGTTACTTAATAGACTCGGGAGCAGACCTGAGCATACTGCCAGTAAATAGAACCCAAAAAGTACATCCTCCGAAATACTATCTCCGTACTGTGAATGGTCAAAACCTTCCAGCTTACGGACTCGAAACCAGCAAAGTCGACATCGGACTCAGCAAAAATATGACGTGGTCCTTCACGGTTGCAGACGTTCCAAACCCGATCCTGGGTGCAGATTTTCTCGCACACTATGGCCTGATCATTGACCTCAAACACGGCAAATTGATCAATAGTGAAAATAAAAGTGTGGAAGGCAAAACGCTAGCTTACAGACTGGACACAAATATATCCAGCTGTACTAAAGTCGACGGACAACTCTTACGGATCCTGTCTGACTATCCTGGAGTCACTCAACCCTCAATTCGCAGGCATCCTACGTACAAACACGACACGGTTCACTACATCGAAACCAAAGGACAGCCTTGCCATGCTAGAGCACGAAGGTTATTACCCGACAAACTCAAAGCGGCACGAGAGTACTTCCATCGCATTATTGAGGAGGGCGTATGTCACCCCTCAAAAAGCTCATGGAGCTCCCCTATCCACATGACTAAAAAAGCAAGTGGAGAGTGGCGAATTGTTGGCGACTACAGGGCCTTAAACGCCATAACAGTTCCTGATCGCTACCCAGTCCCCAACATAATGGACTTCAACGCGAACATGAAGGGTAAAACGATGATCACAAAAATTGACATCAACTGGGCATTCCACCAAATTCCTATGGCCGACCAGGACGTTCCAAAGACAGCGGTCATAACCCCCTTTGGACTATTCGAATACCTTCGAATGCCGTTTGGACTACGCAACTCAGCACAAACTTTCCATCGATTTATCAATGGACTGTTTAGGGAATTGCCGTTTGCATATGCATACCTGGATGATATTTGCATTTGCTCAGAAGGCAGTGAGCATCAGCACGAGGAGAATGTGAGAGCCGTGGTACAGCGTATACACGCAGCCGGACTCACTATCAACGTAGGCAAAAGCTTATATGCACAGACCGAAATTGACTTCCTCGGCTACAAAGTCTCGACCGAAGGCATTTCCCCCTTGAAGACCAAGGTAGAGCCAATTTTGAACTTCCCGAAGCCCTCAAATGTCGCAGAACTCAGGCGTTTCTTGGGGATGGTGAATTTCTATAGACGTTGCATGAAGAATGCAGCAGCCAAACAAAGTAAGCTGTTTGCACTGATAAAGACAAGCAAAAAGAAAGATAAAACTCCACTCGAATGGAATGAAGAAGCCGAACAGGCCTTTGAAAATATCAAAGAAACACTGGCAAATGCAACTCTATTGGCTCATCCAGACGAAAGTCTGCCGTTATGCGTAAGTACCGATGCATCGGATTTTGCTATTGGTGCAACTCTGTACCAACTGGATACAAACAACATCAAATTACCGCTAGCTTTCTTCTCGAGGAAGCTCTCAAAAACAGAAAAGAACTATAGCACATACGATAGGGAATTGCTCGGAATTTTTGCTGCGTTGAAGCATTTCAGGCACCAGTTAGAGGGTAGATGTTTTTCTGTGTATACTGACCATAAACCCCTAACATATGCCTTCACACAAAAAGCAGAACCGGCATCTCCGAGAAGAGCACGACAATTAGACTATATTGGTCAATTGACTACCGACATTCAGTATATAAGTGGAGAACTTAACACTCCAGCTGATGCTCCTATTAGAATCGAAGCTATATCGGTTCCTGTCCAATTGCCTTACGCTGAAATAGCTAAAGCACAGCTTAAGGATGCAGAATTGCCGGGGTTGTTATCGAACGATGATACTACCCTCAAATTGAGACAGCGAAAAATTCCCGGTACTGATGTTTTATTAACATGTGACATCAGTACAGGTAAGAACAGGCCATTTCTACCAATAAAATATCGCAGGTTGGCTTTCAACAGTGTACATAACCTGTCACATGCTGGGCCAAAATGTAGTGCTAAACTAATTTCAGAAAGATTTGTATGGCCACGAATGAAGTCTGACTGCAACAAATGGGCTCGCAGTTGCCTGAACTGTCAAGAATCCAAAGTAGGAAGACACACTCGCTCGCCCCACAAATCATTCAAACAAACACAGCGGTTTAAAACGGTTCACATGGATCTGGTAGGCCCATTGCCACCATCTCAAGGACACAGATACCTGTTGACGATAATAGACAGGGCAACACGATGGCTGGAAGCAATCCCTCTACACGAGATGTCAGCTCCAACAGTAGCTGCAAGGTTATACGATACCTGGATTGCGAGGTATGGCGTACCAGAAGTCATAGTCACAGACCAAGGTCGCCAATTCGAGAGCTCGCTCTTTAAAGAGCTGGCAAATAAGCTTGGTGTTCAACACAGTCATACCACAGCTTACCATCCTCAAGCCAACGGCAAAATAGAGAGATGGCATAGAGCTCTCAAAGCCTCCATCATGTCTCATGATACTAAGAGATGGGTAGAAATACTCCCTACCATCCTCTTAGGCCTTCGATCTGCCCTACAAACCGATACAGGTTACTCTGCAGCGCAATTAGCGTTCGGCGAAGAGCTACGCCTTCCAGGGGACTTCTTCACAAAATTGAAAGAAGTTAGCCCCAAAATAATGGTACAGAACATAAGAAATGATGCCAACAATTTCCTAACACACGCAGCTCGTCATGGCCAGCCCAAGATTTACGTCTCGAAACACTTGGCTAATACGTCACACGTATTTGTTAGAGACGAAAAAATGAGATCTGCGCTGGAGAAACCATACGCTGGTCCTTACAAAGTAGTATCACGAAATGAGAAAAACTTTGTGATACTCATAGCAGGCGAACCTCGAACAATTTCAATTGACAGATTGAAGCCTGCTTACGTGGTAAGTGACGATAAAAGAATTAAAAGGATACATAAGGAACGCACAGAAAATATACAGACGGATTCACCAACAAATACAGAAGAATCCGTCGGAAAAAGTGAGAAAAATACCTCACTAAAGAAAACATCGAAAAAGTCAGTAAGATTTGCGGACAATGTTACAACTAAAACATTTGATCCCGAGGCCCCCTTATGCCCACGTAAAAGAGGCAGGCCCCCTGGCAGTAAAAAACGCAAAAATTCCCGACCTTCTCGCGTATCTGAGAGGTTAAAGCGAAAATAAACAAAATTTACTCCCGAAAAGTAATATCTGCTACGAAGTTAAAACCCGCCAAAAAATATGCGAGGAAAATCGGAACTCCGTGAGACAAAAGAAACTCCGGAGATAAGCGAACGAGGAATGCCAACAAAAAGAAGAAGACAGGAATAAACAAATCCACGTGCAATACGGAAACAAAATATTGCAACGTGCGTTTACCGTTAAACGCAAAGTTTATCTCTACGACGTGACGTCACAAACGGAGATTCCTTTGTAGTAAAAATTCGAAAATTATATTCACTGAGCTTATTTCAGGCATAACTCTGCTTAAACCGATCAGAACTTAACCGGAAAACTTGTATATGGCCGAGAATTTTAAGCGCTATCCCCTCTACATGTCGATAAGAAGATACGGAAATAAAGAAAAATAACTGTAATGGTAAATTGAAAAATGATGTAAAATCATCCATTTCAGAACCGCCAGAATACTTGGACGTGTTTTCTGATATTTTTGCTTCCTCTTTTCCCACAATAATTCTATGTCTCTTCCACGACCTTTCCCGAAGTCCGCCAACTTCCAGTTCGCTAGGAAAACTGCTGAGAACACGAAAACTCAGCAGAAGACCGAAACGAAGACGGAGTTGGAGAGGATCGAAGAGGAGCTGCTGATGGACACGGCTCCTCCGGTTAACGATGTCCTAGCGGAGATGACAACTCCACTGCCTCCGATCATCTCACCTCCCCGATTCCCGAAGGAGACGACTCCGACTCCGGAACCCCCGAAGCCGGAGCCGAAACCCAAGGAGAAAAAGGAGGCTATGGGATTTTTGTTTACGGCAGAGAGGGCCGCGAACGAACGAGCGAAGATGGCCACCTGGACAGCGGAGAACTCAAACTCTCCGATGCACAGGAAGCCGACGTTCAAGCGTCCGCTACCCCCTCACTCCCGTCGACACCCCTATGCTCACACGAAAAACACGAAACCGAGGCATAGGGGTGAAGGCAGCCGGGCGAATTACCTGGCCCGAGCAAACGCCCGTAGGGAATCCTACGAGTGTGTTGGAGCCGCGGTAGGCAGCGCCCTGGCGAAGTGGGAGGCCGACCAGAGGCGAAAATAAACCCGCACGTCCCCCAGGCCTTGCGCATTTTTGGTCGTTCTTGCGGCGCAAAAACTGGGGGGGAGTAGCTGTGGGGACTCATCGGTATGAGGTATAGGGGCTCGGACCCCTCGACGACAGTCGTTGCCCCAAAGTGCAGGCAACTTATCGTCCTTGCGACGTTAAACGAACACACGAAATTACGTTCGATCGTAATTACCTACGAATACTTGCAGGTAATGTACGAGTACGAATTGTGACGTCATCCATCAATCAATGTCACGATTCGTACACGAACCGGCCAGCTGTCACCTACGATAGTAGGGGATGATGCGACCTGGCCGTACTTAACAACGTACGTATTTTACTACGTACGTGTGTTTGTGTGCACGCGCCAAAACCTGTATAAAAACTCACAGAACCGGCTCTAAAATCGCCAGTGTTCGGTTTGGTTTTGGCTTGCCCATACATTCGTATGAAGTGGCTGAACACGCTTAAATTCTGTAGAATTTCCTTCTGGTGAGAATATCTCTCACAACAAGGTATTCCACAATCCTCTTCTAGTGAAAACTAAATTTCCATAAAATCCTATTTCAATTTTCAGATGTGATCATACAAAAGAATATTTAGATAACAAAGTAAAAAATTATTGTCAAGAAAACGGAATATTGTTGAAACCCGTGATAGCCTATTTACTAGAGTTAATCATAGTTACTGAGAGAAAAAATAGAACCTTAATAGAACGTGTAACATCCATATTATTTGATTCAAACTTATACATTACATTTTGGAACTATGCAATCAGTACTACTGCTTATCTGATAAATAAGTTACCAAGTAAATCAAATAAAATATTAAAAACCTCATACGAAATATTTTCTGACAAAAAACAAGATTTATCAATTTTAAGAATTTTTGGCTTTTTGGAAAACAGGTACATTCATGTGAAAGTAAGAAATCAAAAACCCACAAAAGCTAAAAAAGAAAGGTTTAGAAAAAAAAAGATCCCAAAAGTATGGAAAGATCTGAAAAAAAAATAGTGATAGGATATACCATCACTGGATATTGTTTTAGGAATCCCATAGAAAATAAATTATGCATTGCCTGTGACGTTCACTTCAATGAAGCTAAGAACCTAAAAGAACTTAAAAAAGACAAAGAAAATAAAATTAGTAACCTTATAGCTAGTGCTTTAATAGAAAATAAAAACCATTACTATGATTTAGAAGAAAATATACACGAAAAAATTGAAGATATTAAATAATCCATTTAAAGATATTTGGCTAAAAGCCATAAAAGGAAAATTTTCTGCTCTTTCAAAATTAAGAGTTTGGAAAATTGTTCTGAAAACAAAGGATATGAATATAACAGATACAAAATGGGTTTTTGCCACCAAACAAGAGTAGCCAAAGCACGTTTTGTAGCAAGACATTTTAAAGACAAAACAAATTAAAACATCAAGGAAACATATATTGCGGAAGTTCAGTATTGAATAATAAGGTGGTTTATTTCAATAACTAAATAAATATCAATTAAAACTAATTCAATATGACATAAAAACAGTTTTGGAATTCTCAATTAAAAACATATATTTTCTTAACTATTCCTAAAGGATATATAGAGGAAAATAGAAATTGTCTGCAATTAATGAAATCTATTTATGGATTGAAAACATCATCTAGGAATTGGATCGAACTATTAGATTAACCAATAATTGAAATAGGATATAAACAAATGAAATTTGATAGATGTTGTGGGGACTCACCCATATGAGGAATAGGGGCTTGGACCCCTCAACAACAGTCACCACCCCAAAGGGTAGGCAAATATTCATCCATGTGACGTAAAATACACAAATTACATTCAATCGTAATTACCTACAAATACATGCAGGAAATGTACAAGTATAGAATCGTGACACAATAGAATGATGTCACAATCCGTACACAAACTGGCCAACCATCTCTTATCTCGATAGGGGATGATGTAACCAGGCCATTCTCACCAATGTACGTATTTCTTTACCTACATGTGTTTGTGTGTGTGTAAATAAGCCATATATAAACCACCCGAACTGGCTCTAAAATCGTCAGTGTTCGCCTTGGTTTTGGGTTACCCATACTTATGTATAAAGTTGCTGAACACGCTTAAATTCTATTGAATTTACCTTCTGGTGAAAATATCTTCTCACAACCAGGTATTCCACAGTGGTGACTGACGTGATTTTTAACTGTGTCGTGCTGTGTCTTGAGGTGTGGTGTGCTTTACTAAAATTTGGCGAGGTGAGATGGCAAGAAACTCACTTGCTCGGAAAATATAAAAATTTTTTGCATACTAAGACACCTTTGGTCATCGAAGTAGAGTCTGCTGAAGTGGGAATTTATACCCCTCTCATTAAAATATACAAACAAGGAGAAACCAGACAGTGGACCTGGAAGAAAAAGATTGGCCTAATCCCCCAAACCCTATGACTTCGACTCAACACTCAGAAAATCCATCAGACTTGGAAAAAAGACCTCAACACCCAGAACTAGCATGACTGGAAACTGCAATAAATAAAGAAGAACTAGAAGTCAAAACGTTGAGAAGTGGTCAAACTTTAAGCCAAGGTTCTGACCCAAAAACATCTGTCTTACAAACACAGGACCTAGTGTTTTTGACTAGCAGGGAAGGAAATAGTACTGTGGAATACACTTGTCATAAAAAATACACACCAATGGTCCCACCACCAACTGGAAATGATAACCCATAACCATCGCAGGGAGATAGTGCTCAGCCTCAGCTGACACCCGAAGTCTTGGCACAAATTATGCAGCTTTTGCAGATACAGCCAGGGCAGAACCCCAACTTCTTTAGACGGAGGATAGAGTTCCCAGAATTTCTGCCCAATGAGGTAGACTTGTGGTTGACTCTCTTGGAAGGCAGGTTCAAGACAGAAAATATACAATCGAACCAGCGGTATCTCCACATCAGTGGAGGCATGCCCTCACAGATAATCCACCACATTCCAGATATTAGGAATGCCCTTTGACAGAAGATGACAAATATGCCTGGTTTGTGAAGAAGATCAGAAATGTATTTGGAAAGACGAAGAATCAAATCATTGATGATGTGATGGGTGGTATGAAGATGAGGGATGACAAACCCTCAATCTTCATGGCGAAATTAAGACAGAAGGCAGACAATATCGTAGCCCCTTCCATAATAGGCAATCAATTTTGCAAGCAACTTCCACAAAGTGTTCTGCAGTGCCTAGCAGCCATGGGTTTGACCATAATAAACACATCCCCAGACTTAGACTTCCTTGCAAAAGCAGCAGACAATGCGCTAGAATATACCAGGTCAAAGCCTTTGGTAAGTGCAGTGTCTGCATAGACTGGTGAAATTGCTCGACTTCAAGCTCAAATAGCTCAATTGACCATTGAAGTAAAAAGGAACAAAAGCCAGAATACAAATAGATCTAGTAGAAACTGGTGACATAGATCGAAATCTAGAAACAACAACAACAGTAGCAGCAATAGCAACGGACCACAGTCCTGGTCCAGAGACCACAGATCCAGTTCCAAAAACAGGGGTCAGAGTTCAACTACCCCAAGAACATCATCTCCCAAAAACCAGTCTCAAAACTGTGATGATAAGAGTTGTTTCTTCCACAACCAGTTTGGCACAGAGGCAACCAAATATAACAATCGATGCAAATGGTGGGGCAAATCCTACACCAAGGAGGTGTCAAACTAGAATGAGGGGCCATCTACGTGGCCGAAGACCCCTTGGAAAAATATTCATGCCACCTGTTCTTAAAGGACAGGACAAATAGGAGAAGGTACTTGATAGTCTCAGGTGCAGACCTGAGTATATTGCCAGTCAACAAAAATCAAAAAGTACTCTCTCCAAAATACTATCTCCATACTGTGAATGGTCAAAACCTTCCAGCTTACAGACTTGAAACCAGCAAAGTTGACATTGAACTTAGGAAAAACATGACGTTTTCCTTCACGGTTGCTAATGTTCCAAACACGATCCTGAGTGCAGATTTCCTTGCACATTTTGGCCTGATCATTGACCTAAAAAATGGCAAATTGATCGATAGTGAATCTAAATATTTTGTGGATGGCAAAACACTAGCTAACAAATTGGACACGAATATATCCGGCTGTACCATAGTCAACGAACTACTCTTACAGATTCTGTCTGACTATCCTGGAGTCACTCAACCATCAATTCGCAGGCTACCGACCTATAAACATGACACCATTCATTTTATATAGACTAAAGGACCGCCTTGCCATGCTAGAGCATGAAGGTTACTGTATGACAAACTCAAAGCGGCATGGGAGTACTTCCATCGCATAATCAAGGAAGGCATATGTTGCCCCTCAAAAATCTCATGGAGCTCCCCTATCAACATGACCAAAAAAGCAAGTGGAGAGTGGTGATTTGTTGGAGACTACAGGGCCTTAAATTCCAAAACAGTTCCTGATTTCTACCCAGTCCCCAATATATTGGATTTCAATGGGAATATAAAAGGTAAAACGATGTTCACAAAAATTGACATCAATTGTGCATTCCACCAAATTCCTATGGCTGACCAGGACATACCAAAGACAGCGGTTATAACCCCCTTTAGTCTATTCGAATACCTTTGAATTCTGTTTGGACTTTGAAACTCGGCACAAACTTTCCAGAGATTCATCAATGGACTGTTTAGGAAATTGCCGTTTGCATATGCATACTTGGGTGATATTTGCATTTGCTCTAAAGGCGGTGAGCAACAGCACGATGAGAATGTAAGAGTCATTATACAACGTGTATACACTGCCGGACTTACGATCAACTTAGGAAAATGCTTATATGCACAGACCAGGTAATGTATGAGTACAGAATTGTGACACATTAGAATGATGTCACGATCCACGCACAAACCCGCCAACCATCTCTTATCTCGATAGGGGATGATGTAACTGGGCCATTCTCAACAACGTATATATGTTTATGTGCGTGTAAATAAGCCATATATAAACTGCCCAAACCAGCTCTAAAATTGCCAGTGTCTGCCTTGGTTTTGGCTTACCCATACTTAAGTATGAATTGGCTGAACACGCTTAAATTCTGTTGAATTTACCTTCTTGTGAGAATATCTTCTCACGACAAGGTATTCCACAAATGTGTATTTAAAAAATAAGACAATAGTGGAAATATGGCTTACCTAATAATATATGTTGATGACATGTTGTTAGCAACAAACAAGCAAAATTGGATAAAGGAATTTAACGAAAAATTACAAAATAAATTTGATATGAAAATAAATTATGAACCAAAATTTTTCATGGGTTTTGAAATAGATAGTGATAATGAAAATAACATAATAAAACTATTTCAAAAAAATATAAATTAAAAAACAAATTAAAAAATATTATTTATATCCAGTAAATTCCAGTTAAACTTCAATGGAAATAGCGTTAAAAATAAATAAATCAAAAAATGGAATAGACAATAAAGAATTTAGAGAAATGTTTATGCGTTATTGTACATTCCCCATATTACCAGACCTGATATAGCATATCTTGTGAATTATTTATCTAGATCACAAAATTGTTCAGATAACAGGACAAAAAATTATGTTAAAATAGTATTTAGATATCTTAAAGCCATCATTAATTATAAATTGGTTTTTAAAATTAACAATTATAATGTCAAAACATATGTAGATGCATCTTATGCATTGGGAATAGATGAAGAACCATTAGATATAAATGATACATTCAATTACAGGCTATTTAATTTACATAAATGAAGACTTAATCAATTGGGAAGTACATTGTCAAAATACAATGGTATCGTCATCCACTGCTGCAGAAATAGTAGAGTTATATGATGCATTGATTTATATAAAAGTCACCTGGCACTTGAAAGATATATCTCTTTGCCCCCTTCGTTGATGAAATAAATTTGGTGTTATGAAAAATATGTTCATATTTTTATGATAACATCCTTTTGTAAACAAATCCACAACCTTGTCATTAGATTCTCGCACTAAATCATCAATAATTACTAAATGGGGTTGTTTATCTGAAAAATGTGCTTTATGTAATCCTTCCTCGAATCTAATCCACTGATAATCTGAATACCACGTTTGCCATTCAGGATAATACCATACAACTTCCACAAAATTGGTATGACACATTACATTCACATTTTTCAAGAACTTTAAAACAAACTGAGTTATACCACAACCTGAAGGACTTGCTACAATAGCAGCAGAAGGATGTTTCCACTTAGAATACATGTTAATAAATATAATTTTTTTATAGGATGTTCAAATGGATATTTAATAAATTAGGTATATTATTTAATTTGTAGAAAAAAATCTGCACAATATCTCAAAATCATACCAATATTTCTTTAACTTCCAATATTTAAGAATAATCCCCATCTCTACATAATATTCAGATTATGAGTGACAGAAGTTCGATGGAGCCTGAAGGTTAGGATTAATTTTTCAAATATTATTGAATAATATATATATCATCTAATATGTTTCTTGGGGCATCAAGTTCAAGACTATGGTCTATTTTTAGACAGAATCACTCTTTCGCTTTGTGTTCTCAAAAAGCCAGTTGGAATCAACTTTTCGTGCTATTTTATATTGTATGGTTGAGTACATTTTTGGAAAAGCTAAATACAGGAAAAACTTTTTATTTATGCAAGAGTAATATATTTCTTCAGATTTTGAGACACTGAGTTCATTGCCTTTTTTTGGATTGAACAGCTCTTTGGACACCATTGAACTTGAAAATGTGAGGACTTATGTGGTTTATGTTATTGGAGTAATACAGTAGAATTCACTCTTTATGCTTTCAGTCATCTTAGATTAAGTTACTTTATGCTTAGCCTTATCATATATCCGGTTTGATTGCGGTTGTCCAACTTTAAGGCATTAGTACAGCTGTCCAAGCCAGTTGAGCTCTATGTCCCAGTTTCCTATTTCTCCAAATTTACAAACAAAAAATAATAATAAAGTAGGAGAATTAGCTTTATATGGGTGTTTTGAAGGTCTAATTCATAAAAAAGACATCTGAAGAAATGGTTTGTGATCTTTCTTGAAAATTCTTTGAAATCAAAATAGTAATAATAGACTACTTTCATATTCCCTGGTAATACATATTCCACACAAATCCATTGGGGCAGCATGCTTTTTCACACATTTTTGAATCAGTATTTCCAGTATAAAAATTCATTTTTGAAAACCTTTTCAAACTTTAAATTTCAGTCAGTATTACCAATATACAAATTCTATACTTAAAAAATAAATTTCTGTCTATGTTATGGTTTATGAATAATTATGACCTGTTTTGCTTAGAAAATGACTTATTCAGTTTAGTGTACAATTTAGTACTTATAAATAATTTTGTTACTTATCATCACCCATCCTTTATCAGTCATCACTTAATATGGATCAATGGAGCCAGAAGTTAAGAGTTTAGTTTAGGATTAATTTTTGGTTAGACTCATACAATTTAGTTCTTACCTCCTGACAACTACAGTCATCACTTATGAAAGTAATGAATAAAAGTAATTTCAGATTCTCAGTTATAAAAGTTTAATATAGTCTAGGAGTTAAGAGTTAATGACAAATTTTTGATAATAGTGTAGCTTTTTCAGTATAGTCCTTATAATTAAATTTGCTTCATCATCATCAGTCATTAAGGACAAAATCATTGAGAGATAATGCTGACCCACATAATCAGCATTAAAAATTTTCAATCAGAATGTGAATAGGGAACATTGTTTATGCAGTGATGCTCAATCCTCAAAGCTCAATGTTCCTGTTGTGTTCACAATCATTTTATGACAGTGATGTCAGCTGAAGCTCCCCTGTAGATGCATTAGATGTTGATTCTGAATTCAGAATTTTTCCTAAAAAATTTTAATGACTAATGTTAAACATCAATTCATAAGGAAAGATGGTAACTCTTGTTCTTAGAGCAGGCTTAAAAAGGTTTAATTTCATCTTGCTAGACTAATTCATATTCCCGGATAATATATTTAGACATTAGCCATGACCAAGCCCACAACTTCTCAACAGTCAGTGCTCAAAGATGACAAGGTATTACCTATTGAGCAAACCTTTCCATCAACAACCCCCACCAATATCCTAAATATCTGCAATTGCAATGCCTGCAACATCCCAGTTGACATTACTAACAGATAATTCTTCGGAATTAGCCACCATCACCCAGCTACTACAACAGCTCTTGGCTGAGAAACAAGTGAGTTCAGTTGACCCTCTAAAAAATTCTACCACATTCCGCAAAAGTGGACATTCGCATATTTGCAAACGTAGGTCCCAAGACAGATTGCACTCTCAAGATGCCAGTTCTGGTCATTTGAAACTACAAACAACACAGCATGTCATCTATGGTAAAAGACCAGTTAACAGCTACTCTCCCTCCAGGTCTTAAGAAGGCCACTGTTGGTACCACCAACAGTTTGGGAGAAAGTTCTGTGACTGTTTAGAGGCTCCATGTTCTTGGTGGGATAAACCCCATAATTGTGACCGTCAAAATTCCAAATCCCCTACCTGCTTAGGAAACGAGTAAACGAGTCAGTCTAGATGGCATACCCACTTGTTTTCAATTCAGTCTGTCTATTTGTAAAAGATCTGCTTAATGAATGATGTTTCTTGGCTGACACTGGCATAGAGATATCTGCTATACCTCCAACTGCTGAAGACCAGAAACATAGAACTCAGCTCCAAGTCTACACTGCTAACCAAACTCCAATTAGTTCCTATGGAGTTAAGCTGGTACAGCTAGATCTTGGCATTTGATGCAAATTTAAGTAGGTCTTCATCATAGCCAATGTCATTGACCCCATTATTAGAGCAGACTCCTCAGTCAGTACCAACTGCTACCCGATGTCAGCAAAGGTTACCTGCTGGATAAGACCACTGGACTTGCTGTAGTAGAAAAACCTTGCCCAATCGACTATAACCCCAAAATATGCATAATGCATGATTACTCCAATAGTTGATTCCAAAAAATCCTCGAAACATTCCCCAGGGTAACCAGAAAAGATGACTTACACCCAAGGATTTCCTCAACCGCAGTCACTCATGATATTGTATCTATAGGTTGATCGGTGTTTTGCCATCCCCGTTGACTACATCCCAAGAAGTTAAAGGCAGCCCGCTTTTCCTTCAAAACCATGCTCAAACGTGGTGATTGCCAACCCTCCAAACGTGCCTGGTCATCTCCCCTCCAGTTACACATGAAGCCTGACGAAACATGCTAGGTAACTACAGAGCACTCAACCCACAAACTATCCCCAACAAATACCCTGTCTTTAATATCATGGACTCCTTGCCAGACTAGCTGATTCAAAGATATTCTCAAAATTAGATCTTGTGCTGGCATTTAACCAAGTCTCCATGACTGAGGAACACATTCCCAAAACTGTGATCATAACCCCCTTTGGCTTTTACAAATTCCCTTTTATGCCCCTCAGACTTTGAAACGCTACCCAAACCTTCCAATAGTACATTGATGGATTGTTGCGAGACCTCAATTATGCTTACACATAAATTGATGACATCCTCATTACCACCTCCAACCACGAGGAACTCGAATAACGTTTGACTGAGGTAATTCGACATATTTATGACGCCAGCCTAACTGTTAACAGTACCAAGTCCAAGCATGAGCGTGAAGAGCTCACATTCCTTGAATATTGAGTAAACAGCGCCAGTACTCGACATACCCTCGCATATGTCCAAGCTGTACTTGATTTCCCACTTCCCAAAACTGTTCACAATCTTAGGCGCTTCCTCAGGATGGTGAATTTCTATAGGGGTATCATTAAATACTGTTCTCACATCCAGAGTAAACTCTTTGTGCTAATCCACTTAAATAAAAAATGCGACAAAACCCCAATAATTTGGAATGACACTGCCAAAACTGCTTTTCACAAACTCAAGCAGGCGTTAGCAAATGCTGATTTTTAGTGCAAACCAACGAGTCTAAACAACTCATCTTGGCATCTGACTTGTCTTATCATGCAATAATTGCAACCCTATATCAAGATAGTGCCAGGTTGCTAGAGCCTTTGGCATTTTTCTCCCACAAATTGTCAGACACCAAATACCGATATCCAACCTATGACCATAAATTACTAGCTATTTTCTCAGCAGTGAATCACTTCCGCAATCTGATCAAAGGGCGTGTCTTCTTCGTCTATAAGGATGGCAAACCCCTCATGACTGCTCTGTTTCAGGCATGTGAGAAAAATTCACCATAGTTATGTCAATTCTGAAAAAAATATCAATTTTTCAGATTTGATTCGATTTTCTGAAAATATTGATTTTTTTCTCATAAAATCTAGTTTAAAAAATCAGTTTTTTCAATTTTTTTGATTCTTTCGATTTTTTTTTTTAATTCAATTTTCTTCTGAATCTGATGGTAACAAAATTTGGTACAAAATACGAATATTAGTAATAATAAAAGAAATAGTCCTATAATCCTATTATTTTTTAGATGGATGAGCATGGCTATTTTTTCTCTTATTTTTATTAAAGTCATGAAATACTCTATTTATGATCAACAGCTGGGAATATGAAATTTAAATCAATTATTCAATTTAATATATTTTAACAAATTAACACAATATAAATCAATTTTGATATAAAATAATTAAATTTCCTAAATTTCGTTTGGTACAGTATTTAAAAATAGAATAGCATTCAACTGTTCTGCTGAAAGCCTATTCCTTTCGGCATTACAAATGATTCCACACAAGGAAAACATTCTTTTGCTCGGAGTAGAAGTGGCCGGAACTTGAAGAAAGTTAGGAGCTATCTATAAAATAGATGAAAAAAAGCCATTAATTATCTTCATTAATCAACGAGTCATAATGTTTGATAATTCCCAGTACAAATTTAAATATTGTATGTGCCAGAGCAAAAAAAATTGAAGTCAAATAAATACCTCACAAAAATTTGGATAAAGAGATTGTTGTTCTTTCCATCATTTTAAAATTTTGATTGACATTGATGCGTTTGGCGCTTTTAAATAATTCGTTATTTCGTCTGCAACACCTGATATCTGAACATTTTGATTTTTGAAAATTTCCATATTGAACTTAACAAACTCATCCATTTCAGTTCCTTCTACCAGTTCTACCATTTCAGCTGCAGGATCTGTGGTTATGTGAAACTCATTTATGGATGGTAAATGTTTTGATATCTGTTGAATGGTTAAAATAAAGCAATTAACTAAAATAAAAATAATAAATGCAATTAAATTAGCTAGTATTTTTAAAGTCTCTTGCCTTTTGCTTATGCTGAAGGAAGTTGAAAATGGATTTTTTTATATCGAGGATCTAATACTGTTACGATACCAGCAACGTAATTCCACTTTCCCATTAACTTCGTCTTCAAAAGATCTTTCAGTTTTACAAGAAGAAGTTGCACTGCCATAGAAGAAAGGGTCATTCGATTAATTTGAATAGTCAAATAATTAATGAATGTAATTAATTCCGAAACTGTTACTAAAGTATCGCTAGAAACTTTTCGCGTTATATCATAAAATATTTTTAAAACTGGAATCATTTCCCTCAGCATATGGTGGCAAAAATTAGCACAAATGAAACGCAGTTAATATAAAAAATTTTTGGTCAAAATTCAAAGTGGGGGCCTGAGGGGAGATATTAAACCACAATTATTTTTACAAGATAATGATTATCAAATTTTTAATTCCCAGCATAAATTGATCATAATTAGCCAACAAAGTTCCCACTCAAAATTCAAAATGGGCACTAAGACATAAATTTCTGCGGCCCCTATATTGGCAAATAAATGAGCACTAATTATAAAATTAGTGGCACAAATTATCACAAATTAGGTAATCACAATTAGCATGCAAAGTATAGAGTCAAAATATACAAAGAGGGCATGAGAAATGGACCTAGTTGAAAGTATGATCTTTCCTATACTTTAGGTCACATGTAATATTTTGGAACAGGTTATTTGATAAATAAGGAACTGTTTTGTTCATTAACAATACATGTACTACCTACTTTGAGTAGGTAGAATGGATACTTTGTACATCTAATTTTGCATGAGGGTTACATTTTTTTTAGGAGATATGCTGGGGACCTCGGGGTAAACTCAAAATATATGTGGGCATTTACATTACAGACATATTTATATACTTAGTTTGAATATAAACACAATTAATTAATTAAACAATTTCTTTCTAATTCACTCTTCGTTATATATACGAATAATAAAAAGACTCAACTGTATTTTATCAGCCTTCTACTTACAGTGATGACAAATCACCGTGTTTCCATTAGGGAGAATCATACACGGACAAATCCGTATTCGACAAAAATTACTTTCCCAAAAAATAAATCTAAATTATTTTGAAATTATATCTCAAAAATTACATACAAATAAGAGAGGGCAATCTAAAATATATTCATAAGCATCACAGTGAATTTGCCTCACATTTCTCGCAACTGATGGAAGATTAAGAAAAAAAAAAAGTTCAGTGAACCTTAGGTGGGTACTCATTTCATTCAATCAATATGAGAAATGTATGGTAGTGTAATCCAGAGAGTCAAAAAGTATATAGTTAGGTACTTAATTATTGCAGCTGTTAATATCGAAAGTATAGTTTTCTAGATCAACCAGGGATAGCTAACATGGCGCTGTTTAGGCACCATAACTACTCTGAGAGGCAGAATTACTTTATTAGGAGCATGACTTATGGGTAGCCTATACTTAATATCATTCGGTGATGGAACAATTTTTAATAATTTTTACATAACTTTTGTCAAAAATTGATATTTAAACAAGTTTCCAATCTTCTGTCACATTTTTCCTTTAGTCAGAATCGAATGGGTATTGAAAGTCGGTTCTGCAGTTTTAACAGTATTCCAGTTTTTTTAAATAATTCATTTGTATTATCAGAAATAATAATTATCCTGTTGGTTCGGGATATTATTCTCATTCAACCATACCTAACTTTTTCTATTACCGAACTAATATTTTCTTCAAATTAACGATAATATTATGAATATTTTTCAGTGATCCGCTTATTCGATTGGATATTGGACACTTGGTTACAGTTTGCCAGTCAATTTTCACGGAAAAAATATTCGTCGATGAAGGGTTTTTATTCGACCCGCTTGAGATGTATATTAACAGAAAGAATTTCAGAGATATGATAATCAGGCTTTCAAATATTAAAAATGATGAATTCATTCAGTACAATTTGCATTACTGCAGAGGACGACATGTTAATAATCCATCTCAAACTATACTTGATTATAAGATATCAAGTGGACGAAGAAAAAATTCCATATTTCTTTATACTAAAAATAGAATGAACAAAAACTCCCGGCCACTGTATTTTATAGAGAACTTTGATTTCGCTAATTTGAAACCATCAAAGCGTAATGAATTAAACATTTACCAATTCAATAACTGAACCATAACACTCAATGTTATTTTAGGTTTGGACTAGTAAATTAATAAAATTGATTTGTTCAAATTATAAGTATTATTTTCTCATTTTAACTAATTTTCTATGGTGATAGTAAGTAATAATTGTAAAACTGTAATAGGTGTAGGTATTGAAGATAAAGTAGAGTCACTAAGACTTACAATTCTTATCCAATAGTCATGAAATTCGTTAAAACCAGCACATATGACATAAGGACAATCTCTACCAATTTTGGTTTCAATTCGTCAATTTGTTCCCAAGTTATAAAAGTCATTCAGTGTGATTTTCTCTATTTTAATATTCAGATAACAGCCCTAAAAAATCCATTTTTCATGCTTAAAACGGAAAAATTTTTTTTAGTCTCAGTAAAGTAGAATTAGGTAATTACTTCAAAAAGTCAATTTCGTGCCTCCACTCACCACAATTGTTTTGCCAATTCGAATCCTACACCCTCTATACTTAGGGCTGAAATTTTCATGAAAGGTGGTCTCATATGGGACCAAGTTTGATAGGAATTCAGTACCAAACTGGGGAACCAAAAATTGCTGGAATAGTGGTTTTTTTAATAATTTGAGGAAACTACAGACAGGCCTGATATTTTCAAGATACATCGTTCTAATGTAAGTAAGGGCCAGTCTGATAGAGGATTGGTGCCTACTAATTCAGCGGTTTCCGAGAATTCTTGAAACCGAAAAATTTTCCGTAGAAATACAAGTTGCCTGGCTTCTTGAAGTATCTTTTATGAATTCACGGTACAACGGGTTATTCTACTTATATTCTGCTCGAAACTGTAACGATGAAATTTTGATAGATCGATGTGTTTTTATATATTGATAACTGTCGATAGTTCTTTCCAATTTTCTCATGCATTTGGACTTTCGGATTATTCGTTGGATTATATATGTAGGTTTGCAAACTGGGTTTTCTAATGAAGTACTACTTCGCTAGTTTTTATGTTTATTTTTCATTCACGAAATTACATATCGTGAATGAACTTCGAAAGGGGATATCATTATGTTCATTTTTTCCATAGACAATGGGGTGCGGTAATGTGGCGGACTAAGAAGTCAATCACATTGCACGTTTTTAAGAGAAACATCTGTCACTTCACCTGTATATAAATACCTATGCCTACAATATTAGGTATACTATTCATATATCTATATTGAATATCCCTAAAATATGTATAATATAGTACCTACTGTGACGTCTTGAAACTGAACGTACATCCCCAGTATAGGGGTTTGATATCACGATTTAAAATATATCAGCAAGTCTTGAGAAATTGTAGAGTTGAGACCACAAGTCAGCTCAAACAGTTAGGCCACCAGCCTACCCGAAAGCTCTTAAGGCCTACGAAGTATGTCGGGCAATATCGAGTAAACAGATTAAATAAGTTGGCTGACCCATTAGTATAATTCACGTTTTTATTACAGTAAAAAGGTTACATACAGTAGGACATAAAAATATCTGCTCGTGCAGGTATCACAAAATTGTATTGCCTCGTGGTCATCGATGTCCTGTGAACCAACTGATTTCAACTAAGTGTGCTCGATGTTGGAATCTAAAATGGTCTAAATGGACTAGTGCAGTTCTGCTATCGGTGTTTACATTTCAAATAGTTTTGGTAAAAACAACTTGAAAAAAGGTGACTTGATGTCGGAACAAAAGCTGTAGTATGTCGTGAATAATATTTCGTATTCACGACGAATGGATTTCATCATGTACAAAATGAGAATGACTGTTCACAGTTAAACCAAAATTGTGAACAGTCTAGAGAGATAAAGTGTTGGTTAACTGATGATCGAGAATCGAACATACACGTCACCACATAGTATAACAGTAATCGATTGACGTGTCATATTATTTGGTAAAATGGGAAGTTATTTCCAAGTTGAATTCCATGTTTTCTTTTGTGACTTACCACTAGTATAATCTTATGATTCGTGAGCCATTCCTTAGTAGAATATTAATAGTCAAATTAGTGGTGACCTGATGGGATGACCATTGTCAATCAGAAATCACAACCCCCCAAAGAATTTTGAGAAAGGGATCATCCACACCCTTCGAATATTTGGTAACAGAGAGCTGAAACAGAATATAAATAATAAAAAAAAAGGTCCAATGATTAAAAAAGAACGAAACAATATATTCCAGTAAATGAGAACCGAAACAAATCAGAAATGAGTAAAGAAATGCGAAAACAAAGTTGAACAAAATGAGTAAATATATTTATAATGAACAGAACTGGCTAGTATCTCAGTCGACGGTAATGGAGGAAAGTGAACAAAAAAAGTAAAGAAAAAAAATTATTTAAATTAATTGAAAAACTTATAAAATAATATCACAATCGAGAATGGAGAAACGAGAGATAAGTATTTAATATAAAAATAAAATAGGGAAGGAGAAGAAGGGGAAAAGTGGGAAAAAAATTTTATACTATTTTCTCACGTAGCTGATAGCACTGACAAAAAAGTTTTTCCTTCATTTAAAAGGAAGATCGTACCTTTGATCAGCTCACCTTCAATAGCCTTAAGGTAATTGGCTGTAAACGTCACCCTGAGTACCATACAATTGATGTCAAGGACACCGTTATTTACTAAATAAAAAGTTTTTTTGAACCTTACCCCATTTTACCCAACAATCTTCATTATGGAGGTTTCCACCAACTTCAGCATTTTTGGGTTGGACCACGCACATCCAAATCTACAGGGCTGCTGGGATTGCCTGTTGCTTAACCAAGAGGAGATTAATGTTGGTAACAGGGATGCCAACCCTACGTCAATTGATGTAAATCTACGTTTTTTTGAACAAAGCTTAAAAAGCTACTTCTTTTTTTATGTCTTTTTTTTAATCTACGTCTTTCTATGTCTTCTTATGGAAAAATAATCTGTCTCAGAAAAAAATCGCATTTATTGACTAATAATTGCTTTTTTAATCCCAAATTTTTAAAAATTTTTATCTGTTGTACTATTTTATACTTTACAATTCATACAACATAACAATCTCGGCATTAATATTTATAACTAACAAAAAATAAGCTAAACTCAAATCATCATTTTAATTTTTATTAAAATAAGTAAATAATTTTTGTCATCTATAAATGAAAAATTTATTGGTATCACACTTGATAGTTAAATAATATTTCAAGTTTTGAAATTTTAATGAGAAAATATTACCAATAAATGATAATCCAACATGAAAGATGTTTGGAAAAAATTAGCTTGTGGAAAAAAAAGAAAAGGAAAAAGAAAATGGAAAAATTTTTGAAAATTACCTTAAAACCTATAAAATATGATCTGAAGGGGAAAATATGGCAAATATGGTCCAATAAAATGAACTCATTTTAATGTAATCTTCCTAAATTGTAAAGATATTTCATTAAATCTTTGACAGCATTTATGGAAAAAAATATTTTATAATTTCAAAATTCTCATCCTACAAAGTACCAATAGGTATTTAATTGCATTTATCTGCATAAAAATAGCTTAAAAACAACTCCTACAGGGGTCCCATAAAAAAAATTTTGGGGTGTTCCCCCAAGACACCCCCTATTGCTTAAAGGTATCACGTACTGAAAATAGGTAAAAAAAAAGATTTTTGTCTTTTTACATTTTTCTACGTCTTTTTTTTTATGAAATTCTACAGATTTAAAAAAATGAATGTTGGCATCCCCGGTTGGTAAATGATGCTGGACATCTCGCATCAAAACACAAAACTTTCTCTCTCCTATAGAAGATCATTTTGTCTAAGATATTCGAGATGCAGAAAACTATGGGGAGTTTGGCTTTAATTTTGCCTGGCTTCATCACTGCAATGTCAGTTCCAGGACAGTATTCGATGTTTTTGAAGATTTCTTGTGGGAGATCTTCAATTGAAAATGCTGGTGCCACTACTTCATCATCTTCAAGTTGTGATTGGCCTTTGTTAACTTGATTGTTGGTATTTGTCTTGACAATTTCTTTCTCAAGAATGTTGAGGTTGTATAGCTTATGTGGGTGTGTGTATGTGTGTGAACACAACATCACACAAACACCAATCACGGTAGAATGCGTGTTTGTAGAGGTGTGTGAGTGGGCTGAGCCCAGTATACAAGTTTAGCTGTATAGACGAAATATACAGCCATGAGCGCAAAAACAAAGTTTGTGGATTTACTCCACTGGCCCACTAGGTGGTCGACGAGTGTGTAATACACACTTGTTTGTCAACAACCACCCGTTGCCGCACCACTCTTCACCTAGTAAGTTTCTGGAGAAACTTACGGTGACCTTTGACGCCAGTCATGTGTGACGTGGCGTTCACTTCTACTCTCACAGATGTCGTACACGAGGTAAGATCGCCAGGTCGTTTCAGTTTGGGCTTAACAAAGTTTGCTGGGAGAGTAGGACAGGAAGGGCGTGTAAGGGGTGCTCGAGGCTGGGGATTGGGACGCAATCAAGTTTACTGTTTTATGAGCAGGGTTGAAGGTTGGGAACAAGGCTGCAGTGTTTGATTCTGCGATACAGGTGGTACCACCAGTTGCAGTAAAGGGGGCTGTACCACAGATGGGGCAGGCTCGTGTGTGGAAGCCTGAGATGGGGCGGAAGTTTGGGTGTGGGACTTGCTGCGTCTTTCATCCCGTTTAAGCTCCATATAGGAAATATTTGTAACACGTTGTTCGAGCTCATCGTAGTTGGAGGTGGTAATGAGGATGTCATCGATGTATGCATAAGCATAGTCGATGTCTCGCAACAATCCATCAATGTACCATTGGAAGGTTTGGGCGGCATTTCGAAGACCAAAGGGCATATAAGGAAATTCAATGAGACCGAATAGGGGTTAATTTGGCTGTTTTGGGAATGTGTTCTTCGGTCATTGGGACTTGGTTAAACGCCCACACGAGATCTGATTTGGTGAATATTTCGGCACCAGCTAGTCTGGCGTGAAATTCCATAATATTTGGGACAGGGTATTTGTCAGGGATAGTTCGTGCTTTGAGTGCTCTGTAGTCACCAAGCATATGCCATGTTTTGTCGGGCTTCATGTGCATATGCAAGGGGAAGACCAGGCAATTTTGGAGGGTTGGCAGTCACTACGTTTGAGCATAGTCTTGAAGGAAAGGCAGGCTGCCTTTAACTTCTCGGGATGTAGACGACGGTCCCGGCAAAACACTGGTTGACCTACAGTTTCGATATCGTGGGTGACTACGGATGGGGAAATCTTCGGGCATAAGCCTTATTTACCGGTTACGCCGGGAAATTTATCGAGGATTTTTTGGAATTGACTATTAGAGTAAGCGATGGTTAGGTAAATCTCCTGGGGATAGTCGATGGGGCGTGAGTTGAAAACGAGAGGGAGTTCCATCTTGACTGACTCGTTGTGACGGTTATATATCGTAACAGAACAATCAAATACACAAGTTAGTTAAAAAGGTGTATTAGACATAAACTTTATAGAAGAGTAACAGTAATAAACATCAAAGATTAAAAGAATTAGTATAACAGAGTAATCAAAAGGTAAACTTGATTGAAGTAGAATTAGAATGTATTAGAATTAAGTAGAATGAATTAGTATATCTAAAATAGTACAAAACATGAGATTATATAGTAAGTAAAAAGAGGAAGGTTCAGGCAAATTTACAGAGTATTGGAGAAGGGTTTTGATCTTATTGGTTAATAGAAATATATGTACAGTAAGTATGACCAATGGTCTCGTAAGAATATGACATAAAATGGGTGTTCACAAATAAGTTAGTAGAAATTAGTATATATGCAAGATTGCAGAAATAGTATAAACAAAAGATGAGTTCATTGTTTATGAGTAAACACAGTAACTGTTTATGTAGGAAATGATGTCATCAAACAAGTCTTGACTTGAAGAAATGACGTGAGAGTTAATGAATGGGAAATAATAGAAAAATAGAGAGAAAGTGATGATGATGATGATAATTAGTAATACGAAAATAATTCATATTATGAAAGATACGAAAATATCGTTACATAAATACCCTGGTAGTTTGAAATTCAATGTTTGGTAAAAACATGAATTTGGAAGTAAGGATAGGTTGGATCACTTGGATATAAAGTATAGATTTTTAACATAATATTCATAAAACATTGTTAATTATATAACATAATATTCATTCAATTGATATATATCATAATACAAAATTTATTAAACTTATTTCGAATTATCTTTTTTAACATTGACATCTTCACAATTTTTGTCCATATTATTTTCTACGGGACTTGTCAATTCATAGAATAGTTGCGCAATATGTTTACTTTCTAATAGTTTTCTTAATTGTATACAAAATATAAGGAATAAATAAATTACAGTAAGCGTAATAAAACATAACCAAATTAATATAATAATAGTAATTAATGAAATTGAATTGCGATCTCCAATATTATTGAATTTAATTTCGAAATTGTCTAATTTTTCTTTGAGTTCATTAGTAGGACTGATAGGAGAGAAATGTGGTATGAACATAGTCCAATTGGGGTTGTAAGCATGTATGCTTGGTAATGCAATTGTCCTTTTGATATCAGAATCAATTACAACATCAAATTTAGTCCATAAAAGAGGAATATGATGCTCGATATGAACATCATCGGGCATATCTCTGGGGCATGGAAAACCTCTTAGAATAATGGTTTCAGAGAAATCATTTTCCAATTTGTTTTCAATTTGCACATGACATGGAACTGTTAAGAGAATTCTTCCAGGATATGATGATATTGTTGAGATTTCAACAGATTTAGAGGATAAAGTATCGGTTGCAAATAAACGTAAAGGATTGGTAATTGCAAACTTGTTTTCAGCAAATTGGTGAACTATTGTATTTTTGTGATTAGTTTCACAGTGGAAAGAACATGATTTAAGAATATCATTATATGGCTTTCGTAAAAATAATGTTTTAGCACATGAGGAAACTTTGTCGGATCCTCTGTTATCTGGTAGATAACATAGTTGTTTTTCTGGGTTAAAATAATGTAAATTGGTTCCTGTGATGTATCGTACAGATTCATCATCGGAATTATGGATAATAATTGATGGTTCTTGCTCCCAAAAGCATAGTTGATTATTATGGGATTTAAAGGTTAAGGGAATAAATTTATAAGGTCGATAATTAGAGTTAGCTTGTTTAACAGGGATTTTTAATTCTATTTCAAGTATATCGTCGTATATATTACAATTAATAAGATCCATATGATAGTAAGTCATAAGGTCTTCAATGGGAATTGTCAGTTCAAGCTTGTTTTTTAACAAGAGGGGGGTTAGTTTCAATAGATCTTCATATAGGGTTTTGTTAGATACAACAATTGAGGGTAAATGGTGATCTTTACAAGAATTAAGGATATAGTTTATTTTCATGGAATGGAGCATATACGAGTTGTAATACATTCGAATTGAATTTTTGTAATTGGTGATTTCACCGATAATCCATGATTCTTTTTCGTATTTTGACAAAGTGTTGTCAAGAATTTTTCTTGCTGTGATATAGTCATCGTAGAAATGTTGAAAGTTTTTGGATATGGATTTTATATTTCCAGTGATATTTAGTAAATCTGAATGGTCTGATATAACTATATCTTTTAGAGTATTATATTGGGATTTTAATGAAATTTCATTTTCTAAAAGGGATTCTCCATCTTTGTAGGTTAAAACTCTACAACAGACAGAAAGAAGATCGCTGAAAAAATCTCTAACTTTATTTAAAGCGGTTTCTCTTTTTATTCGTAAACCATGAGGTTGCAAATAAAAATCTTGAACAGTTGCAATGTTCGAGTGAATCAGCGATTCAAAAAGAATTTTATATTTTTTGCTGACAAGGTGTAATCTGCATATGAGATCATCCCAATCGCATTTCTTGGTCAAAAGCGAATAAATATTGGTTCTGATGAATTCAGCGGAATTTGTTAAGTTCAATTGAACTGTATAGATTATTGGAACAATTTGTTGATATATACGTAAACGTTTATATTCTTCAAAATAGGCTCTTGTGGATGCTGTAAATATCGAATTAGGCACATTGTGCAGATTGCTGATTTTTAATCCATTTGTGACTTTAAACGAAAAAATGGTCAAAAAGTTTTGAACGAAAATCCATCTGCAACACAAAATTGCAAATATGACAAAACTTAGAAATGGAGATTTTCTAAAATTTAATTTTTAAGAGATGAAATAAATGATTTTGTACCAAGAATAATTAAATAATTATTGGAAATAAGAAAGCTGATGTTAGGCTGACATCATTTTTTAGGGAGAGAAAATGGGAAAAAGGGAAAAAATGATGTGTATTTAATCTCAAAATTTTAATTGAAAAATCAGTTCGTCTTTTGCGTTCTATCGAGATTGTTTAAACCTTTTTACGTGTCTAAGTCCGTTCAGGTATCGTTGGTCGAAATAGTGTATCTATCGCGAATTTTACGTCTATTTCAAACAGTAAGATCGTACTTATACTTTTTTTTGTGTTTCGGTTTTACGTTGGAAATTTTTGAATTTTGTTCGGTTTGCGGAGTTCGTTTTAAATAATTGGTACGGGCATAATTAATTTTTATTTTAGAAAAAATAAAATTTTAATTTTTTCAATACGAAAAAATTTTTAATGAAACCCAAGTTTCAATATTGTAAACGAGAAATTTCAGTTCGCTCGGTTATAAACAAGTTGCTAATAGGGAAGATGGAAAGTATCATAAAGGGATTTAGGATGATGACGCTTGGGTGTTCATCTTCGAAAAACAAAAATGTAATCGAGATTGAATTTGAAAAGGCGGTAAGGCGTTTTATTGATCTTAGAGGTGTTTGTCCGGTTCTCGATGCAAAAATATTTCCGAGGTGTGGTATTGCGATGGCCGATGAGACGGTTACTTTCGATGATATTACTCTAGATCTCATCTCAGCTTGGATAGGCTGTAGATGTTATCGACGAGCAATATCGGTCATCCATCGACAGGTTTGGACAATGGTGAATTTTTTAATGCATCCGGATCAACCAACGTGGCAAGAGAGCACAATGAGATGTTGGGGATGGACGGATCATATCATTTTTGTCCTGACAGGTGGTTACACATTTCGTATTTGGTGGTCTGCGAGGAAGCAGTGACCTTTGTAAACGGAATGTTGTTATCACTATGTGTTTACTTGCTGGAAGGCATCGAAATAAAGGTTGGGTCGTCTTTCGCTTTGAGTAAAGCTGAGAGATTGTCTCAAGAACATGGTGTTCCACTCGCATTTCTGACAGGTGTGTTGGCATCATTGATCATGATCCAACACAAAACCAATGAAATCGTTGAGTGTCGATTTCTTCACTTGCGTTCTATCGATCTTATCAATATGACACAAGAGTTGAAAATTACACCGTTCAAATCCTTTATTTGGGATCGTTGGGGTTCTATTGTGGATTTTAGCTGCTTCAACATTATCTTGACAATAAAAAGAAATTTATGTCCAGGCTACAGTATCGGACTAGCTACGATCCGCAATAGGATTATAACGCCGTACATAGATAAACGTTATCCCTATATTTTCAATAGCAAGACAAAACTCGAAGACGAGCTCAATGCTTTGAAGTATCGGGACGTTGACTATGTGCCAATTTTCCGTAAACCAAAAGTTGATGTTGGTGTTCAGGTGAACTTGACTGAGGAAGAAAAACGTTCGATCGGGGAAACAAATGTACCTTTTATTAAAAAGCGCATTGTTCCGTCGGAAGAAGTCTCTGTTGCTCAAGTGGAGCCACTTCCACAAGTAGTTCTTACTCGTGTGTACACCGGGACATCTGACAACATATGGAAAGTGTCTAACAAACCATCTGAAGGGGAGAAATTGTGGACTTTGTCCAATATTGAAAGTTGGGTAGAAACACCTAATTGGTCTCAAAATCGGGCAACCACACTTGATTTGAACAATACGATTAACATCTGAGACGTTTGAAAAGATCATAAAAACGTTAAAGCATCTCGCAAATCCATCTCTTCTGTAATAAAAGAGAATAAGGAAAAGAGCGAAAAATATCCCTTTGGAGTTCTTCGGGAACATAGCATCGTCGAGTTCATTTTACAAGCCCTTCAAGTACACTGCGAGATCTGATCTGACAGCAAACTGGAGAAGCACTGCAAAAAGATCTGCGCCGAAGGATAATGGGATCAATGGACCTGACATCGCGCTGAAACGACAACAGTTGGTCAGAGAGGGTCGTCGATCAACATGAACATGGGTCAAGAAAGAAGAGTATGCGGGAATATAGATCGCACAAAATAAGGTAAGAAAAATAAAAAATAAATAAATTAACATAATACATATAAATAAAATACGAAATACTAACAAAATATAATATATAAATTTTCATAAAATTAAAAATTTGATCCAAAAAATAAATATGTTTTCCCAAGTTTGAGGAATTATATGTAAAAGTATATAAAAAGGAAAGGTAAAAGTTGTATGAGAGGAAATAAAACAAATAATTAAAGGAAACTAATAGTACGACGTTTGAGCCTAAAATAAAGGCAAAATATCATTAATCTTTTCTGCTTCTATTTCTATTCATTGATACTATAATATCATGTAATAAATCTTCTTTATTTTCTTCATCGCTTACATCTTCAATGGTTGGTTTTTTAAAGTTAGTCGTTGATTTATTATTCACTGATAAAATTTTAAGATTCGATTTTTGTTTCGAGTCTTTAATTTCTGCTGGAATAATAGTGTTGTTTATGTCATTTTTTCTAAGGACATAGGGTATAAGTCGTCTGACATTAACATTTTCTTCAGTAGGTTGTCTATCGTCATTATACGTATATTGTATCGTATAATTTATATCTGAATTTTTCTTCACAATTCTGAATGGTCCTTGGTATTTAAATTTATTTTTTGCGACATTTTTACTTTGCCAAATTAATACCAGATGGTTTGGTTTAAATTCATACGAAACTTTGTTTTTATTGTAGTTTCGAGAATTTATTTCTGACGCTTTCTGTTTTAATACGGGAATTTTTTCTTTCGTCGATTTTAAATTGTTGAGTACGTTGTTTCTTTCGGTCATTGGTTTAGTTGACGGTATTGAATATATGTCATTTAACGGTGTACGGGGTTGATAACCATGAAGGAAGAAAAATGGTGACGTGTTATTTAAATAGTGAATGGGCGATGTATTGTACGCATACACTACGTTATAAAGTGTGTCAATCCATTCGTCCTCGGTCTTTGGATTATACTTTGCTAAGCATTTTTTGATAATGCCATTAGTTCGTCAACTAGTCCTTGCGTTTGTGGACTATATGCTGATGAGTGGATTATTTCAATGTTATTGTCTTTACAGAATTTATGTACGATGTCGTTTCTGAAGTGTGTTTCATATTTTTTAGTCGGGTTTAAATGTAATGGTTTCATTTTTCTTGATTCCATCTTTATTTTTTCGAGTGATTGGATTGAAAATATTATCGTCGTTGATAATATTATTTTTATTAATTTTGGGTTTCAACATTTTTTCTTTTTTCAGAATTTTATTTTGTTTGGGTGATTCCAAATTTTTTGATTTTGATCTTGTGACAATGTTGACATTTTTATTTTGGTCAATTATAAATTTTCCTTGTTTAAAATGTATAAAATCTTTTTCATTTTGAAATGGTCGGGAAAGAAAATCTACCATTACGTTGTCCTTTCCTGATATATGTTTTATATCAAATGAAAATTCTCCTAGTTTAGAGACTAATCTTGCAAGTCTGGGTGAAGGTGTTTTCATCCGATGTTGGTAAGTTAACGGTTGGTGGTCTGTATAGATTATAAAATCTGTACCAAGAAGGAAATCTCTGAAATGTTGGCAAGATTGTGTAATTGCAAACATCTCAATATCAAACGAGCACAAGTGTTTTTGACTCGCCTTTAATTTTTCTGAAAAATATCCAATGGTATATTTTTTGTTGGTAACAGGATCTATTTGTCTGCATACTGCACCTATAGCTTCTTTTGATGCATCTACTTCTATGTAGGTTAATGCTTCTTGGTTGTTAATTTGTAGGACTGGTTCTGAAAGAAGGATATGTTTCATGTTGTCGAAACATTTTTGATGTTCTGGTAACCATTCTATTCTTTCGTTAGAACGACTGTCTTTTCCTTCAAGAATTTTCATAATGGGTAACATATTTTTTGTAAAATTTGGTATCATTTTTCTGTTGTATCCACACATACCAATGAATCTTCTTACTTCTTTGAGTGTTTTGGGTGGATTCATGTTTCTTATTGCATCAATATTTTTTGAAAGTGGTTCTAATTTTCCGTTGCCAATTTTATGACCTAGAAGTTCTATTGTGTCTTGGAGAAAGAAACTTTTTTTGTTTTTACACGAAAATCGTATTTTTTCAGTCTTTGTAAAATTTCGATGGTGTTTTCTAAACATTCGTCAAATGTTTCGCCAAAGACACATATGTCATCTATCTAGATAATTACTTTTTTCCATAGAATATTGTAAAAGATATCTACCATAGCTTTTTGAAATACAGAGGAGCTTAAGCTAAGTCCTTGTGGCATGCTATTGAATACATAGCCTACTCCTATGTTGTTTCCTGTGATTGTTTGGATTCTTCATCAAGTGGTAGTTGGAAATATCTGGAGTTCAGATCTATGATCGAAAAGAATTTTTTGCTTCGCAAATGAGGCCATATTGAGTCTATTCTCGGTACTCGAGTTCTGCTTGTCTTGATTTTTTGGTTGACAGCTCTGTAATCTGCAAGTGGTCTGAATGATACATCTGGTTTTCTTTTCAGAAACATTGGTGATTTGTAAGTTGATGGTTGTACTCCTGCTTTTTCTAGTTCATCAATTTTCTTTAGCCATTCCATTCTTTCTTTATATGCCATTTTATAGTTTCTTCGAACTACTGGTTTATTATCTTTTAAATTTATATGAATGGGTTTAACTTTTGCTAAAGATAAATTTTTTGTAGAATGAGTGAAAATATCAACATAATTTTTTATTCCATCAATAACTTTTTGTTTTTGTTCATTTGTAATATTTTTAGAAATATTAACTTCTGTTCCTTCTGGATCATATAATTTGCTTTGTGTTACGTAAACTTTTTGTTGATTTGGTTTTTGATCAACGGTGTACTTTAATGTTCCTAGTACTTGATTTTTTCGTACTCTTTTTAATAAATTTGTTGGATTGAAAATTTTTAAAACTTCTTCGTTTTTGATAATCAAACCTGTTTTATTCACAAATTTTTCATTTTTCAAGAGTTCAGTGAATGGTGGTAATGTTTGTCGGTAAATTATTTCGTAAGGTTGAATAATATAGTCGTTAGTTGCTCGTACAAATGTTACTTGTTCTGCGTTATTGTTTGTTGAAGAGTTCTTTGGTATGGAAATTGAAATGATTTTATCACCACATGGTATCGAGAATTTGATTGACAAAAAGTCTATTATGGATTTATATTTTTCTAAAAAATCGTAGCCTATAATAACATTCTCAATTAGATCTTCTACGACATATGCTTTTATTGGAAATGAATGTCCTTTAAAAATAATTGGAATAGTTGCAATTCATTTATTTTGAGTTCAATTTCATTTGCAGCATATAAAACATCGTATGTTCGTTCTAATGGAACATTTTTTGCAAATTTCCAATGTATTAGTGTTGATTCTGCACAGCAATCTATTAATCCATAGGTATCTATACCTAATACGTTACATGGAAGGTATAAACGACATTGAATCTCTTTTTTTCTGGTTGGAGCAATGGCTATAACATTCGGATTTTTTTGTAATGTCATACGTTTTTTTAAAATTTCTGTAGGTTCATTTATATGTTTTTGTCCACATAGTTCCCCTGCAACATCTCGTGTAAGTGCTGTAGGGGCACTCACGAGTTTTTTGGTGTTGCATTTTGCGTTGGATACGTAATTTCTGGAAATGTTGTTTGTGGATTTTGTACAACATTCTGGTTTTGAGTTGGAGTTGCATTAAATGGCATAGCGTACATCATAGGCATGTTGTTATTGTAATTAGGATATTGTCCATAGTTACTCCAGTTATTGTTTCTGAAATAACTTCGTTGAAATCTTGGATTTCAACGTTAATTATTTCCTCGATAATTTGTATTATGGAAATATTGGTTTTGATAATTTTGAGGGGAAGGACGAGTGGGATAATTACTTGAATTACCATTTTGGTTAAAATTATTAAAATTATTTCCATTATTATAGTTATTGTAATATCCTCGTCCTCGACTTGTTCCTCTAAAATTTTGTTGGATTTTATTTCCACGGTAGTTTGAATTATTATTTTGCCTATTTTGTGATGTGTTATTACCATTATTAATTTTAGTGTTAGTAATTGCAGCTACAAGTTTTTTAACTTCTTGTGCTAGACTAGTTTCTTCTGAAGTTTCTTCATTTTTTGTGATGTTTTCTTCTTTATTTATTGCATTAATTTGTTTTTTGGATGAATTTAATTTTAGCATTTCTGAGTTAGCTTCTTCCATAGCTAGTTTATATGATTGTAACTGTGATTTTAATTTTTCTACTTCGATGGTAACAAGTGGATCTATAAGTGTCTTGTTATCTTTACAGTATAGATAATCATCGAATGCTTTCTATAAATCTGGAACTGTTTTTGGTCTCAGTTTCACAATATGTTCTTGTTCTTTTTCTCCTAGAGATCTATAGATATGATCTATTATCCTTTCGTCTGTTATACAAGGCTCTATCTCTTTTAAAGTTTTAGAGACAAATTTAACAAAATCTAGGAAATAATCATCTCCTTTGTAAACTCGTTTATGGAGAGTTTCTCGTAATTGTGGAACTGTTTTTTTAAATGATTCATACAATTTTGGTTTCAGTGATTCGTATGTTAGTATTGTAGGATCGTTTGCTAATATTTTGTTAAATATTAGTTGAGCGTTTCCGGTAAATGCAATTTTTATTTTTCTGAATTTTGTAGCATCATGTAGCCAGCCAAATGCTTTGCATTCGTTCTCGAATTGGGTTAAAAATGTTTTTATGTTTTCTGATGGTAAATTTGAAAATGTGGAAGGTCTGTTATTTCCATTGTTAGTATTATCATTATCAGTATTAGCCATGTTTTCAGCTATTTCTCGTAGTCTTTATGTTAGAAGATTTGATTTGTAATAAGCTTCTTCTGGAGATTTGGAAGGTGTATGGATGTATTCCGAAATTTGTGGAATTGTTTTGTTATGATTTTCAATGATTGTAGATGTTGATGTGTTTGGAGTGTTTTCTTCTGAATTTGATGAAATTTCATTAGATTCAGGAAGGTATTTGGAATCGCCGAATGATATTAAGGTATTATCGTCAAAAGAGGTTTCTGATATTTTTTGATTGGCTATTATTTTTGCAAGACGTTCTGAATTACACTTTATGGTTAGATCATCAATATTAGTTTTATGAAGGAGAGAATTAATAGGATGTTTAGGGTGAGTTTGGATAAAAAAGCCTAGAGCAAGTTGTAACTCGGGTCTGTTTTTAACTTTAGGGAGAGGTAAATCACAAATTTTTAACCATACGTTTTTTAATTCACAATTGGTGAGAGTTGAGATCCAGTGAGTTTGGTTGAAACACTTTGAGTTAGGTGTGTTAGCGTTATCGTTATCGAGATCTTCGTTGATCATAGGGTTAGTAAATGTTGTTGGACTCAAAAGTTTTTGTTGTTGTTTTTGTTGTAACAGTTTAACATATCTGCACCACGGTATCCTGACATCACGATCTTCAATCCTCAAGGTGATCGGAGTTTTGGCGTGTTTTCTTTGGAAGACTTTGCTGCAGAGACGTTGTCTGTTGACTTCTGGATTGGATGGACTGGAAACTGGATTCTTTTTACTTGGAATTTTTACTTCACGTTAATTTTATTCTGCACGTTAATATATCTGCACGTTAATATTGGCACTTTAAGACGCTGTGTTTCTTTTTATTTAATAAATTTTTTTTTTTTCACAAACTTTTTTGAAAATTATTTTGACTTTTTATCACAATTAGAAACATAATTTGAGATGTTCGAGTGCCAATTATTCTGTGACGGTTATATATCGTAACAGGACAATCAAATACACAAGTTAGTTAAAAAGGTGTATTAGACATAAACTTTATAGAAGAGTAAGAGTAATAAACATCAAAGATTAAAAGAATTAGTATAACAGAGTAATCAAAAGGTGAAGGGGCGTGGTTTCGGCTAATCAGCTGTTGAAACCCGAGTGGTTGTTGTTTCCAAGCTGGTTGGAAGCGGTGGGGAAGGAGGTGATGGTTCCTTCCCCTGTGGATGGTAAACATCAACAACAAAAACAATTACTTACCATGGCGGAGGTCACCACCTGTGGGTGTGTGTATGTGTGTGTACAGGACACCACACAAATACCAATCATGGTAGAATGTATACAAGTTTAGCTGTATAGACAAAATATACAGCCGTGAGCGCAAAAACAGAGTTTGTGGATTTACTCCACTGGTCCACTAGGTGGACGATGAGTGTGTAATACACACTCGTTCATCAACGACCACCCGTCGCCACAGCTTAACTTGTTTTTTGAATGATTTTGCCACTGTGGTTCCTTTTTGATCCTCTCCAGTAAAGTCGATTTTCTTTTTTAACTCAGTGTTGAGTTTTGTGACTTTCTTTTTCAATTATTTTATTTTCCGTCCCTGTTTTTCAATCACCAGTTTCATTTTGTTGAACCCTTCGGCAATTGATTTCCTCTGATTGGATTCACTGTGGATAACTTGTTCAAGTAATGCCGTTTGTTTTTCCATGAGTTCGGCTAGTCCAGCATAGAATTTACCTCTGTCCTCCAAGGCCTGCTCTGTCACATTTTGAATTTGTGCAGCTATTCGTATTTGTTCCCTGAGCGAGATTAGGAACTCTTGATTTTCTCTCGAGACTATTATAAATTAATGTGATTCGAGATCTTCAATTCTGCTTAATGTGCCAGGAACAATTTCCTGCGCTATTTTCAACTAAATTAAAATATGCGGTTTTAGTTTTGTGATTTTCTTATTTGATTATAGTATTATTGGATATAGATTGTTCTACTTACATATCCATTTCTTTCATAATTGTTGGAACTTAAAATAATTTGATTTTTAAATAGTTTTTAGTAAATTTTAATTATTAGTTCATTAAACACAGCAACACGTTTAATGGATTTTGATTGAATGAACTATGTTGTTTGTGTTGTTCTCTATTCAACTATCTCCCCCCAACCAAGATGTCATCAATGAATTGATGATCATCGGTGAGTTGATCAAAACAATGATTCGATGTCATGGTTGTTGAACTCACATATTAGGGGTGTATTTGTTGATGTAAGTTGATTTATCTTATTTTTCTAATCACTTTATCTTATGTTTATCTTGATTAGTTTGTATTTGTTATTAATGGAATTAGTTTTAGAGATGTTATTTTAGGTTAATTGAGTCATGTAATGATATACGGATTCTAACGTTTGAATTCATGGATATTCCGTTGCAGGATTTTATCATTGGTAGTACAGACTAGATAACTTCATTTTCATTTTACTTCAATGATTTGCAGGGGCTGATGTATTTTGGATTTAACTTTGATAAAACTCCATCTGCTTTATCGGAAAGCGTATGAATTTTCATATAAATCCTATCTCCAAACTAACGTTCTCCATCTTGCTACTTGTTGTGAAACATCATCTTTCAAGCCTATGAGGTATCGTAGGCATCTGCAATCGGTTCGAATTCTTACCTTAAGATCAGTGAGCATTTAAAGATTTTTATTCAGCGTGTAAATCGTGGCTAACATTTCATTTTCAAATGTAGGTTAATTCTTTTTCAATTTCTTTAACAACCTACTCAGCATCGACTAGACTTTTGGTTTTTCATCTTCATCGTTGCTTGGAAATTTGACAACTATTCCAGATATGATAAAATTGGAGCATCTGTTATCACATGAAATGGGAGACTCCAATCTGGGTGCGATTGTAGTAAGCACTTAAACATCTCTGATTTCAGTATTTTGAATGCTTGTTGATGATCCTTTGTCCATTCGAATGTTACATTGTTTTTCAGCCAGTTATCATAATTAATTTAAGGGAAAATCATCTTAAAGCAGCAAGTGCATCATTTGGCAGTAATAACAAAAATTGTAATTTTCATCTGAACCTCACCTCAATACAAAGGCAAAGATTTTCAAGTTGTTGGAACGGAGGCATACATTCAATAAACAAACTCACTTGGTTATTTCTCAATAGAGATTTCCTATCCAAAACTGTTCCATTCATCTTCTTCCTTTATTGCAGGATTAGCCAGGTCACAATTAACTAACCATTTTGTCCTTGTTGACTATAAATTTTTTCAAATTAAAATTGGGAAATAAGTTATAGTTAAATTATAAGGACTCAAGAAAATTTAAGATTACTTGAACAGTAGAGAAAAACAGTAAAGAACTGAAAGAAATGTAAACTACTAAAATTATGTTAACAAAGACATGCACCCACACAGACACAAACCAAATACACAGAAACATGACACACAAACACAAATCTCATGACTGGTCCTAGAAACGAATTTACGGCGAGACACTAGTCTTCCACAAGTATCTACAAAAATATGAAAACATTCGAAAAAAAACTGGTCCCAATTCACTTATATCAATGTCATTCTCACGGTAGTCCTCACGTCATGTTTTTTGGTACTGTCGTGGAAAAAACAACGCGCTTCAGTAGTACTAAGAAAAGTATTTGAGTGTTTAACTTTTGCCCAACCTGTAACATAAAATATTACCCTGAGAAATGTTGCCCTGAGAAATGTTACCCTGTCTTTTGTCTACCTGCACAATTGATTACCCGGAAAAATGTTACCCTGGAAAATGTTACCCTCTATTTTGTATACCCGCACAATCAATTACCCAGAGAAATGATGCCCTGATAAATGTTACCCTGCGTTTTGTTTACCCGCGATAAAGTGTCCCTGCCAAAACAACCAGGCAAATTTACCCTGAATATTGTTTACCCGCGATATTGTTTACCCTCAAGAATGTGTTCTCCCGTTTCGATATCACACAACCTATTTTAGGTTGGCCATTTTGAATTATGATAATGAAAATTACGGACCCTCGTTTTCTTCAAATGACGATGAATTCATTCCTTTGACTACTCTCAAACTGAAAGGTTAAGGTGTCTACACCAGAAGATTGTAGGTCATTAGGTTTCACTAAGATATAAGGTTGAATTAAATTTAAAGTAAAGAATAATAATTGAATATTTAAAGTGATGTTATTATTGTGGTTTGTAATTAATAAAGAGATAATAAGAAATTATCTCTATTTGTTTGAGGTTTCTCTAAATGTTAGAAAACACTCAGCACAGCACTTTTAATTGATTCTTTAAGTTGACATAAATTTGTGAAAACATTTCTGTCCTTAATCATATGTTCCAATGGGCCAGAGTCTCCAATTAATGAAATATATAATTTATTAATATATTTAAAATACTTAATTCTGCAGGTTCCTCCCGATATGAAAAAAACTACCTGCGTTACAATTATCATCATCATCACTGAGCAACTAATGGAATTGAAAATGGAGGTCATAAATGTACCAGCACCCTTCTTCCATTTCAATCTCAGCAGTAACTTTGAGAATTTTAATCCATTTGTAATGTTATTCTGACACAAATAAATGTGCTTCTTCTTGACATTTAAAGAAGATCTCAGCATTGTATGAATCTATAAATGGGTCCATTATTTACCATCAGGATAAACATGATATATCTTTCTCTTTCCATAAATTGGAATCAAATTGGCAATTGGTAGATTAGGACAAGTAATCAACAAAGTTTGATTGACTTGAGATTTCTTTCTTGGTATCCTTCTATAATAACTCTCTAGAATCAGTACCATTATTGTGAGGAATGTTATAACTTATTTTTAATGTAATTATTTTGACCAGACTTTGAATTTTTAATGTTCTTTCAAAAATGGTGTTTAAAATTCAGTTTATTATTTCTATTAAAATTTTTAAATTTTCTCTCAAATCTCAACTTTCTAAAATCTCTCTTCCCATTTTGAAAGAACCTTTAACTACCTGTGAGTTGAGTTAGCATCACCTTCAGTAATGAAGGGCATTTAACTGTGTGTTGAAAATATGCATCTTACGGGAATTTGTATCTTTTATTTGGTACCAGAACTTCTTGTCAAATATAAAAATTATATTTAGCTGCCTTATGATTGCCATGACTCTCACATCTATAAAAAAATCCTTGACCAGGCTAAGCGTAACAATTATTCTCAAAGTGGCCCATATTAAAATAGTTGTAACACCTATCATTTGCATCCTTGTTGACCAACATTATACTTTTCTTTTCTTGAGCCTGAAACAACGGTTTATTTTCAGCCTCATGTTAGTGTACATATTTTTATAACTCATCAAATGTAAAACGATCTCTAACACCTTTTACTCTATCACTATATGTGGCTTCTTTCTGATAATGAGCATCTCTTTTGTATGACTGGTGCATGTGATTGCCACTATCTATCTCAAATTTACCAATTAATTCATCAAATTTAAGGATAAAATCATGATAAGGTTCAATACTATAATTACATTTTAAATTTCAAATTTGTTCCCTGTGGAATACCTTGTCGTGAGAGATATTCTCACCAGAAGGAAATTCAACAGAATTTAAGCGTGTGCAACCACTTAGTACGTAAGTACGGGTAAGCCAGAACCAGACCAAACACTGGTGATTTTAGAGCCGGTTCTGAGAGTTTATATATTGGTTTTGGCGCACGCACACAGACACACTTATGTACATATACATATGTAGGTGTGTAGTAGAATTCACGTCATTTCTTATTCATTGCTGAAGCAACTGATAAGAAATGACATAATGAGTTTGTGTACAAGTCCGAGACATTACCGAGATCTTTATCTATCGTTTTGTCATCGGCTGAACTTTGCATCTTACTTGCCTGTGTGTGCAAGTAAGAGCATACAAACAAACAATGTATTTCATATATAGTTGAATATAATACGCCGATAAGGAATGGCGTGTGTACGAGATCTATAGTCCCCACAGCTACTCCCCCCCAGTTTTTGTGGAGCAAAAATGATAAGTTGCATGCCTGGGGGACTTATCGAGTCTACTGCTTCCTCATTATCATCTATTTTTATTATAGTTTAGGGGATGTTGTGTCCATAATCAATTCTTCTTCTATGCAATCTAATTCAGTTTTCTATGTAAGAAGTTGGCGAGCATTTGGGTTCTCTTCAGCCTTTTGCATGTTATTCGAATTGGGTGTGTCGAAGAAGTTTTGTTTCGGCAGCGACATTAGAATAGATTGTTGAGGAAAAGGAACCAAAAATATTATTTCAGAGAACACGTCCAAGATCTATGGCAGTTCTGAAACGGGTGAATTTTACTTCGATTTTCTATTTACCATTACAGTTATGTTTCATTATTTTCATATCTTCTTATCAACATGTAGAGGGGATAGCGCTTCAAATTCTCAGCCTTATGCAAGTTTTCCGGTTAAGTTCTGATCGGTTTCAGCAAAGTTATGCCTGAAATAAACTCATAGAATATATTTTTCAAATTTTTATTACAAAGGAATCTCCACTTGTGACGTCACAATGTTGAGATTATCTTTGTGTTTTAACGGTAAACGCATGTTGCGATGTTTATTTCCGTATCGCACTTGGATTTGTTTATTCCTGTCGTTTTCTTTTTGTTGGCATTCCTTGTTTTCTCATTTCTGGAGTTTCTTTTGTCTCACGGAGTTCCAATTTTCCTCGCATATTTTTTAGCTGGATTCAACTTATGTAGCGGATATTACTTTTTCGGGAGTAAATTTTTATTTTCTTCGCATTAACCTCTCGGACATGCGAGAAGGGTGGGAATTTTTACATTTTTTACTGCCAGGGGGCCTACCTCTTTTTTGTGGACATAAAGGGGCCTCAGGATCGAATGTTTTGGTGGTAACATCGTCCCAAAATCTTACTGACTTTTTTAATGTTTTCTGTTGTGAATTATTTGTTTCACTTATTTTGACAGATTCTTCCGTATTTGTTTGGGAATCTGTCTGGATATTTTCTATGTTTTCCCTTTTCAACATTTTTATTCTTTTATCGTCACTTACCATGTATGAAGGCTTCAATCTGTCGATTGAAATTGTTCGAGGTTCGCCTGCAATGAATATCACAAAGTTTTTCTCATCTTGTGATACTACTTTGTAAGGACCGGCGTATGGTTTCTCCAGCGCAGATCTCATTTTTTCGTCTGTAACAAATACGTGTGAAGTATTGGCAAAGCGTTTCGAGATGTAAATCTTTGGCTGGCCATGGCGAGCTGCCTGTTTTAGGAAATTGTTGGCATCATTTCTTAAGTTTTGTACCATGATTTTGGGGCTAACTTCCTTCGATTCTGTGATGAATTCCCCTGGGAGGCGTAGCTCTTCGCCAAACGCTAATTGCGCTGCAGAGTGACCTGTATCAGTTTGTAGGGCAGATCGAAGGCCTAAGAGGATGGTAGGGAGAATGTCGACCCATCTCTTGGTATCATGGGACATGATAGAGGCTTTGAGAGCTCTATGCCATCTCTCTATGTTGCCATTGGCTTGAGGATGGAAGCTGTGGTATGACTGTGTTGAACACCAAGCTTATTAGACAGCTCTTTAAAGAGCGAGCTCTCAAATTGGCAAACTTGATCCATAATTATGACTTCTGGTATGCCATACCTCGCAATCCAGGTATCGTATAACCTTGCAGCTACGGTAGGAGCTGACATCTCGTGTAGAGGGATTGCTTCTGGCCATCGTGTTGCCCTGTCTATTATCATCAACGGGTATCTGTGTCCTTGAGATGGTGACAATGGGCCTACCAAGTCCATATGTACAGTTTTGAACCGCTCTGTTTGTTTGAAGGATTTGAGGGTCGATTGAGTGTGTCTTCCTACTTTGGATTCTTGACAGTTCAGGCAACTGCGAGCCCATTTGTTGCAGTCAGACTTCATTCGTGGCCATACAAACCTTGCCAAAATTAAATTAGCACTACATTTTGGCACAGCATATGACAGATTATGTACACTGTTGAAAGCCAACCTGCGATATTTTACAGGTAGAAATGGCCTATTCTTACCTATACTGATGTCACTTGTTAATCAAACGTCAGTACCAGGAATTTTTTGCTGTCTCAATTTGAGAGTAGTATCATCATTCGGTAACAACTCTTGCAATTCTGCATCCTTAAGCTGTACTTAAGCTATTTCAGCATAAGGTAATTGGACAGGAGCTGAGATAGCTTCGATTCTACTCAAGGCATCAGCTGGAGTGTTAAATTCTCCACTTATATACTGGATGTTGGTAGTCAATTAACCAATATAGTCTAATTGTCGCGCTCTTCTCGGCAATGCCGGTTCTGCTTTTTGTGTGAAGGCATATGTTAGGGGTTTATATCAGTATACACAGAAAAACATCTACCCTCTAATTGGTGCCTGAAATACTTCAACGCAGCAAAAATTCCAAACAATTCCCTATCGTATGTGCTATAGTTATTTTCTGTTTTTGAGAGCTTCCTCGAGAATAAAGCTAGCGGTAACTTCTTGTTGTCTTTATCCAATTGGTACGGGGTTGCACCAACAGCAAAATCAGATGCATCGGTACTCACGCATAATGGCAGACTTTCGTCTGGATGAGCCAATAGAGTTGCATTTGCCAGTGTATCTTTGATTTTCTTAAAGGCCTGTTTGGCTTCTTCATTCCATTCGAGTGGAGTCTTATCTTTCTTTTTACTTGTCTTATTTAGGGCAAACAGCTTACTTTGTTTGGCTGCTGCATTCTTCATGCAACGTCTATAGAAGTTCACCATCCCCAAGAAACGCCTAAGTTCAGCAACATTTGAGGGCTTCGGGAAGTTCAATATTGCCTCTACTTTGGTCTTCAATGGAGAAATGCCTTGGGTCGAGACTTTGTAGCCGAGGAAGTCAATTTTGGTCTGTGCATATAAGCTTTTACCTATGTTGATAGTAAGCCCGGTAGCGTGTATACGCTGTTTGATGGCTCTTACATTCTCCTCATGCTGTTGCTCACTGCCTTTAGAGCAAATGCAGATATCATCCAAGAATGCATATGCAAACAGCAATCCCCTAGACAGTCCATTGATAAATCTCTGGAAAGTTTGTGTTGAGTTACGAAGTCCAAACAGCATTCAAAGGTATTTGAATAGTCCAAAGGGGGTTATAACCGCTGTCTTTGGTATGTCCTGGTCGGCAATAGGAATTTGGTGGAATGCCCAGTTGATGTCAATTTTGGTGAACATCGTTTTACCCTTCATGTTCACGTTGAAGTCCATTATATTGGGGACTGGGTAACGATCAGGAACTGTTATGGCATTTAAGGCCCTGTAGTCTCCAACAATTCGCCACTCTCCACTTGCTTTTTTAGTCATGTGGATAGGGGAGCTCCATGAGCTATTTGAGGGGTGACATACGGCTTCCTCAATGATGCGATGAAAGTACTCCCATGCCGCTTTGAGTTTGTCAGGCAGTAACCTTCGTGCTCTAGCATAGCAAGGCTGTCCTTTGGTTTCAATGTAATGAACCGTATCGTGTTTGTATGTAGAATGCCTGCGAATTGATGGTTGAGTGACTCCTGGATAGTCAGAAAGGATCCGTAAGTGTTTTCCGTCGACTTTTGTACAGCTGGATATATTTGTGTCCAGACTGTAAGCATGCGTTTTTCCATCCACACAATTTTTAGTTTCACTATTGATCAGTTTGCCGTGTTTGAGGTCAATGATCAGGCTGTAATGTGCAAGAAAATCTGCACCCAGGATTGGGTTTGGAATGTCAGCAACCGTGAAGGATCACGTCATATTTTTCATAAGTCCGATGTCAACTCTGCTGGTCTCAAGTCCGTAAGCTGGAAGGTTTTGACCACTCACAGTATGGAGATAATATTTCGGAGGAAGTACTTTTTGGTTTTTATTTACTGGCAATATACTCAAGTCTGCACCTGAGTCTATTAAGTACCATCTCCTATTAGTCCTGTCCTTTACAAACAGGTGGCATGGGTGTTTCTCCAAGGGGTCTTTGGCCACATAGATGGCCCCTTGTTCTAGTTTGACGCTTCCTTGTTGTAGGATTTACCCCAACATTTGCATCTGTTGTTGCATTTGGTGGCCTCCGCTCCAAACCTGTTGTGGAGGAAACAACTTTTATCATCCCAATTTTGAGACTGGGTTTTGGGAGATGATGTTCTAGGAGGAGTTGAACTCTGACTCCTGTTACTGGAACTAGATCTACGGTCTCTGGACCGGGACTTTCGTCCTCTGCTATTGCCGTTGTTGTTGTTGCTTCTTGATTTAGATCATCGTCGCCAGCTACTATTGGATTTTGTTGAGCCTTGGCTTTTGTTCCATTTTACCTCATCGGTCAACTGAGCTATTTGAGCTCGAAGTTGGGCAAATTCTCCAGTCTCTGCAGATACTGCACTGACCACCGGCTTTGACCTGGTGTATTCGAGCACATTATCTGCTGATTTTGCAAGGAAGTCCAAGTCTGTGGATGTATTGATCACGGTCGAACCTACGGCGGCTAGGCATTGCACAACACTTTGTGGAAGTTGTTTGCAAAATTGATTGCCTATGACAGAAGGGGCTACTATATTATCTGCCTTCTGCCTTAATTTTGCCATGAAGATTGAGGGTTTATCATCCCCCATCTTCGTACAACCCATCACATCGTCAACGATTTCATTCTTTGTTTTTCCAAATACGTTTTTGATCTTCTTGACGAACCAGGCATATTTGTCATCTTCTGTTGAAGGGCATTCAATGATGTCCGGAATGTGGCGGATTATCTGCGTGGGCATGCCTCCACAGATATGCAGATAACGCTGGTTCAGTGTAATGATTTCTGTCTTGAACCTGCCTTCCGAGAGTGTCAACCACAAATCTACATCATTGGGCAGAAATTCCGGGATCTCTATCCTCCGTCTGTAGAAGTTTGAGTTGTGCCCTGGCTGCAATTGCAAAAGTTGCATAATCTGTGCCAAGACTTCGGGTGTCAGCTGTGGCTGACTACTTCCTCCCTGCGATGGTTGTGGGTTTTTGGTTGGTGGTGGGACCATTGCTATGTCTTTCTGATGACAAGCGTATTCCACAGAACTACTTCCTTCCTTGCTTGTCGAAAACACTGGCTCCTATGTTTATAGGACAGGTGTTTTAGGGTGGGAACTTTGGCTAAAAGTTCGACCACTTCTCAACGTTTTAACTGCGAGTTCTTCTTTATTTATTGCAGGTCCCAGTCATGCTAATTCTGGGTGTTGAGGGCCTTATTCCAGATTTGCTAAATTCATAGAGTGTCGAGTCGAAGTCGGAGGGGTTGGGGGATGAGTCCAACCTTCTTCTTCAAGGTCCACTCTCTTGTTTCTCCTTGTTTGTATATTTTAAGGAGAGGGGTATAAATTCCCACTTCAGCAGACTCTACTTCAACGACCTAAAAGGTGTCTGAGTCTGGAAAAAAAAATTTTTTTATTTGCCAAGCAAGCAAGTTTCTCGCCAGCGCACTGCGTCGAATTTTTGTAATAGCGCAACGCGCCTCAAGACACCTCACGACGTAGCCAAAAATCACGACGAGGTCACCACTGTGGAATACCTTGTCGTGAGAGATATTCTCACCAGAAGGAAATTCAACAGAATTTAAGCGTGTTCATCCACTTCGTACGTAAGTACGGATAAGCCAGAACCAGACCAAACACTGGCAATTTTAGAGCCGGTTCTGAGAGTTTATATACTGGTTTTGGCACACGCACACAGACACACTTATGTACATATACATATGTAGGTGTGTAGTAGAATTCATGTCATTTCTTATTCATTGCTGAAGCAACTGATAAGAAATGACATAATGAGTTCGTGTACCAGTCCGAGACATTACCGAGATCTTTATCTATCGTTTTGTCATCAGCCAAACTTTGCATCTTACTTGCCTGTGTGTGCAAGTAAGAGCATACGAACAAATGATGTATTTCATATATTTTTGAATATAATACGCCGATAAGGAATGGCGTGTGTACGAGATCTATAGTCGCAACATTCCCTAGTAGACATTGCTGTATCATTTGTTTAATTTTGTTTTTGACTTTAAGGTTTTTCAAGAATTCTCCTGATAACTCTCATCAACATATTCTAATTTAATCCTTTTAACAAATTTCTTTCTTTCTTGTATTTCTTTGTTTATAAAGACTCTCGGAGGTGGAATATAATCATTGATTATATCACTGAAACACTTTAAACCTTGTCTTATTTTAAACATTGAGAGCCATAATTTATAAATTCTCTTATGAGTTATAAAATATTTTAACATGGTTATATATTTTTCCACCAAGGAACTGCTTCTACATTGCAAACACTATTATTACTTTGATTACAAGAATTTTATGCCAGAATATCAAATACATTTTCATTAAAAGGATTGGTTGAACAAACATAACTCTTTACTATTTTTTTAACAACACTCTCAACACCAAATGTTTCCAAACTTGCTTCTAATTCTTTTTGCCCCACTAATTCTTTACAAACTAATTCTCTCAAATTTTATACCTCCCTAGCATGGTCAAATCACTCAGTAAATGGAGGTTCTTATGTGGCTTGTTGTTGTGTAGTTATTGCCCAACATCGTTATTCACCTGACTTCTATTATTGTTGGATGATTCCTTAAATAACTTGTCACATATCTGTTTGTAGCTCCAACAACTGCCCAAACCATATCCAAATTATCTTATGTAGATATTTTTATGCATTTTTTGTGAGATCATAAAGGGGGTTGAAGAAGGCTTCTGCCAAAACTTTTTTACTTTTGGAAAAATTGGGCCCAGTTGTTCATTAGTTGAGAGTTTGGGATTTCTTACTCCCTTAATCCATTAATAGTAGAATTTGTTAAATGATACAATTTTACCACAAAATTTGTAATCAAATAATTTCCCCTTTAATACCAAAATATGAAATGAAGTGTAAAATTTAGATCCTTTATCTTACTCCTACATCCAATATTCATACGGTTTTGCCATTATACTACACTTAATATTTCTGTCCAGTCACCTGATGAAAACCTACTACAGTGGGTTTTCATTTGATTTCATACATTTTTCAAACATTGATAAATATCTTCTCTTTCTTATCTCAATAAGAAAGAAATCAAATTTATCAACCTGATAATTTCCTCTAAAAAGTAAGTTATACCTTGTTCTAACTTACTTGAACGTAATTGAAATCACTCTTTGTTTCACTGTCTTTGATATACATGCCTTTTGTAACATGTTCGATATGTTAAGTTTTGTTCAACATGTGGTTTTGAGTTATAATATAGTATGTTTTATTTATTGTTATATTGTATGTATAATACATGCCAGTTATTGTTTT